>JACDJE010000348.1:157352-331073 GCA_016647715.1 Pavo muticus | reverse complement strand
TTTTTTTTTTTTTTTTTTTTTTTTTTTTTGCATTGCATTGCATTGCATTGCAGATGCAATCTAGTTTTTTTTTGTTTGTTTTGCTACTAAACAGGGGATGCTTGCCCAAGGAACATGAATAAGCCTCCATTTCTCCAATCCTCCAACAAAAATACCTTTTTTTCATAAAAAAAAAAGCAGTCTGTACATGCAAGACTTCACGTAGTACCTGCAGATTTCTTCATACAATTATGTTCTTGGCATTAGCTCCATGAGGAATTCAAATTATTACCAATTTTCCATGGGTATGCATGGATTCACACACTTGAAAATTCAAGTATCTTCCCCCACACCATATGCTATTCTATTGAATGTTCAAGTTATTTTAGCCATCAGAAACCTACTGAACTTTAAAGAGAAGCAATAATTAGAAGTCAAAATATACCTCTTTCATGAGGCATAGGAAATTATTAAGAACACCAGGAAAGCAATTCACCCTTAGTCTCTTGGTGTTTGACTTAGGGTCAAGGTACTGCTGAAGACTTAATAGGGAAAACTCAGCTTCTGAGACAAAAAACAAGCAAAACAAAGAAGAAAAAAAAAAAAACAAGCAACCAACAAACCCCAAAAGCAATAAAAAACCAACAAATGAAAAAAATCACCGAACAAAATCCACACACTAAAGCACACAGCCTCCTGCAGCTGCTGTTTTCTTGCCTTCATTTTACTCATAATTTAGATATTCATATATGGATAAATAATTGAAATACTGCATATTGATTTTTTATTACAATTATCTTTTTCAGAGAGATGGAAAAAGGAAGATAGGCAAAACTGCCTGGATTATTAACACATGTATGCCTGTTATCAAGGCTGGCCTATTTTTGTTTATATTTCAGCAATATTTTATTGGTTTTTTGTTTTTTTTGTTTGTTTGTTTTTTGTTTTTTTTTGCTTGGTGTGCAGAGATTCAGAATGCAGTTTAGGTTATTGAAGCCATCATTCCAGCTTCCAAACGCTGACTCCCTGTAGATGTAGAGATTGAGTCAAACATCCCGAATATGAATATATGAATAAGAAATGCATAAAAATGCTACTCTTTATGGATCAGTTTAGAGAGGTGGTTCCTCTGATGGACTTATTTATATACAGGACTCAGAATCCAACTCTTAAATACGTGTCTCTGAAATGTTAGGCAGTTTATTCCAGGCTGGCCTTTTCTTTCATAAAGTCCTTTCCGAATTTTATTACATAGATCTCACTCAGCAGTTGTAAGAATCAGAATAACCCTTAGGGACTGAAGCACTGACCTCTACAAATTGTACCTTAAACACCCAACTTCTGGGTATAATATGCCAAGAAACCCCATTTTTCCCTCTGAACTGTTCCATTTTGTACATGACAGTCCTCGTATCAGCTGCTTCGTGCCTCAGCACAAAAGGTGCTCCTTTTGCCCAAGTTATCTTGAATAAATTCACATTTCCTTCTAAAAGTAAATAGAAGCGTCCATTTCAATATTTATGAAAAAACAACCGGAAACATGCTCTGAAAGTACAAAGTATTATTGCAGGCTCTCTGAGCACTCAGAAGACTGAGTTCATGCTCCCAGTGTTACCTCTCTGAAGAAAAGGGGAGCAGAATGTTTCAGTAAAAGTAAGAATCTTGAAAAGGAACCAAGGTTCCCTGTGTCATATGCTTTCTTTGTTCTACATACTTGGTTTCACTCAAATTATTGTGATGATGCTCTTGGCTGAATGAAGAAAATTCCGTTTTCCTCCATTTTCCTCTAGCCTCTGCAATTTTATGGAATGGGATGCCTGAATATACACCTTACCCATGGTATTAGACAGAAAAGATGTTCCCACACATACTTGATCTGATGCCTGAAGCACACTGTCCATCTGCATCACGTCAAATCCTTCTCTGCTAAAATTAATCTCTATGGCATTTGTATCAGTAAAATCTCCTTCTAGGAACAGCCAACCAGTCCACAATCTTGAAGGGAGGGAGAGATAAAAATTAAAAGGTAATTTCTGAAAACATTTTAAATAAAGATAAGAAAATACCTTAAGAGATCCCATACACTTCAAAACAACAAATAAGGACTGGGTTTTTTTTGGTCAGTCAAAAGTTTGGACTGCTTTCTGGCACATCTCCAACAAGCAGCTGACTTATCTCTGCATCCAGATGCTATTCAGGGCCACACAAGCAAGTGTAAAGAAGGAGAATAACAGTATCTGTTGAAGTAATGGAAGACAGGCAGAACTGAGGAAACTAATCCTCAACATGCTGAATGTCATGAGTAGTAAGTTCACAAAGAAGTGAAGTAAGAAACAGGAGAAGAAATACTTTCCAAATAAATAGAAAAATAAGTTCAGTATGTTAAGTCTCATTGCCCTCAAGGATACAGTTTAATTACAGGGAGGAATGGGCTCACAGATAGGTAGTATCGCAGTGGTTAGTCTACAGCATGAAATCACTGAGCAGTCAACTACTGCTGGGCCGCACAGAGTTCTAACCAACTCTCAAATTTGATTTTAGCCATCCTAACAGAGGACTTCTACTTGAGAGATCATCACAAGACACCATTATTGTGATAATTAACTCATATTTACTTGCTAGAAATGTTGAGACTATGTATTTGATCATTGCTATTCATCAAAATTTTGCACTTCTTGTTGTCTCAACTATCCAGTACAACTTCACTGATGTTAGGAGAAGCAAAACATCAAGTAGTTTATTAATTCTAAAAAGCAAATATTGGAACATCCAATTTCTACAATTGTTCTGTGGTATATGTATTAAAGTTAACTTTATCTTAAAAGTATGACACCAAATTTAGTTGCTTAAAAAGTTGTAAAAATCTTTGGAAGGTTTGAACATAACATAAGGCCCAGAGTATGTTCTATCATCCTTCTATTGGTGAAAATTAGTTTTTTTGAGAAATTTGAGGCAGCCACTGTACAGACCAGAAAAGTTCTATTACCGCCTGCTAACAAAAACCCAAGAATTTTCCAAATATTTACAGATTGGAGGGGAAGGGAAGGAGACAAAGCCAAAAAAAAAAAACAAAAACAAAAAACCACACCACCAAAAACAAAATAAGCAAACTCAACAAACCCACTCTCCAGAGTTTTTGTTTTCAGTCACATTTCCAATCTGCTTTTTCAAATAAGCTCTCAATGATGAGTGTTCATTTGAATAAATATTAATTCTAAAATATGACAATTAAGACATTGTGAATATATTTGTGCAGCCAACCACTTAAGTGGAAGTTGAGACACACAAAATGTGTTTTTACTTACCTATATAATTACACAGCAATCTATCTACCCAATCAAGTTTAATTTGGTGAAATACAGAGTAATAAAGATGGATAGAAGCAATAAGCCACTGAAATATCACTATTTGACATGTTTCTTCACCCAAAGTAGGAAGGAATTGTACGGGTCACAAGCAATTCTTATAAACTTCCATCCCACAGCAAAATGATTTGAGTTCTGTGCAACTCAGATAGACCTGTAGCTCTAAAAACATTCTAAAAAAAGTTCTATAAAGCATTTAGAGTTCTCAACAGAATTCATGAAAAAAAAAATGGGAGTGGAAAACAGGGTGTTTCAACTCAGAGTTTTCATTTCCTACCACGAGTTTACATTATTCAGGGCCTCTATTTGTCATGTGAGGAATTTTTATTTTTATTTTTTAAATGACTGGAATACCCCTAAGAAGTTTTGTTCCCCTCCCTTCATCACACACACACACACACACACAAAAAAAATCAAAATAGCTGCTTACAAGTAGAAATTATCAGCGACATCACTGAAACTCTACAAGTGGTCAAGGAGAACCTGAGATCTTCCTCAGTGAAGGTCTATTTCTGATACAGCAAGAGGCATACATGCAACATAATGGTAAGTAACTATCCTTACTTCCTCAAGCTAGATGGTAGCAAAAGCAGAAAATGTAGCATTACCAGCTTCTTTAGGCACTTTGTGTCCCAAACCCTCCCCCAGAGGTATGCAAACCTACAGAAGAGCTGGTATAAGAAGGCACATTGGCAGATAGGTTACTGTGTTTTCCAAGTTAAACATTTTTTTCTTGTTCCAACAGCAACAAGAAAAAAAAAACCCACAGGAATTTCAGATCCAGCAACAAATGCCCTAGAAAATAATATGGTGGGACCTGCCATGCTTGTTCACTACAAAATTTTAATTTTTCAGTCATAAATCTATGGTACTACAAGCTAGAAAACAAATCGAATTCAAACGTNTTTTTTTTTTTTTTTTTTTTTTTTTTTTTTTTTTTTTTGGTCAAAACTATACAAGATTCTCTAAGAATTTTCCTAACAGTTGAGAAGAACAGGGCTACCTAAACATACTTTCCCCTAGGTCAGTATGGACAGCTAGGGGCGCTTCTAGGACAGTCCTAGTGAGGGACGTGCATCTCACACAAAGAGGTACAGGCCCTGTATTCAGGGCTTCTATCAGTCAAAAGTGAGCAGGTTAGGGAACACTGACAGAAGCTAGCATTAGAGGGGTCCCAGAACAGAAAGTCACGACTTTTTGAGGAAGTATGAACATCATTCAAATCAAGAACTGGTTTATTAAAAGAGCAACCAAGAACTGGTTGGGAACACTGCTCTTGGAATATATATATGTATATATTTTTCCAATGGAAACGTTTTTAACCTCACAAACAGATTCACAGAGAAACTAGGAAATGCCAGATGTTATAACAAAGCCACAGAGATACCACATTTGCATTTCTGGAAAGTTTATTACTTCAAGACATCAGGAAATCCATAGCAGCAGGAACTAACACCTCTGCATAGCAACACTGAAAAATCATATTCTTAAGAAGTCGGCTTAATTCATGTGACCTTTTAGATATTTTCAGGTGTTAAGACCAGTTATTAGATCTGCCCTTAGACTATTCTTTGCAGACTGAATTACCTCAGTTTATTTGGTCATTCCTCATACATTTTTTCAGACTGCCTCTCATGGGCATACATCTTTTTTGAACCATCACTCTCAAGTCTGGGCTCAGAGTTTCTTTAAGGTGAAGTCAACTGGAAGGGCTACCTCATAAATCTTACAATTAACCTTTCCATTTATTGTGAAACTGCCATATGTGAATATTTTCTGGAAGATCAGCAAAAGATGTTGAACTGGAGCTCTCATATACTACATTCTTCAAATCCTCTTCTGAAAAACTGCTACTACTCAATTAGTTTCTCATTTGACATATAAGACACTCACTACTCCCACTTAACAAGGGATTTTTGTGCTTACTAATTTCAGGCTATTTCTCCAGTACTAAGTTCATTTCCAGTTCCAAGCCTGCCTTTCCACATTTACAGGTGTCTACATTGACGTCAACTGACAGTATGCAAATCCTGTATTCCAGCATTTTAGTTCTTAACAGCTTGAGAGCTAACAGCCTTCTCCTCACTCCTGCAGTTAGAACTAGAAAGATACCAACTCCTCAGAATACAGTTCTACAATCATACTTCTGTCCCTACATCTTACTCTACTTCCATATAAACTTCACTTTCTTATCTCACTTGTGACTCGTCACATGAAACTGTATCAAAGGTGTTGTTAAAGTGGAGATATATCTGCCTGTTAAACATTACTCACATGGCCTAAAACCTCAGCACAGAAAGAAATCAATTGGTTTGAAATTATTTTTACGCTCTCTTTCCAGTAACCCTCTACTTCCTTAAAAATAGAATTTATACTCTCATTTGTGTAATAGTCTGTGAAGAAAATTTATTTTAAAAATGGAATTAAAGAGTTGTGGTGAGAAAGAACAGCCCCCATTCCCTAGGGAAATAAATCAGTTTGAAGAACTGCAGATTAGGATCTGCAGTGTCTTTCGGAGGTTTGAGCTGTTTCATGATTAATTTATGCCCACCTAGCGCATCTGTGTGGTCAGAAATGATTGATTTCCCTGTGCCCTTTTCTTTCTTATGACAGTAGAAGTGCTAATCTAGTAGTGCAGGGAACAAGACAAGAGACTTAATCCAGGTTTAACCCAGTTTAAAAAGAGAAAAATCACAATTAGCTTTGGTTTTACTCAGATCAGCTCCCTGACTCAGTTCACTACACAGCTGGTTGTGTCAGCACATAAGAAGGAAAACCAAGGATGAGACTGGGATTGCCTTAGGTACGTTGGCTGAAGACGGGGTAGAACCAACTCAAACAACCTAAATTATTTCAAAACCAGAACTTGCAAAAAATAATCCAAAGAATTAAACTGAATAAAGAGTCGTGAAACAAGTTCATATGAGGTTTCTCCTTGAAAAGAAAGGACACGTCTCAAGACAGAAGCAAATTTCTTGGCATATGGATTCCATTGTTTCTTGGTAAAACAGAGTCATGGCCAAATGATAAGCTGGAAATTGGGCAATCGGAATAAACCACAATTTCTGTACTAAAACCCATCAGAACTTGTTGCAAACAAGAAAATACAAAAATGTTATGTAAATGCTATTGTGGTAGTCCCCTATTTACTAGAGAAGCCACTTTGTCAGTACATTTCTACAGGAACAATTTCACCTTATTAACATGAATTCCAGTTGCTTGATAAGGACAAATTCTGCAAGTACTATGTACCTAATCACTGAATAAAAAGGTGTTAAATGGATTCATAATTTAGTGTACAGGTTACCAAAGAGAAAGGAAGTTACTGCAGCATTAGTTGAAAGTGTTTTGAAGAAAAATCCTGCTTCAGTTAACAGTTAGCTTATGTTGTGCTTGAAACAAGCTATTGGCAAGAACAACATCTCCATACACTCTTAGATCATATTTTCCAAAAACCTAGTTTCATTTGCACTCTTGCTCATATAACAGGTATAAACTGCAAATTTCTGCATATCAGCATCATCTATTAAAAATTGAATATATCAGAGAGAAGCAGAAAACAAACTTGAGTCTCTCAGGCTAAAGATTTCCAGTTTTCTGAACTGTACTCCCACATCTGAGGAAAAAAGGGATATCAACTCTTTATCATTATGTTTCTTTTGTACTGTCCTTAATACTGTGGAGTATTACAAAAGCAGAGCAATACAGTGGGATGAGACATAATGCCAAGTGAAGTATTCTATTTCACACATCCAAGGTGACTCTACTTTTTCAGGTAAGTAGAAACATTTTTTCTATCACTCAAAATAGATGGGCAAATACACATTAAATATATATTTAAGAATGGAATGCATCAGTAACTATTGCCCAATGTCAGAAGATTTACTCCACCACCCAGTTCTGTGATAAAAAAAATCTCTGTAAAGCATTACACCAGCATTTTACTTGAGAGAAAAGAACCATGCAGAAGTAATAAAGCACCTGTTGGTAGCGTCTTGATAATTTCTAGCAGTTAACTATGATTTTCTGGGAGGTAAGCTGAAGACATTTCCAACAACACACTCCCATGAATCCTCCAATAGTAAGCATCTTACATTTCAAAAAAAGGGTGAGCCCAATTAAGCTTGAAAAATTTCAAAAATCTTGCAAATTGAAGAAAGTACAGAAAATGCTTTTGTTCAAGGGATACTGCCATTTCTGAAATTATTAGAAATTGTTTCTATACCTCTGTCCCCTATTCCAACTATATTTGATTGCTCAACTCATCAGAATTCACAGAAAAACTTCTGCAAATAGTACATTTCACCACACTTTTTTTTCCACTTTTTTTTTTTTAACAAATGTCTCGCTTAAATCAGAGAAAGCTAGAAAGCAGACTAATGGCTTTTTCCATTCCTTTGATGCTTCATATTTTGACCAGTGATCATTGCTCATAAATTAGTACTCTATTTTAGAAAGTTATTTGGTAAATTTCCATTAAATGTGGAAGCAGCGGGGAGAAATCATCTTGTCATATAAGTCCTTGCAAACTTGACTTAAAAAAAATAAAATACTACGTATGTATATAACCATACCACAGGATATTCCAAGAGATTTTTCACACAGAGAGCGGTGTTGCACTGGAACAGTGTTGCCTAAGGAGGTTGTGGATGCCCCATCCCTGGATGCATTCAAGGCAAGGCTGGATGTGGCTCTGGGCAGCCTGGTCTAGTGGTAGGTGACCCTGCACATAGCAGGGGGGTTGAAACTAGATGATTATTATGGTTCTTTACAATCCAGGCCATTCTATGATTCCATAATTTGATGATGATTTCTTGAAGACATGAAAGTTTTCATCTGGTTTAAGAATATGCAAGAACTATTAACTTTTAGCAAAAAGTATCTTGAAGTTGTATATTAATCAATATATGGATACCTGTACAATGCATAGTAACATTTTCTAGTTTACAGTAAATTCTGATATAGCAAGTACTACAACACAGAGAGACATAAATTGGAACCTAAATAGCCAAAAACTAAAACTTACTATTCTTTAGTTCCTTCTATCACATCTTTACAAAGAGAGAAAGAGTGAAATTCCATTGCTCTTATTACTTTCATTTTCAGGAATTATGTTTTACGTATCTGAACAATGACAGTACAGCATATCATGAGAAGGTGGAGAAAAAGTGACAAACTTGAATAAGAAATATCCTAGGGGGTAGAAGGAGTGTCATACAAGACACGCAACACAAAATCCTGCAACATTAATTTCAGAAGTTTAGGAATGATCTGTTCTTCTTTCATACAGAAATTATATTTATAACCTTTAGACATCTAACCATTTACTGTGCAAAGCAGGAGGGCTGCTTTAAAACAAATTGCATCTCTCAGTAAACTGATCCCAGCCTAATCAATGTATCAGATATCCTTCCAATCTTACTCTCACTCAAAATCTACCTGTGAATAATTAACATTCTCTCTAAGCAGTGTGCACAGCTATGTAGCCTTAGGTAACGTCATCTCTCAGTGTATCTTCATAGGTTTACACAAAGATAATTGCAGCTCCAAGGGACACTGAGTTCAGAAATGTACATTTCCATCTGATCAAAGGACATCCCCATATCAAATTCATAAGTATAATAATTAACAACCTCCGCAGCAACAAACCCTCTGCAATAATGCTGTGCCAAAGTCAACTTAAACCCACACCCAGTTCTGAGCTTCAAACACTGTCATTTTCTTTGTAATATCATCTGCATCCTTGAAACTGTTCATTGGAAAAAACTATCTAAAAAAAACAAAAGAAAAAGAGATAAGCTTCTTGGCAACATCCTTAGATAAAACTACATTTAATTGGAAGAACAAGAACATATTCCATACAGTCTTACTGTTTTTTATCCAACAAATGATTTCTGCCAGAACAATATGAAGAAAAAGATTGCGTCTTTAACTAAGGCTCCTGAACACAATGCAGGAGAAAACTGCTAGCCACGCATCCCATTATGTTGGTCAACCTAGAAAAGGAATCCAAGCAAATACATACACACTTATCTCAAATACAATATTCTTCCTACAATATAAATGGATTATGAAAATCCTCCATGTATGCAAATCCAATCCTCCACTATGCCATGTAACTGCTCAAAGACAGACACATCCAATTACAGGTAAGAAAAACTGTTTCAAAGAAATCAGTTGAGTTCCGTCCTCAGCCAAAAGCTGCTTTCCAGCACCAGCTTATGCTAATTTAACTGTGGGATGATGTCAAATAAAATCCCATAAAAAAAAAAAAGTCAGCTTCCTCAGTCTCTCAGCGTTTTACTGATTCATCAGAACACTAATCCTCTGCTAAAATTTGCAGCTGCACATCATTAGTGTCAGCCCAGTGGAATTGCTAAGAACATGCACCACTTCTTGCAATATCTTACAGCTCACTCTGCTAACTCAGTATTGAAACCACACGCTTAACTCTGCAGATTCCTTTATTCAAAGTCTCTTGTTTTTTTTTTTTTTTTTTCCCTTCTTAAAGTACCACAATATACTGTTCCTCATCACTCTCGTTGGATACTTCATTCCCCCTCACTGCATTCAAATTCATACTTCTATTGATACAGAAAATTCTGTTCAAGAATCTTCGTCACGGGGAAGAAAAGGCATCTGCCCTTCTAAAAGAGAATTCCTAGTAATGTCAAGTTTTCAGAGTACAAGGTAGCATGTTAAAAAAAGTTTTATTGATTTCTCAGTATACGTAATTTTTTTGGAAAGCATGTGGCATCACCACAATGAGACAAGCAAAGTTGCCAAACCCATGACTCATTCTCATCTCCAGGATTTTTTTTTTTTGCTAGGAGACAGCTGTTTTGTTTATGATGAATTAATTCCTTCAGTACACCTTTCTCATAAAATATCAGGCTTCACTTTGTGTGCAAGGGATTAAGCATAAGAAGAACCTCCGTTGGACTCCCGACTTATTCTTTTAATGCTATTCTATCAAAATTGAAATGGTAATGAATGCTGCAGATGTTTAAACAGTTTATTTAGGAAAATCAAAACTCTATTGTGTCAACAAGGAATTTCCCAATTACAATCTGTAAAACTGTGCAACTTCTAAACATTCAGGCTGCAAAGTTTAGAGTTTATTTCCATAGATCTTATGCAGTAAGAGCTGATAAAACCCAACCACAATTTTTCAAATAATTGAAAGTGAAAACTTGAACATTGTTTTCATTTAGAAGTAGTTGCTAATTTTTTGAAAGTATTTTTCATTACACATTTGGATAATATCAGTGGATTTTCATTAACTTAAGTAACTGTTAGGTGATGTTTGCCTCCTTCCTCTGTAAATATTTATTTTTGTCCAACGCTAAAATGCATAGAATCCCAGAATCACCCAATTCAGCAGAGATATATTTACTTATGATGCATACTTGTTATCTCCTCTCCCACCCTCTGTCATCACTGTATCGTCTCTTGCATATGGCTCATTATTTTCTAACATAATACTTCCTCTTTTTTTATCTGGTTTCTTTTACAACACGAAGGTGCGTCTATATTGCATTTCAGTGAAGAAAAGTTGGCACTTTAGAATATTAGCAGAAACTAAGTCCTCACACCTTGGTGAAATCTACAGGGCAAGAGGAGACATGCATTCATATAGCTGAAACATTAATTTGAAAAAGCCCTTCAGCAACTAGATAACACATGCATGCCAGCACTGACAAGAGATATAGATGCCCAAATTCAGAAAAATAAGCCTGGTCAAACAGATGGAATCTGAATTGGTGACTTAAAAATTTAATACTGTATAAAGCATTCAACAATTTCTTTGTAAAACGTATGTTTATTTTGATATGAAAAATATAAATACAATACTATAATCACCACTTTCTTATTATACTTGATTTTCTGTTTTTGCAACAAAGCAATGTGCAACTGTGACACTCCAACCGACACTGTTGTTGTCAGCTATCTGACAAACATACAAAAAGTACAGAACTTAACAGCTACAACTCAATTATATCATAGAGAATTTAGTATACCATCATTTCCATCAGCAGATCACTATGTGACATCCAGAGAAATGACAAAATTACTTCTCTAAAGCCAGGACACATTTCCATTTTATCATTCCTAATCAACTCCAAACGAATCTAGTTTCAGAGATGTAAAAAGCAGTATTAAAATTATGCCACTTTTTGTCTACCCTCTATCTTACACTAAATCAGAAAGCATTTCTCCCAAATGGAATATGTTGTTCACGTACTCCAGAGAAAATACTTTCATAAAACTTTCTCTACACAGTGTCTACAATAACATTCATTTATTAATATACTACCATCAGCAGAAAAACAAGTCATGTTATGGAACAGTAATTTAGGATACTTGTACTAGTAAAATATACTGAAAAAAAATAACTATAGTTTATGTTGTCCAAAAGGATTAAAAATGTTCATGATCTCTGTTTTTATGTATGCATACACATGCACACCCCATCAATTCTGCCTTTGACATATATGATAGCCATTGGTGCTTCTGCAATCCTTTAATTTTTTCCCCCCCCATGTAAAAAATCCTCATATTTAAATAGGCATTTTGAACAGTTATCTTAATTTAGCTGCCAAAATCTTGTATAGGTCCCTGAAAGGCCCTTTTGTCCCTGACCATACTCTTTCAGGGCTCCTCCTACCCTTCTCAGGCCCAGGTCTCCACATCAGCCCCAGCAGAGCCACAGCCCATCTCTGCCTGGCTATGAGAGAGGCCTACCTGTGGGCCCACAGCACTGTCAGACCATTCCAGGCTGTGTTCATTCCTGGTTCCTCTCAATAACCTCATCCTGATTCTGTACTGCTGCTGAACTGATGAAAGGCTCTAAACAATCATTAACTATTTGCACAAGGATGAGGTACACTAGCAACATCTTGAGTAAATGTATTAACAAGCAAGAAGGATCCAAAGTCTATACTTGATCTTCTCACTGCAAAGCTATTTCCACTCTCATTGTGAAAAAGGAAAAATTAAACGAAGGAATCAAGCAAACAGCTTTTTTTTTTTTTTTTTTAAACTTGCTTTTGGTAAGTTTTAAATAACAGTCTACAAATCACACAAGAGTGGAGGCTACCACTACAGCAAACCAATGACAAATAAGCATGATCAAGGAAACTTGCTCCATACACATCCCAACCATAGCTTGCACAGTAATATCATTTCCTAATCAGCAGTAGTAGACAGCATAAACTGTTTGAAATTTTCAAATGAAAAGGTAATTATGTAACAGACTACCTAGTGCAGAGGCTGAGCACAGGGAAGGCAGCTGACATGCACCTGACAGCTACACCATTGAACCAAAGACTGTGCTTACTTGTGTTTAAGAAAGGCAATAAGGACCTCAGATGAGCAGATACAGCTCTTTAGAGGGATGGTTGCTAGAATTCTACAGAATTAATTGACTTTGACTGAGAAAGACTACATCATTTCTCTTAGCCAGGATGCTTCCTGTATGAAAGTCACAATGTTCAGAAGAGAACTGAACAATATTCTTCAAAACACTCAACAGTATCACAAGAAAATTCTTAGACTTTCTGATAAATTCTATGCTGAGATATAGTGAGACAGAAAAATGACACAATAAAAAGAGTACATTAAAAAAATAGGTTCTGTGACATCAGCAAGAAATCCAGATTAAACACGAAGCAAAGGACCTGCTATGCCTTGCCAGTCCTGGCACTCTAAGTCAAGATGAGATGGATGCCTGCTTCAGCAACAGTATAATTACAGAACCTGAGACATACTAGCGTCAACAGAAATCCCTTCTTATTCAAACACACTAACTGTTCAAGCATAATAGAAATAACAGTTCAGACTGCAATAATCCTTATCAATATCTATCATTATCTTCCAAGCATAACTTCACTAGAAGATAAATTGAGCATGCCATAAAGAAAAGCTATGCAAGAAACTGTCTCGCTTCACAGTTCAATATGATTCTATTTCAGAACATGTAATCTTCTGAAAGTCAAGGAGACTCTAGCCTTTAAAATTTCTTCAAATGTACGTGTCAATGGATACATACATGTATATATATATCCTTGCAACAGAGGATGAACAGAACACATTTTCTCTGAACACGTAGTTTCACAGATTGCTAGTAAAAGTAACTATCAATAAGACAGAATCTACAAACCTTAATTGTTCAATTAACCTCTCAAAATGTTGGTTATATATAAAAACATTTCCATAAAAACATGCAACTGCAACTTATCCATGAAAAAAAATCACTACCGTTTTTGAGATTATATTTCACAATAACTTTGATGGAACTGAAATATTTTGTTATTTCACACACATTTGCTCTACTTTCAGTGTGTGTTTGCACAAAATGAAAGACTTTTTATGCACACACACTGTTACATCTACTTGATAAAACAAGTGGATTCTTCTTAGCCCTTCCCCATTGCATAAAAAGATTAATAACTCTTTCACTCATCAGAAATGAACTCAAATCCCTGCTAGGCAAACTACCTGTTAAGAATTACTCATTGTAGAAAAACTCTAAAAACAACTAACTTATTTCCGAGGGTAGGACTAGAAGGTAGCAAAAGAAAGGAAAGAACCTCAACTGACTGAAATTGAGAAAGACAGGTCTGGAAAGCATTTTGAAAGATGCAGTCCCTCCTGGAGAGGACTCCAGCATGCATTTATTCCTAGTGCTTGTCTAAAGCGTTTTAATGCCACCACAATGTAACCTCCTTCCCAAAGTATTTTTCCCTCCAGGAGATGATGTCAGGAAGAATCTTTCCGAAATCTCTTTATACAGAAAGAAAAACAAACTCATCACTTCATGAATATTAAAAAAAGAAAAAAAGGTGGTGGGGAATGGGAAACAAGCTATGCCTAGGCCTGTTTAATATCCTTTTATCCTGCTTACCTACTGATGTCATTTATATCGCTTGAGACACCACTACTACATAATAGTTCAAACTCACAACCACCAGGCTGTGTACCTATGCCATATGCACAAGTATCTTAAAATTATAATAAAAATTAATAAACTTGTCTTTTTAAAACAGAAAATATTGCCTCTTTGATGATGTAAAATTAGTTTGAACAGCATTAGAAAAAATTAAACATTTCTATTTAGTACTTGATAATCAACTTACATTTGAGAGATGAAAATGATAGACACCTATCAGTCCAGAAGATGACTATTTTTACTAGTTACAAGACATAACAATCATGTCTGAAGAATACATGTTCTATTCAAATCACACAATTACATTGCTCCATCAGTCATTCCTCTATTACATACACATTCCAGTATAAAGACTGGGTTAATGTCTACACTTGTGACAAATAAGCACGAGGTAATTGCAGGGCTTATGCATAGGATAGAGGTATCCAATACTCATAGGTCATGTGCATCTAAGCTAGAATAGCTCAGCATTTGCACAGCAAGTAGTAGATGGTATGCTGTACAGACTATAAATGGCGATGCTGACAAGCGTTATAAAAGACAAACTCTTTTCCAGATGCTAGAAATTCCACAGACCCATTAGAGCACCATGAGAGAAATTTAAACAAAAACAGCGTCTATTTGAAAACAGATTCAAAAACTGTCATTTACAGTGAAGTTGTGACTTTCATATAATCACAAAATTCACAATGAGAGCTAAACGCATACAAGCCTATGGGGGTATCGACATATTTTTAGCATTTCTATGACAATCCAGACAAAAAAAAAAAAAAAACTTTTCACCACAAGTAGTACATTCTGTTCAACATCTTTCTACTCCAAATTAATCAAGCTGTAACTACTGGCCTCACTATTTGGATATACATTTGAGGGATGCCCTGAGCAAATCCATAGCCTTTAAAAGAAAAACATATATACATTGGATTAGTTCTGGAATTTCCTACATTTGCTGACTAGACTTAAATTAAGAGTAGACTTCAGCCCTATTTCCTGGCCATACCAGTCCTCAGCCAGTAGATTACATGATTTTTTTCATGCAATGCTCTCAAACCCAATTATGATAGACTCTGTAGCTCTCACAGACAGGTTGCCAAATTCTCTTTTCTCCTTTCCTGCAATGCAAAGAAGATGAGAGTTGCGTCTCATGGACAGACATGAAGAAATAGGTCCTTCTAACACAGCTAGGTTTTCTCCGCCCTCAGGTAGAATGACTAGCCCATCTGAGAATCTTATCTCGGTAGTCAGGGAGCAGGAAAACTGTACCTGCCCCAGTTCTTTCAGTAGTTCAAACCTGAGTTCCTTATTTCGCAGGAAAAAAGCAGTCCAAAGTACCGGTATTCCTTTACCATCTGAAGAGGTACAGAACTTCCTGTTATCTTGACACTACCCAGCTTGGAAAGATTGCTTCACAGCAACCCCATGCAACAACATGGGTAAAATACATACATTATAGGTTCGATTACCTCTGTTCATGGATAGATATTATTTGAATGCTTTTATATAGCTGAGTTCACATTGAGGATACTACTGCATTCTGATATATGCAAGGATGTCAATAAGTAAAAGACAAATGTTTGCTGAGCATTCAAATGTATGTTGTACTCCTAACTTTTGTAAACGCGTCAACTACTGCAAAGTATTTGAGAACCAGTAAGTCCAAGACAAAAAAAAACTGAAGAAGGCATGCATAGAAACTCAAGCCACTACTGGCCTTAAAATTGCCACAAAGTTCCTGCTCTTCCATTCTACAAGCATGTAGCCTTGTTGAACAAACTATGTACATCAGGTTGAAGAGCAAATTCAAATGCTTACTGTCCTTGAGTTGCCTTTGCTGCTGCACAATAGTATTATTTACTTGCTTTGGTGTCTTCTCACAAGTGCAATAAGAACAATTGAGACCTAGGAGTACCACGTGCTCAGCTCTGGAGTTATATTTGTGCAAAACAATTTTGTTCTGTTATTTTCTGAAAGGGAAGAAAAAATGGCTCAGCGCAGATTTTTTAGACCAATTACAATTCAGTGAGATGTATAAAAAACTGTGTGAATGCAAGTTGAAGTCAAAAGGAAAGCATTTTTAAACAAGTTTCACAGCTGTAATTTTCTAAGATTTAATTACGACAGGTTTTAGGAACAGATTAACTTTTCAGCTCACAGCAGTTTCATGGAAAAAATAACAACAAAAAAACCACAACAGGAACTCAAAGCTAAGAATTCAAGCCTTGAAACAGATCAAATTTTTCACATGGAGTATCAACGCGCAGCATAGATTAAGAATAGATATCTGAGGAGCAATGCTGAACCAAAATATAAACAGACTATATCCAACAAAACAAATGCAGCAAAGTCACAGAAGAATTACAACACACAGAAGTTTCAAAAGGAAAAGTCACTAAACATGATCCATAAATGAGTCTGATACATGCACATACCTATGCACACTTGCCTCTTTTCATTCTCTGCTACAGTAGCTGAACAAGATTTTCCAGAAATTCAGATGTTTTAGTCAAGGTTCCAATAGTACTGAAAGCTTTAATAAGTGGGATACTATCAGCATTACAGTACTTAAAAATATGTATCATCCCTACTTATGTGTTGAATAGGAGTCAACTGATTTTTTTAAAATTGCTCTGGAAGAGGGAAGAAAAGGTAAAGATCTTTTGGATTTTATTTTTTTTTTTTCAATCTCCAAAAAATACAAAAACAAACAAACAGCAAGAACAAAAACATCTATTATTACATTTGCCTCAACAAAGGTACAAGCCTCATATACATCAAGGAAACGTGTCTCAAGGACCTCGTATCTGAGAACCTTCTGTCTCATGAATAAGATTTCACTCAGGAAGTGTTTCAAGACAAAACATGCAACTCTGGTAAAACCAGCACCTATTAACTGAGGCACATGGCATGATATAAATATTACTCTGACAATTTTGTAAAAGGCTTTCATTTCATTTTTACGAGGATATTAATTTATCAAAAAATACATCTGTATGATAGCTGCTTCCTAATCCACATGAAAGAGATTTGGAGATTGAGAATGACAGAGAAAAATGCATTATCTGCTTTTAGCTATTGTTCTAGTGACGTTTCATTCTCTCTTGAAAAAGCCATCTTTTGTATGGCCATTTGCGCAGTAAGTGTGAAAGAGAGAGGTTTTCCAAGCAGGGACGTTATCAGAAAAGTGTGGGTATAGTCCTAATAGACAGATGTGTATTTCATTATTTTAAGTTGCTCAATCAGCTTGACAATTCTAGCACCATTTATATACTTGAGAGAGACGATTTGCTCACTGTGGGAAAGAACAACTTCACAGAAACCCCAAGAGAACTGATATATTACCATCTGAAATCAAGCAAGGATACAGTGTTAATAAACCTTCCAAAAAAACCTTTGCAGATAAATCTTCCAATAAATGCTTTTTGTCTCAGCTTTTGTCCTCAGTCCAAGGACAAAAACAACAACAACAAAAAAACACATTTACTGAGTCAACCCAAACAATAATTCTTTTACCATGACTTATATTATCAGTCCAAAACATAACAGTGCTAAGGCCACATTAGTTCTAAGCTCTTCTATGTACTGAAAAAAGTGAAGCCCTGCAAACAGATTTTGATGCATTCAGCCTCATACTCTACGTAACAGCAGATTTTTACAGATACCTGAGAAAACTCATACTTGAATTGAAAACTAGTTTTCAAATTAAAATCAAATATCAAGCACACACACAAAATCTTTTCACATCCATTATGTGCTGATTTTCTTTCTAAAAAAGCAGAGATCTTAAAAATAGATAAATGCTTAATTTATCTAAATTAATAATTAATTTATGTTACTCCAAAAGTAATTACTCCTATTTATTATTTTCTATGGAAATTACAACAGATACAAAGAGTATAATAATACTATTTGACAGAGCAAATTCTCAGCTATAAAACATCTTTTTCAACATAGTCACCACCATTACCTACACATTTTCACGAGCGATGAACAAGAGCCTGCATGCCATGCTCAAACTCCACACTAGTGGAGGTGACCCACTCTTTTAGAGCTGCTATGATGATGCTGTTGCTAGGATAATCTTACCTATGCAGTCCATCTTTCATCAGCCCAAAAAGATATCAGTCAGAAAATCTCAAATCCAGACTATACAGTAGGTGTGGTAGGACAATCCTGTCAAGATGGGCAACATGCTCCACAGAATTCAAACTAGCACGGGACCTGGTGTTACCCTGTTGCAAGAGAAAGGCAGTCTTCGCTGACCTGAGTCTGGAAGTTGGCGCCTTCAGATTAGTCCAAGACATGATGTCACAGTCAGTGTTGATGGTTTGTCTGGGTTCCAAGAAACCCTGAAGGATCACCCACTTTTCTGTTCCAAAAGACAGTGCACATCATTTTGCACAGCAACAGCTGCACCTTGAACTTTCTCTTTGATGGGGAATTCACATCTTGCCACTCCACGGACTATCATTTTGCCTCTAACTCACAGTAATGACACCACATCTCATCATCAGTAATGATATGATATGGAAAATAATCACCTTCAGCCTCATATTGGTTCAATAGGTCCTGACAAGCTTGCATACTCTGTTCATCCTGCTGTGATCATTCATGGGGCACACTTGGCACAAATTCTGCAATATTCCAATAACGCTACCGTTGTTTCCAACACATTGAAGCCAATGTTCAGCTCTGTACACAGCTCCCTGGTCATGATCTGCTGATTCATGCACATGAGCTTATTGAGACTCTCTTCATTCTACAGTGTGATAGCTGTGCGTGGCCATCCAAAACGTGACTCATCTTTCATGTTCCTCTTGCCACTGCTGAAATATACCACCTACCACTTTACCATTCTCACATGCACCATTTGGTCTCCGTAAATGTTCAGCAAGCATTGATGAATGTCAGTGGGTGCCATTTCTTCCGCATGGAAGAATGACATATCTTTGCTTCATATGCACTTCCAGATCAGGTGTCATTTTGTTGGAGGGTCCCTCTGCTGCCATCTGTCACACGGCAACAAAACGCAATAGAATATTGGCAAGAAGGTTCAACATCAATCGCCATACCACCAATATCCACCTCTAATGTCATGGGCCAACATAATAAAATAGGAAACACTACTTTCAGAGCATCCCTCGTACGTTAAAATAATTTGATAATAGTTACAAATAGAAATTTTCTTAATAGACTATTTGTAATTATGATAAAGACGTTACCAGTATCCGAAGCCTTTTAAAAAGCTCAGACCTCCTGGAACAAGTAAATAAGCTAACCAGAGTAGGAGACTGCCTTTCAATGTCCTGTATCTTGTGATTGTGAACAATCTTAGAATGAAATCGATTTCTCTTTTCAATCAAAAATTAGAAAATAGCTAATGGGTCTATTTCTCTTGCCTTTGAATCTGTTTTCAGTTTTCTGAATTCAATTTTAAGCTTTATTAGACATAGAGAACTTTGCATGGTACTGAAATACATATTGCGTTATATTTGCAAGCACCCGACTTGGAGACAAACAACCACTCAATGACACAAATCTGTGTTTTTCCTACTGTTAGTGAACATTTACTCCTGCGTTCTCCTTTCCACACTAGCAACACACTGGCCTTCTATCTCCAATATAACAAAACCAACCATTAGTTACCTATCTCACGTTTAACTCCAGGGACCTCCTTTCATTCTGCATTCCCAAATGCAGTTTCTTATTCTGTATATATTTTTTTTCCAGCTTTTCATTCAAGGACTTTCTGGAAAAATCTATCCAGTTCTGCTAATTCAAATGGGTTTGTTTTTAACAGCTATTATTTACTCAGGGAGTGTAAAGTATTTCACATCCTCCTTCCATAGTGCAGCATAGCTGGAAAGACACAGAATGTATCACAGTGTTATTTACAGAACATTTGCCTTTCGTCCCTGGTCACCAACAACTTCATTGTCTCATTTAAAGAATGAGACTCTCAGAAGAATCAAAGAAACTTTATGAAAGGGAACAGAAAAGTACAGAGAAAGGAAGAAGTAACATTCCCCTCTCCACAGAAGATGCTTTGCTTACAAGACAAATTGGACCGAAAGGTAAGAATGAAATTTTAAGAAGTACTGAATTAACAGATGATGTTATAAAGACAGAACATGTCAGGAGAGAGATTAGACAGAATAACACACAATCATGACCAGGTCATGGAAACAATCCCTGTTGAGGAGGACAGCTGAACCAGCGCTACCTGTTCTGTAATTAGATAAACAGCTCCACCAGCCTCCACACTTAAACTGTTAAAAAAACTACTCACATCCTGCTTTGCTTATGTTCCAGAGGTACTGAATTCTCACCTCTTTCCACATTGACCATGTTTGTAGGGAAGACCACTGTACTTTCTCAGAGTTTTATAGTATCTCCTTGCCGCTTCCAAAACACTTCATTCAAAAGAGCTTATTATAGTACATTGCATCACAGTTCAGGTTCTGCTTTTCCGACCTCAGGGAAGCTCATACAATGAAATAAGAATTATATTTTCCCCTCTCTCCCAGCAAAACACACATACACATACGTATGTATACACATACACACACACGTATGTATGCATTCACACATATATGCACACACATATATGTATACATGTGTATATTTTGCTGGGAGAGTGGAAGATATATATACATATGTACATATATATATATGTGATGTTTCCATTTACCACACACACATATAGTATATATATATATACGTATATATACACTATTTACTATTTCATTCATTCATAGACCACGGACAAAAGATGATCTTAGAGCATACTGTATACTTCTACAGGTAAGAACAATGCAGTATTTTTATTTAAGTATATGTCTGCACAATTCCTAATCTATAAACCAGTATACTATACAAACAAGATAGTATAACTGAAAAAATTCACATTTAATTTCCTGTTATAAGAATATATTAACATTTGGAAGAAGCATAGGGTATGCATGACTTAATGACAGATAGCTAATGGGTAAAGGCCGCGTACGTTAAAAGTATGAACCAAGAAGCATTAGACACGCAATTGTTTCCTACCACTATGTTGAAAGAGCTAATGTCTCAATGAGTTCATCTTTCCAATTTATTGCCAGATTTCCTTTACTGAGGTGCTAGAATGCTGATCTTCCCAGAAAGTTTCAGTATGTGCACTTTTTGGTATTACTGTAACTTTCTCTAGTGTTGCAGTTCATCCAGCAGTCTACTAGTATACATCGGTCTATTGACTGTATAGTCTGTTTTGTATGTGTTAACCAGTGAAATTTCCTACTAAAATTGATTTGCATTCATAGCAAATTTCCCCATCAAGATATGCATGTGTAGATAACACCACTTCACGTGAGAGATTTGTCTGTTGCTACTTGAAAAGATCAGGTATATATAATTTCTGGAGATGGTAGTCGTCGTCTTTGGGGTGGGTGTATTAGCTGTGAATTATATGAAATAAATACTTCTAAAAGTGGGAATTTGAACTCATACGTAAGAAGGAAAATAAGCTTGGATTGTGTGGAAAGAAAGGAGAATATTACTGAAATCGAAAGCTCATCATGCAGAGGAGTGTAATTTGTGCTATACAGTAAAAGATAATCTGGAAATAATATGTTGAATACTGCCTTTGTTACCTTTGAACTTTCTTTCAAAACACACACACACACACACACACACACACACACACACACACACACACACACACACACAAAAAAAAAAACCCACATAGTTTTACAGTGTAGAAGTTATGTCATGTATTCTTCACTTGAATAGAAGTTGCAAATAATTTTTTTTATAGTTCTACCACTGTCACAGCATAATTGTCCTGCATAACTGTATTGGCAAAAACAAACATAAGAAACAGTCCTAATGACTTCTTNATATATATATATATATATATATATATATATATATATATATATATATATATATATACACACACACACACATATATAAACGCATTTCTTTCAGCCTTTCAGAACAACAAAGTTATCTAGCAAAACCATAAGGGAAAGAAACTGTCACCTCTGTCTCATGCTGTCTTCTTGGAAGAGATGGTGTTTTGAAGTTGAAACAAGAAGGCAAAAATGATGATGAGCTTTCTTACAAAACTGAGCATGCCTGGAATTTCAGACAAGCCTATGCTGCAAGAACATGCAATACATCCACATAGTAAAGTGAACATACAGAAAGATAGTTCTGGATTTATTGGTTTATTAACAGCAGGAAGTGAATAAATGTGTTCATTTCACTCTGGCTGCCAAATCAGGATCAGGTCCCTAAGAAATACCCACACCTAAGCATTCACATGGGTGACTTTTATAGCTGCACCCGTGCAATTCATTTCCTTCTCGTGCAGAGACAGAGTACCTACACAAAGTATGTCAAGCTGCAGAGCAAGGCACAACAGATGTACACAAAGAAAGGCAGGAAATATGATAGTCCATAGACGTCATTGCCAGTTTTACTGTAAAAACTTAACTGACTTTTATTACAAAAAGAGAAAGGAAAGAAGTTTATATTATCAACAGGGTAAGATTCTACATGGCATAAATCTACAGCTTCAAATACACACAGAGTTCAAGTCTTTCACTGAATTGCTTAAAAAGATAAAAATAAAGACTTATACACTGGCAATCTATAAAGATGGAAATAGAAAATGGATTATGAGCACAGGTTTACCATTGAAGTGTAGCGTGATCTTAAATAACTCTCTTAATGTCATATATTTCAGCAGTAAATTGGGGTTAGCCACACTTAGTATACAGATGTATTGAAAAACCTCAGCAGTTGTAAGTGCTTGTGCAACCCCAAGTGGCACACTTCTGAGTACTAGGAGAGCATTACTGGTGTTGCACAACTGCATTCCTCAGCCCTATTAATCCTCCAGAGGTCTGTATAGAATCATAGAATCACAAGGTTGGAAACCACCTGCAAGATCATCTAGTCCTCCCATTACCATTGCTATCACAAACTACTAAACCATATCTTGTAGCTCCTCATCCAGATGCCTCTTGAACACTGCCAAGGATGGTGACTCCACCACCTCCCTGGGCAGGCCATTCCAGTGCCTGACCACTCTCTGAGAGAAAAAGTTTTTCCTTATGTCTAATCTAAACCTCCTCTAATACAACTCTGTAGGGAAGCCCCACATAGCATTCCAAGTGCAACCCAGATTGCTGGCCACACCTTCCTCCACTGTTCACAGTAAATAAATAGAAAACAAAGAACAAATTCCAAAATGTATGCAGTTAGCTTCTGAATGAGTAACAACACTACTTCTGCATATCGAAAAAAGCAATGAAAGTTTCTTCAAGGTTTTGAGTAAATAATTTGAAAACTGCACATCATTCACATCAGCTACTATTGTTCGAAATAAGCGTGTAACCACGACATAACTCAGCATCTTGACAATGCACTACCTCACAAGTTCCCATAGGGGATAAACTTCAAATAAACGAATGTCTGATATTGCTGGAGAATTCCCAGTTTGTTATTCTTTATTTTTATATTTGGTCAAGGAAGATCTAGTCGGAGATCACCTTGGCAAACGTAACACACGCAAATATGTGGCCCCTGAAGGCGCCATCAGTGTTGAGGGAGCTGGCAGAAATGACAAGGCACCCTGTATCATATTTCAAAAGTTATGGAGAATCGAAGATGTGTATGAAGACTGGGGGAAAAAGTCTAGTCTTGTTCACATCTTTATCAGTGAGCTAGATGAAAGGGATAGAATGCACCCTCAGTAAGTCTGCCAATGATGCAAAGCTGGAAGGAGCGGCTGACAAAGCAGAAGGCTGTGCTGCCATTCAGAGTGATCCGGACAGGCTGGAAAGTTGGGCAGAGATGAACCTTACAAGCTTCAACAAAGACAAGCACAGATCCTACACCTGCGGAGGAATAACCACATGCATTGATACAGGTTAGGAAGCGACCTGCTGGGAAAGAGATCGGCAGAGTAGGTCCTACATGTCCTGGTGGACAGCAGGTTGACTATGAGCCAGCAGTGTGCCCTTGTGGCCAAGAAGGCCATAGGCGTCCTAAGGGTGCATTAAAAACAACATGTCCAGCAGGTTGAGGGAGGTGATCTTCTCCCTTTACTCTGCCCTGGTGAGGCCACATCTGGAGCTCTGTGTCCAATTCTGGGCTTCTCAGTATGAGAAAGACAAGGAACTTGCAGAGGGAGTCCAATGGAGGGCCACAGAGACAATTAAGGGCCTGGAGCTTCTCCCATATGAGGAAAGGCTGAGAGATCTGGGACTGCTTAGCCTGGAGAAGAGGAGGGGAGAGATCTTACCAATGCATATAGATATCTACAGGGCAAGAGTCAAGTGGATGGGGCCAGGCTCTTTTCAGTGGTGTCCAGGAACAGTACAAGAAGCAGCAGGCACAAACTAGACCACAGGAAGTTCCTTGCAAACATGACAAAAAAATACTCCGAGAGTGATAGAGTACTCAAACAGGATGGAGTTGTGGATTCTCCTTCTCTGGAGATATTCAAAACCCACCTGGACGCTTTCCTGTGAAACCTACTGTAAGGAATATGCTTTAGCAGAGGGGTTGGACTAGACAATCCCCAGATGTTTCTTCCAACCCTTTCAGTTCTGCGATTTACCTGAATATGCACAAAACAGAGTAAGTTCCCAAATAAGCTAATGATGAGGAAGAGGAAGCAGAGCTGCAAACCTTCTTGTCACCCACCTCATATCAATGCAAGAGCACTGTAATTAACCCTGAGTGACGCCAGGATCGAGATATACATAATTCCAGACCTGCTCACTCTCATGTATAAGTAGTCATTTCTGCAAAAAGAATGAATCAGTAGGTCAATATACAAGTAACTAGGAGTAAGATTGGATGTATGCACTCCTGAAACCATGACAAAAGATTCACAAGGCCCATCATGAGCACCTTTTCTCCCACTCCAAACTATTACCACTTCTCTCAAGAACATCAACCACAAAAAAAAAAAATTATTTTGCTTAATGTGACTAAAACTAAATGTATGTGTATGTATATCATATAAAGTATGTCTTTTCTCTTTTTTGGAAAAAAGTAAATAGTAATGAAGACATCAGCTCTCAGCTGTTATCTTTTAATGTTCTCTCTTTAGGAAGTTAAGATTAATGGTTTATAAAGAAAAAAAGTTTAAAAATCTACAAGTTCGAAATATTTTAACTACTTACTTTTATTTTTTCCAGTGTTGAAACACTGTTAAACAATTGAACAGAACCTGAAACTATTTGACTTTTACTTAACTTTTCTGAGAATCTAAGGGTGCCATGTACTTAGCTCACACTTCCTAGATTCCTTAATTAAAGTATAAGTTTTTAGTTTCTTATTCCTTTATGAGCTGATACATTACTCTTCTGTCAGATAAGTGGTTAGATTGAAAATACTATAAGAGACACACAGGTTTTACTTTTAAAGTATTAAATGTAAAATCCCATCTACGAATTAAAAATTAATTACTGGTTCCAACATCAACCCGACGAACTTAATTGATCAGTGAACTCTTTCCTTCATAAAGCTTTCCCAGCGCAAACATCAAGAGACATCACTAAGCAATCGATCTGCAGGACTAGGCCCAAGAACTTAGCATGAACTTCAGGCATATAGGAAGAATGCTGCCCTGAGAAATAGTCAACATCACCTAACACACTGCAGTCACAAAACTGTACTGTCTTATTTCCAAATCACATAAAGGTTATTTCTGTCCGTGCTACTTACTGAAGTAATGCCATTACTATTCTGTGAAACACTACAACACTCCAATTCACGCCCTCAAGGCTCCTGACTATTTCCACTGACTAGACAGGAAACACAGACACCACAAATCTTTACTTGATGCAATGTAAGCTCACAGCACAGTGCAAGGAAAGACCTGACATAAGGCTCAAGTTCTAAGCACAGACTGAAACAGAAATGAGCAGCCTCCTAAGATCCAAGTTGTCATCATAAGAAAAATCCTTCATCTTAGATTTGGTTATTTCAAGAATAGATAATATATACTATAACCTAGCATTTGATAAATTCATGTCACCTAGTCTCATATTAACATACTAAAGCATTGTCTGAAACCTATCTAAACTCACAGGAGATAGAAAAGTAAAACAACTCCACCCGATGAAGCACGTCCAGTTGCTCTGGTCAAGTCCCAGTGAAGTCAACTACAGCTTTCTCTTGAATTTTCCTACAAGTTAAGCTAGGCCTTCAAAACTTGAATTTCAGTGATGAATTTCTGTATGCTTAATTCAGGCCCCAGTAAACTGAAATTGTTCTGAATAAAGTAATCTTACTCTGCTAATAGAATATGCTCAAATTAGTTTGTAGTACAGAAATAAGTATTAAAAATATTTAAATGCTGTTTGGATTGTGTTTTTCAAAATACTATCCCTATACACTACCAGTGATGCAGTAAGCATCCACTACTTGATACAGCATTGAACTACTCTTTGCTAGTATTGACATTCACTTCTGAATGGGTGCAAATTTGTATATTCAAAATTTAAAAGAAAATTGATGCATGATTTCACTTTCCACAGGCTGAATTAAAATCAGTTAAGATTTTAGTATTTTTCATATTTTTTGTATTGTTCATATTTTTTTCGTATTTCATAAGATTTAAATTTTTTTTTTTTCAGTAAATGCAATACTGCATGCAGCAGTCATAGGCAAAAGTGTATTAATGAATGTGTTGGCACATCTGGCTACAGTACAAGTTCAACCGCTTTTCAAATCCTCAACATTGCTAGAAACTGCCAATCAAGGACTGAGAAAATTAAGTGTTCTCTCGAAGGACTTCATTTGTCTCTGTATACACATTAGCTAGAGCGTTTCTGTTTGGCTAAAAACAGGAGGAATTAATTTGTTGTCAGTCATCACGTTATCCAGACACACTGTCTTCCAAAACTGCGATTAAAACATTTTTGCAGAACCTTGGCAATGCCAACTTACCATCTGTATGCTGAAAAGGAACATTAAGTTACAGAGGAAGAAAAGAGAAATGGAGAACAAATGCACTATTATTCAGACAGCTCATCTCCTCCAAAAACAGACCTATGGTTACTGCTCTCTAGAGTCAGCATTTATTGGATTCCATTCATATTACAGAAACAAGACATGTTCCATATGGTTTAAAAACTACACATTTGTGAAAAAAAGGTATATCTAAAATTTACACTCTAATCCATTAACAACAGTACAAATACAAAAAGTATCTGTTGAGGAACTCTTCCTATTTAAGAAGTAAGCTTCCAGTATAAACAGCTTAAGTAATAAAAACCCACTTAGTTGGGAGGGAACAAAACTTCATACTGAGGATTTTACAGTTAGCTGATTTTCATATCATCCTTACTTTCTAAAAAGTCACACATGCACAAAAGAAAGTGAGATATCTGACTCCACACTTAGAAGAAAAAAACACAAACATTTATCCTAGAGCCTTCTATAACACACACAACTGCATTCTTGTCACGCTTCCTTAACTCAAGGTGTTCAGATCCAAACTGCATATAGAGGGTACACTCAGGAATGTGAAGGTAAATCAAATGGAGATGTGAAATCAGTGGTGTGCGAGTTATAACAACCTCTGTTCCCAAAGCAAACACTCAGGGCTAAAAGATCTACTTTGCATAGCACAGATTCTCACAGAATTTTTTCACCCAGCAATTCCTTCAGCTGGGGAAGCAATTGCAATAAAGAGTCTTGTGCTAACTCTTAAAACATCAGAAAACATCTTTGTTTCCTTTGTATAAGCTATTGCATCTTTAAAGGTAGCAGCCAACTTTTAAAGTTTATTTTTAATATGAATCAAGAACGTGCAGAAGGAAATTAGTGTGGCATGACTACACCTAACAACAACCCCAAAGGTGAAAGTGCTCTAAAACACTTTGCTGAAAGAGATCTTCTCTCCTGTAATTTACCAGGTCGATTATCACCAGCATCAAGGGAGAATCATGTCTCCTAGGGGCAAGAAGCTGTAAAATTGCATTTCACAGGGGAGGTGGAAAAAAAACCAAACAACTGATAATCAGTTATTCACCCTCAAACTATCCCAGGTATTTATTTCTTGTTCATTCCTTCAGAACCCACTATACTTCAGAGTTCTTAATGAGTCTTTAAAACTGCCAACTATGCTTACAGAAAAATTCAAGAGTTAATAGGTGTTTGGAAATCAGAGATATGAAAAAAAAAAAACAAAAAAAAAACATGACTTGTAAAGTACCAACAAGGTTCTGCTTCACTAGCCTCTGTTCACCCCTCTTTTTTTAAGAGGGAGGCAGCAGGACACCAAGATCCCTCCTTTAGTCAGATGCTGCAGCTTTGAGTAGCTGAGGCAATGGTAGGAGAACCAGGGTCCTGCATTACCATCTTCCAGTATTTCACAACAAAGAAGAACACAGTCCTGCCCTCACTAACGTCAAACACAAAGAGATGCCAGATGATTCCCACCACATGAGTGAGAATTCTTGACTCTTAAAAGGAATGTCATAGGACTGTGAATGCCGTTCAAGCAATGAGAAGATATTTCTGACTCATAAAAGGGAAACAGCCAAGCTGAAGATATACTAAAAGCTTGTATTTACAGAAAGACAGAGAGCTTTTACAAGGGAAGGAATTCACCCAACATAAACTCCTCTGGTTGTCTGACAGAGGACAAAATGACGTGATAGAAGAATGACACGTTTCTCTAAAGTATGGTAAATATTCCCCTGAACTTCAGGCTCCACCAGCATCGGTGCCACCCAACAGGAGAAAGAAGTCAGACAACCGAAGTTTTACTTTCCATTAACAAAGCTGGCTGTAACAAAAAGCAGGGAAGGCAGCGATGGCGGCTTCCCCGGACTATAAGGGTTATTCCTAACACGTTACGCTGAAGAAGACCAGAAGAAACACTTCTTTACATTTCCTAGCCGGCGTTCCGTCACTCTTCAGTACTCCGAAAGCCTCACCGAGAGGAAAGACGGGGATGTGCGCGGGTGCGGGTCGGTGCCGGCGAGAAACCCCCCGCCAGGCAGGACAACACCACCCCGCCCATAGCAGCGCTGCCATACCCGCACCCACCCCTCGCCCGACGCCGCCGGGCTCCGCGCTCCGGCACGGTGCGAGATAGGGTACCGGCGCGGAGTTAATTGTTAACTCGCAGCCTACTTCCCCACAGCTCCTCTGGCGGACTTCCCAGCCCCAGCAGCTAGGCTGCAGCTCAGCCCCCGCACCGCACAGAGCGGGCAGCCGAGCCCCTCAATCCTCCCAGCGGCCACCGTGGCCCGCGGACTGCCGCCGCCTTCTGCTCACCTTCCTGCCAGCAGTATCTCTTTCCCCTCCTCGTTGTAGTGGCGCGGGCGCTGCTGAGCGTCCGGCGGTGCTCTCAATAAGCGCTGACCCGTACCGCACCGTGCCCCGCACTGCTCCACACGGAGCCCCCACGGCAGCAGCCGCCGTGCTGCCAGCGATAAGGCGTGAGGGCGGCCCCACGTGCGTCCGTTGCGCCAATCCGCTCCGCCCTCCCCCGCCGCCGTCCCGGGCCGCACGCAAACCGGGCGAGGTGGAGGGCCCCGGCTGGGCGCTGGTTTGGGAAGTAGGGGAAAGCGAAGCGCTGGGCCGGGAGTTTTTGATCGCTGGAGGGGCGGGAACAAAGGAACCCTGGGCAGCGAGCGTCCCGAGGCGGCTTCAGGGCCCGAGCCAGGGCTGAGGGAGTTGAAACAGACAAGGCTCTGAAGTGGAGCGCATTTATAAAGCAGCCCTTCAGTTTGCCGAGAAGAACCGAAATAGGTTCGCGGCTTGTCAAAGAACAGCAGCAGTGTAGGAGTGCCTGCAGCTTTTCTAAATGGCCCAAAGATAAAACAGCACTACAGCAGCGGTGGGAACCTTCGGCCAGGAGAGCAAGAGCGACTGCTGCAGCTCGGGACTTCTTGAAAAGCACAACTATCGCGTTCTGCTAAGCATCAGACCTCAGCCAAATTCTAACAGAGCACCACACACAAAGAATGCAACTGGAAACCAATGTTGCCCCTGTACTCCACTCCTGACTTGAGGTGTCCAGTCTCCATGTCACACTTCTGGCACCACTGCAGTCACTGCGGCCACGCTTAACAGTGACGACTTAGGAAGAAAACAAACACTCTGAACATACTAAATATTTTTTGTACCATAGTTTGTGATGTTTACAGCTTTGCATTGTCATATGATTGTTAACAGAAACTGTAATCAGTTTCCATTAGTTACTGATATTGCGCTATAGGTTGGTGGGTTGCTGTGTGTGCATTTTGTTCCCACCATTCTGTCTGCTAGTTACTGGTGTGACATAGTGATACTTGTTCCCAGTGTCCTCAGTTTCTCAGTCAATTACTTTCATACTGCTGCTCCTGCAGGCTGCTCATGAAATGTGCTCTCAACTCCACCACGTGACTCACCTTAATTCCAATGGATTTTTGCACAGCTGTCGTGGAAACAGGCTGATCAACTTTTGTTGTAGGCAACTGCCTCCCACAAATGCTTTAGTGCCTCCCATCCTACATGCAAAGATTTTCAGCCTCCAGTGTCCTTCCCTTTTCCCTATCTTTTGAGTATATTTTTCGAGAAAGACAGCTTCCTTTCTAGTGTGATCCTTGCTGCCCATTGAAGTTAAATATCTCCAGCATCCTTGGGCTTGTGCCCAGGTGCCCAGCCATGAGAAGTAGGGAACATAGGCCACAACCCTGAGAGGCAATGCCACAAGCAATGTCAGGTGGTAGCAAGGACATTCAGACTGCTGTAGTGTTGAGTCCTTCAAACAGTCCATGACTATCCTTTTTAGAAGGATAACTGGGGATTGGCCTGATATATGTTTTTATCAACTATGTAAATATTGAGTCTTCGGAAGTTTGTGATGTCTCCACAGCCACACAGATCAGTAACATAGAAGATGAGGAGGTAATTGAATGACTGCTTTCAGAAACCAAGAAGAAAAAAGATGAATGCACATTTGGGCACAATCAAAATGACACCTACTAGCCCTTAAATCTTTTCCTTCTTTATTTATTCTTCTTTTACTTCCACTACTGTTTTCTGGTGGTTATTCTCTTTTCCCTGTAGGTTCTCTGCAGATAATGTGTTTCAAATTAGAAAGTTGAAGTCTAGCTTTTTTTTTTTTTTTTTTTTTTTTTGTTTTTTTTTTTTTTTTTNTTTTTCAGGTACTCCAGACTTGGAGTAATGTGTCTCACTTTTGCTACCATCATCTTTTAGTCTGATGGCATTTACTTTCTGTAAGTTAATTGCTACTAGTAATGCTAAAATATGTTCATAGACTTCAGGTTATGTTTAAGCATTTACAATGATATGTACTGTTCTTCTAAAATGTCTTGTTAAATGTCCTTGGGCCTTGTTGGACTGAGTGTAATGCTTGTGCTCAGCATTGTTCTGATCCTACATGAGGATAAATGTATTAGTTAGATTAACACAGCAAAATAGTCCAACAGACTTCAGCCTTCATGCCATACAGGTATAGGCAAGTAAGTACTTTTTTTCACACATAAGTAACATTAAACAACCCCAAAAAAGACCTCTCGATAACCATACAAAATTGTTTGAGTGCCTTGGAGTTGTGACAAGTGATATCTAGTAGATGTAAATGAATACTTTGAGAGCTTAATGGCCACAGCACTGTGCCAGACTGTTTCAGAGAGCTTACTGTCTTCATGGTCTTGCCTTTGTGCCTCTCCTACACAAATCCTACACAAATTTGTGTCTCTCCTACACAAAGTATGCTACCTTGGTACAAATTAACCTCATTTCTGTCCTAAACTCCCCTTGCAGCAATCTCTGGCCAGGAGACAGAGCTTAAACCTGGCAAGTGATGCTGTCTTCAACCACTATAATTCTACTAAAGCACATCTCCTCAGAGCCACGAGGACTTACAGAGTTGAAATCTCAGACAGAAATGCTGAACTTCTCTGTACTATCTGTGATTCCATGGTGCTGTGGTTCAAGACAACAAGTATGACAGGGTGTGGAAGAAGACACTGAGAACAAAGGGTGTCTCCAGGAGACAAGAGCAGAAGTCAAGTGAGGAGCATAATCCCCACATGATGAGGACCCTGACTGGAGAAGAAGCCAGTGAATAGAAGCAACTTGTGGCTCTGATTGGATGACCACTTGCGTGGGCAGTTAGTGCCTAGACATGAATGAGACTTGTGAAGTGTTATGCTGACATTTGATGGAGGGAGGGGGCAGAGGTCTGGAAAGTTACAGGAAAGAGCTTGGAGATGTATATAAGGGATGTTAAAACCTGCAATTAGGGGTTTGGATCATTCACATATGAGTCCATGCCTCAGACACTGCACTGTGGGATCAGAAGGGAGGTCCAGACTCTGAAATTCCATGGAAATAGGAATATTACATCCTGGCAGTCATCTGGTTCTCCAAGGCTCATCCAAGTATTCAAACATAAATCTTAGTCTTTGCTCCAGGAGTAAATGAGGCTGTTGAAATGGTTTGTGCCCAAGATAAGTAATATTCTTAAAATTAAATTTCAGATAATAAACGACTTCCCTGAAATATTACTTCTAAATTTAGGATAATGAAATGTCATGCAGGCCTGGAAATCTATTACAGCTGTGCAGCTGAGCCACTGGAATGCCTAGGACTGTCATTGATAAAGGAGTGATGAGCAAGATGTCTGTAGTCCATCAGAGGGCTGAAAGAGGACTGTACATGACACCTTGTAATACTACACGGGAAACTGAGCAGGCTGGAAATACTCAAACATAACATTTAAAGATAGGTAGCATAATCTGAATAAATACTGCTGTGAACAAGTGATGGTGTTCAAGGGTACAGCTAAAGTCATTAGCCAGTTGAAATACTTGACAGATGCAAGATGGTGATAAATCATAAGAGTGCACAGTACAATGAACTGTGTGGGGAGGGGAGCTTTGTCTTGGGCATTTGGTTTTCTCAGGCTGCAGTGCTACACTTGCTAATTTTCATGGGCCTCAGATCAGAAAAGCCCACTTGGCAAATCCAAGCCTGTGATTAGAAGTAATAGAGTGAGTCAGGGGACAAAGTGGGTGGCAGAGGCAGGCCCTAGAGGCATAGCAGTCACCCCGTGGGCAAGCAGACAGCCTGGAGCAGTTAGAAGCTGGGAGCTGGACAACAGGAGAGGATGACCATGCGGAGTGGATAAAGACGGAACCCAGTCATCTTGTGATGAGCAGATACAGAACTACAGTATATCCCCAGTATGCTGTTTGAAGGACTGTAGCTCTGTTTTAATTTTTGCTTCAGAACAAAATAAGTAACATTGCTTTGTCTAATGATGAAAGAGTACATGCATAAATAAGAAAGTATATTGACAGGATTCCACCTGCATTTCTTAAAATGTTGAAATAAGTTTCTAACATAAAACTATGCTTTTTATCATCCTTGTTGAATGCTATTTTCTTCTGTAAGTACTCAGTATTAACAAGTTGTGCTTAACAAAAACAAATTTGCTACAACTTGCTACACAGAATTAATAGAAATTACTAATAGTTTCAAGAAAAGCAGTTTCTTCACTGTTATTTTCTGATGTTTATTCATTTCCTGATTAGATTAAAAATAATATCCTTAGCTTCAAACTCAGATCTTCCTCAATTCATCTCCAACTAAAAATTACAGTGTTTAATTAAGAATAAATTGAAAATAAATAGCTATTAATTCAAATCTAATTAAGATACCAGTAAGTTATATACAGAGGGTGGTGCGTGTGTGCACATAAAAGCAGAATCTCAAGGTATTAGTATAGATTAGGGCTATCCAGCTTCCTCAGATAAAGGCACTAGAATTTGTTATCGCGGGGTGTGCATGTACCACTTTAAAAACAGCTTTGTGAAAATGAGATGAAGAACTGTCTTCCATGACCAGTGAAACCTCAGGAAGCTTTCAGACTCATAGCAAGTCAGTAGGGAGCATAAGTGAACCTTGGAAAGTGGAGGTCTTGGAATAGTCATGACATTTTCTTAACATTCCCAACAAGATGCACTTTTGATACTAAAAAATAAATAAATAATGTGGGTTTGGCAGCATTAGGAGTTATAAAACTGCTTGCTTAGTTCTTTGTCCTTTCTTGTAGGACTGGAAGGCCTTAGCATTTTATTAGGTCTGATTGGCTTAGCTATTAATTGCAGGCTTCTTTTGAGCAGCAGATAAGATCTATGTGTAATAGTTATGATTACTAGGCGAGTGCACAGCATATGGCCATGACATCACATGCTGCCTGACCTGACAACATGTATGACTTGACCACAGACATCCTGCTGTTATTCGTAGTATGGTATGGGGAATGCAACAGAAAATTATCTATAATTTGCATGACATGCCTTTCTACTTATCATCTCTAGGTAGTTAGTATCATTGCTGTGTGGAGAACAGTGCTAAAGGTCATTGGGATGAGTATGAAATGTAAGGAGTTTAGAACATTAGAAATATTTTTTCCTAATATTTATTTTAAAATATGTACAGTTGTAGGGTTTTTTTTAATAGTAAAGTGGATTAAAAACAGACAAAAATGGATAATTTACTGCAATAGTTGAACAAAGCACTTGAGGATTATTTTATTGGCTGTGTACAAATACAATTACGTTCCTTTCTTAGAAACAGCTTTCTTATTCAATTCAACTTCTTGCTCTGAATGAAATAAATGCCAATGGTTTTTGTAAATTTTTCTTCTCCCAGAAAGCCAAGTAATTTATTTTTCATCATTGCATTGATGGTAGGCCTTGATATTGTTTAAAGCAGAAACCATTATGCTGTTTCATATTTAAAATATAAAATGTACATGAAACATTTTCTCCTAGTTAAAGATTATATTTGAAGCATCTTGATAATAATGATGAGGAGAAGAGTATATAAATACAGTTTAGATAGAGAACTGAAGGTAAGCTACATGCTGGAGGAAGAATTGAAAATAAATTTTTGAAAACTGTACTTTCAAGCCACATTATCTCTCTTTGACCCACGTAGCCTATCAGGAGAAACAGTGTTTGATCCTTAGTTAAGAGGAGAATCATGCAGTTCAGTCAGCTCACACACTGGAAATGTCTCAGGCTCTTAAAGGTACCTGACTGGGTACAGAAAGGACAGTAGCAAGCTTAATAACTTTTTAAGTTGTACTTAATAACTTTAAAGTTTCAATTTATATTAAAAAAATCAAATTTCAACCCGTACATAGTGTAGCCCCTTTAAGCATTTAAAAAGCAGCTAGATGGAATGAGTTTGTGTATTCTGATCATGAATAGAATAGATAATTTTATACTCGTTATTAGCTGATTGATGGCAACATTCCCTGAGGGAACTAGTTAAATGATGCTTGTCAAAATCAGCAGCCACAAACAGAAAAATAAAGCAATAGGTGGCTAGTTTATTTTTTTCAAATCTGAAGTCTAATGGATCCTGTTACTTTACACCTGAAATCACTTACCACATAATACAATTGATAGAAACATAAGTTTTCTTTTAATGCTGAAAATGTGAATTCAGTAGCTCTAGCTAATATACACTGACATAATAAATATAAAGGTAAAAATTTTTTTAAAAGTGAATTATTTACAATACAGCATTTGAAGAATTTGAACCTGTGTACTGGAAAGGTGTTTTAAAAATTATTAGACTTGAGGTTTTCAAAAAGAACGAGTGACTTTTCCTTCAGATTAGTAATTGGGTTTTACTGCATTGTCTCTATAATATCCAGTGTTGGTAATTTCCTGAAAAGGCTTAGAAAATTTCAGGTACATGAATATTATTCCTCTGAATACTTGAAGGTTAATTTGAAAGTGCAATTCATTCTGAGAAGTTTTCATTCTCTGAGTAATAGTAACAACAGTCAAACTAACTTTCTTTCATAACATTATTAATGTAAATTATAAATATTTCTTGCAATAAGTTAGACAGGTATTCTACTTTCAAGTCTTAAACTATTTTATAGAACAACTCAGAACTTGTGCAGAAAATGAGAACGTGCCAGAAGATATTGTTCATGCACTTCATTTCTATTCCATTTCTAGATGATTTCATTGTCACCTGTCGCATTGTTATAATGTTTTATTTCACTACCTTGCTATTTACAACCTCCATAACTCTGGCAAAGAGTTAAGGTAAAATGTCGCCTATATGTACTTCAGTGTCTAGATAAGCTGTGTAAAATCATCATTCATTGACACCATCTTGTCTTAGCAAAAACAAGTTTTAGATATTTGCTGTATTAGCTTTTGCATCTAAAGGCAGCCCTGCCATCCCACCCTAGGTAAAAGAAAACTGTCCCTGTTGTGCAACTCTTGTCTATTAAAGTTTGGTTCCCACCGAGGGGAGTAAAAAAAAGTAGTCAGGCAAAAAACTCCTAAAATAGAAAGAACAGTTGAGGAAGAGAAAGTCATAAAATAGTATGCTCTCGCTAATATCCAAATTCTAATTTTAGAAGCTAGCATTATGTGAGTAAGCATATCACTGCAGCTAGCTTCCATTTGTCTAGTTCATCATCAATGCCAATGATAAATATTCTGCAAGGTATACTGGCCTTGCTCTGAATGGTGCACTTTGACTTCACTGGGTACTTGTAGCTAGCCAGTTACAGTGAGATTACTCATCTTCGCATCTAACAGTCTTCCTGAAACTTTCTATTAATTTTCCTTTAATGAAGTTAAAGTTTTCTTTGTATAGCAGTGAAAAATATTTCTAAGATTTGAAGAAATATATTTTGTTGTTCAACCAAAACTTTTCATAAATACATAAGATTTCAAAAATATCACCCCTACAATTTACAGCCTGCAGCCAAATCCAAAAGATATTTTTTCTTTTCAACTGGCACCTTTTATCTAGATGTCTTTAATATTCTTCTCTGCAACAGTGCAGGCGCAAGTGCTCGTGATAGTAAAGCCTTCTCCCCAAGATAACAAAGAATACACTGCGATAGTGCATAATATTACATACAGATAACATCATGGTGTCCTTTATGAGGTTAAGACAGCTCAAAATAAGTAAACTGAGAACTCTGTAGATTTCAGTGTGGTGTTTTTTTTCAGAACACATTTGATTTTGAAATACTGAATGAGTCTGCATAGCACAGTGAAGACAGATTTTGTCAGCTGGCTCCTCATCCCTGCAGAAGAGCCTCAGATAAAGAGAATTTGCCCATTGTTATATGTTTTTCCAGACTTCCATGTTACCCTGTGTTCTTTTTGAATGTTAAATACCTCTCCATATGCCACATTTCACTATGCCCAAAAACTTGGAGAATACATGAAGGATACTACAGAAATAGAGCTCACTTTGTCCCAAACACGTGCAACATTTTGAGAAAAATGTAGGTGAATTTCTCCTTGCTGCCAAATTTGTAGACATGTCTTGGCCATTCTGGAAGTGGGAAGCAGAGAAGAGAGATCTGGAGAAAAATATGAAATTGTATATTTCGTGTGGGATTGACAAGTTGCTAGATACCTGAAACATGGTTTGCTTCAAAAAGGAGTGTGTTGCTCTTCAGTCTCCTCCTATGTAGTTTTTTTGGTGCATATAAGGCTAGTTCAGAAGGAAGTGGAAAGGAAGGGGAGGGCTCTGAGAATCTGTGGTTAATTAACAGACACTGTTGTCAGATGGATGCCACACTTACTGTTTTAGGTTTCAAACGCTACGGGAGACTGAAGCAAGCACATGAGCTAACCAGGAAGCAGTGGTGAAACAGGCTGATGTGGAAATCTGGGCTTTTGGCCCACTAGTGTAAGACAATTATTGATTTGAATAAAACAAATTCCGTCTTAGTGCGACAAAACAGCATAGCATCCTTATCAAGAAAACTGAAGCTTAAAAAGAGTGAAATAGACAGCTTTAGGTCTGAGCTACCTAATATGTTAAAAAGGATTATACTTAATATGCCATTGTAATATATAAAGAAATCTGATGCAATTTTCTTACTCTGACAATTAAGGTGCAGCCTCTCAAGGCATCTAACAAGCCATTGCCTTTACTTCAGCAGAGATAACACTATTTCTCACACCAGTGTGCTAAGGTGCTATAATTATCTCACAATATTTGATGACTAACGTAAAGCCAAGTTCCTTCAGAGGCTGCCAAAGTATTATTTTAAGCACATTTTTAGAACATATATTTTTTGGTTGGAAACAAAACCAGTGTAACTCTGTTAGTTCTTACTACCTACATATAATATACACTCTGTATCCAAATACAGCGTCTTTAGATTCCAGGTTTATGAAAGACATTTTACCATGGCTACATAGGTTGCAATTTCTATAATCAATAAGGACATTTTTCATTTCAATGGTGTACTAAGCCTAAAAATTTAGAAGCATGCTGCTAATAAATTTCCACATAGGGACTCTGCAAGAATACGTAGTATCACTGTTTCTAAAGAGATTACAGTAAGAAAAAGATGTAAAATGAGAATAGAAATTAGAATTTTTTGAGTCAACCAGGAAAATCTCCTTTTGTTTCTGCACACTTTGAAGACAACAAGGTATGAAGTGCTACCTTAAAAAATTGTTTTCTCAATCCAATTGCTGAAAAAAAAACCCACACATAATAAAAATCTGAGGAATTTGTATTTAACACATCATAACAAGTCCCCAGGATTTTTCCACAGTTTCTAAACACACTAGTGTAATGCTTTCCAGTGTCAGAGGCAGGACCCATATTTTCACAGCTTGCATATTTTTTCCCCAGAGGATATGTAAGAATTCAATTTTTCTCTGTGAATATGATGGGCTCAGAGTTCTTCCTGAACATGGGCTACAGGCATTTTGCCTGTAGAAGTTTGCATTCCACTAAGATCAAAATCATGAGTCTTGTATTCCTTGAAAGTACTTGCTCTTCTTTGACCCAGAAGCATGCTTTCTGTGGTCAGAAAAAAAATTCTATCTGAATTTTGAAGCTTTGCCAAGAGCCAATATCTGACTACAGAAATAGGTTTTTATATATCAGTTTTCCTAGGTGCTTTCACCACTTATGAACTCACAGCTGCAGGGGACATTTTTGGGGGAAAAACGCAGTTATCTTGATTCAGTCTCTAATACTTACAGAAAAACATTGATGAGTAAAAAATAATCACAAATCTTTTTCATATATTAAAACAGAGTAGGAGAATAAAATTTTTGCAAGATGATTGCCCTTGTAGATATTAAGAAATAATTTTTACCTTTAAACCCCCAGCTCACCTATTCTGTCAGAAACAAGAAGGGGAAGTATCAAATAAATGCCTTGGGTCTTATACTCCTTCCTTATGCATTTGGTACCAGCCATTACCAGGACTAAATAGACATTTGTCCTGGTCCCACGTAACATTCCTTGTACTTAAGATTTCCCTTGCAATTTTGGTATTCCAAATATAGAAGCATGTGGTTCCTGCATGAGAACTCAAGTGAAACACACTGTAAGAAAACTCTTAAGAAGAAAATATAATACTCATACATTATGGACCAATGTTATATAAAATAGTAAAATGGTAAAATTTTTGAAAAGGAGCTCCAGTTCAGTACTGTAATACAGAATTGACAGGCTAACAGATGGTAAGTTTCCTGTCTTAATATCTTGAAATACCTCTGTAAACTTCCTTAGTTTCAATATAAGCATATTTAATTTTCTTTTAGTCAAACTGATTTACTTTTTTGATATGCCAGCCTTTGTGAAGGACAGGGTTGGGATCATAAGTGGTATGAAAGAATTTCTGAGAGTTACATTCAAACGCCATAAAGCAACAGAGAGTTTAACACAGTGACACAGAGTTATTTAAACTGTCATGTGTTTGTTAATGCTCCGCAGGAGCTTAAACACTAAAGTCTATCTTAAGATACAGAAGTATTTGTATTTGTGCATTTGCATACATACATGCACTGTATATATGCTATATATTCCATCCTTATATACAGCAAATATTACTATATAATACATATATACATACATGTGTATGTTTATATTAAAATACTCATAAATGCATTGTGTATATTTACATTTATACAAGTAAATTAATAGGGAAATTCCTATAAATTAAAATAAAATTTAATCCAGACATATTTAAATTAATGAATCATCAGAGATTTCACTCCAGTTATTCCCAAATAGGATAGAAGGAAGTATATGAGTGATGTAATCCATCTTCTTACAGTGATGCACCAATGGCTCCTTACTTTTCTAAGGTACCAAATTTTTTTTTTCAGAGTTCCACAACTGCTGCAAAAAACTCCACAAACCCCCATATGTGAAAGGACACAAAATCCTTGCTCATTCTGTGTAATAAATGCATGCTCAACCAGTGAAAGGTCAAATAAAGCTGCAGGAAAAGAAGAAAGATGGAGTAAATAATTCATTTATATCCCACTAATTGCCGGCTGCAGGTGAATTTTTTTAGGATCCTGGAAGGTAGACCTACCTCTAAACTACAGAAGGCAGAGTAACATCAACACTGATTTTTCTTTCCTATTCTGAATTTACTGAGCGTCTTAACTTCATTTGGAGAAAGACTCACCTCCACACTAACATTATGAGATATACCAGCAACCTGCTTTTCATCATCTTTACAGTCAATCTTGATGCTTCTGAGGAAGGTATTTCTTCCTCTTCTTGCCCATTTGTGCCTTTAAAACCAGCTAAAACTCTGAAGAAAAGTTGTGCATTCCACAACCAATAAATAAATGAATAAATAAAGCTCTTCTCAACAGACCTCAGACTGTTCCTGTTTACAGAGCATGCCAAGGCACGATTTTAAACCCTGAGGCTTCGGAAGCCTTATTAGTGGATAACCTTTATCTGAAACATAATAATAATGCCAGTAAAGTCAAAATAATTACTCGTGTTCTGAAAGTTAAACACCTAGATATACTTATAGTCAGTAACACTTTTGCTAAACCCACAGGGATTAGTTTTCTTTATTTCACATTTTGTATCAGATTTATCTCCACTTGCTGTAGCCAGCAGTACAGTTTATCTGTTTAGCTTGGGTTTCCAGAGATAAATCAGATATATATCTATATATGTTCACAGACTATTAAAAGGAATTTGATTTTCACTTGTTTTATGTATTTCAATGTCATACATTCAAATTTTTTTTATCGTGATGTTTCCTTACCTTTTGCTTTTCAAATACATTTGAGAAATACCAAAATGGAATGACAACACTTGGCTTTTCAGCTTGAAACCTGGTTTCCTTTCTCTTGCTTCCAATATCTGCAAATGACCATGGGCAAAAAGTATTATTTATACAAACTATATAAGTCTGATTAATTTCAAGATAAGTAGCAGAGTCAGGTGTAAGGCAAGCAAGCAGATAAGTACTGACCTCAAGATGGAGGACTATCTAGTTTGATACCTATGCGGTTTAATCTATGACCCAAATCTGGAAAATCATGGCTTCATGCTTGCAGGCTAAGAAACAGACCCAGTGTCTTGGTTTCACCTGGAACAGAGTTGATCTTCTTCCTTTTAGCTAGTGTGATGCAGTGTTTTGAGTTTAGTATGACAATAATGCTGATAACACACCAGTGCATGCTTGGGAAAAGGGTGCTGATCAACAGCTGGCTGAACTTGAGCCAGAAGTGAGCCTAGGTGGCCAAGAAGGACAATGGCATCCTGGCCGGCATCAGAAATAATGCTGCCAACAGGAATAAGGAAGTGGCTGTCCCGTTGTACTCAGCACTGTTAAGACTGAGTCTTGAGTACTGTGTTCAGTTTTGGGCTCCTCACTACAAGAAAGATATCAATGCCCTGGAGCATACCCAGAGAAGGGCAACAAAGATAGTGAAGTGTAAGTCTCATGAGGAGTGGCTGAAGTGAACTAGGACTTTTTTTTTTTTTTTTTTTTTTTTTGTCTGGAGATGAAGAGGCTCCCGGGAGACATTATAGCCCTCTACAACTCCTTGAAAGGAGGTCGGCCTCTTCTCTCAGGTAACTAGCATAAGATAAGAGGTAATGGCCTTATGCTGTGCCAAGGGAAGTTCAGGTTGGTTATCAGGAAAAAATTCTTCTCAGAAAAAGTAGTGAGGTACTGGAACAGTCTGTCTAGGGAAGCAGTGGAGTCACCATCCCTAGAAGTGTTGAAGAAATGTATAGACATGGCACTGAGCGACATGATTTGGCATTGTGGTGATGAGTTGACAGTTGGACTAGATGTTCTTAGTGGTCTTTTCCAACCTTAATGATTTTATGATTCTGTGATTCTATTGTTGCAAATTTTTTGGGTGTTAAAATTAATTTTATATTATTATAATCTCAAACGTTGCTGCACTCAGAAAAGTTATAATATACAGCTCTGCTTTTTCCAGTATTCATTTTCTCAAGACTCTAGACAGATTTTTGTCTTTTTTTGAAAGTATGAAATTTTTTCTTTCCCACTCATTTCTTTTCCACACCTGTCAGATTTACAAGCTCCATCTGGGATCTGAAAAAAGCAAGTTGTACTTTCTCTCTGCTCCTCTTACTAATGAGACAGAAGTAAGCTGACAATTTGGATGATGTAGGAAGAAAACTGCAGTTCAGCTCAACTTCTTTGGAAAAAAAAATGCAACTGGCATTAAGGTAAGTATATTTGACTTCACAGTATTCAGGATATAGATACAGAGTAATAGGATGTCACTCTTTACAATGTTATTTTTTCTGACTGTAACTTCTGCAGGCTGATTAGTGGATCTCATTTTATCAGATTTTCAAATTGCCTTCATGCATTTCACCAGCATCTATTTCTTTATCTGTATCAAAGAGAAAATGTGTCTATATTTAACAATGCAAGACTGCTTTGGGAAACTTGAATGTCTTTCTTCCAGTAAAAACATATTGTTCTTCCTTTATCTATATAGCATTGCCAGAAAATATATCTGACTATTGAGCTCTAATGCGAGTAGAAATGCTGCATTCAGTATTTAACTGTGAAAAAAAAAAAAGATCTGATTTATGAAATCACAAAATAAATAGGAGAGAAAAGATGTCTGTCATCCTAAATGACAAGCTCATAGCAACTAGGTTCTCTTGGGAAACTGCCAAACATCATTTACCTCCCACATACGTGACTGCAGTTCTAGCATTAAAACAGACATCAAAATAATGTAAATATAACCAACTTTCTGAGATACAACAAGCATTAACAGTTTCACACTCATTCATTTAAAAGCATATTGGAAAAAATAAATTCAATCTGCACTGACATCTGTTATTTTACATATTTTCACTTATTACATTACAGCTAGAAAGTGAATTTTCCTTTCTGAAAACTATTGAAAACTGTAAATATTCTTTCATTTATTAGGCAAAGCAATAGCAAATTAGTTTACAGAGGTGAGATGAGGTGATATTAGGAGATAACCTCTTTAATGAGTTTGATATATATTTGTGGACAAAATGAACATAACACAATATCACATATGCCTGACCAGGACAAAAAAATATATATATTTATACATATATAAGTTGAAATTCTTTTGCCTATATTTTTTTAATGTGAGCAGAGGTGACTTTACATACTCTAAGCATAAAAGGAAAAGGCTTGAGAGATAATGAGTTATAATAGGAACATACTTGACTCACATCAGTAGATGAGAAACAAAACATTGATATACAGTTTTGTTTTTCATTTCCTTGCTACATGCATTAGTGAAGAGGAAAGCAAACTTTGTTAGAAACAGCTGTCCCTGTCCCAGCACACCACACCAACATTTAAAGTCAGCAGGGGGCACAGTGCCACCTTCTGAACCACTATGGTCATGTTCAAAATTCGTCTCAGTCATACCGTGTTTGAAGAAAGTGGATATCTCACTTTTCTTCATGGTCGGACTGGCAAGATTTTCCTAGATTTAGCTGTAAAAAGGGAAGCTGTAAAAAGAGAAGTTTCTGTAGATGGAAATTTCTATCAAAAATTATACAGGAAACGGGGTTTTCCAGCATTGGGAGATTTTTTTTTACCTGTTTTTGTTCGTTTTTCACTGTGTTCTGGGAAAACATATTTATTGGTGTATGTGGGCAAGCTCATTTCCTAATACATTACTTAATTAAAAAAAAACAATATTGAAAATTGACTGTTCACTTTCACATCTGATTCTCTTTTCTCAGTTTACTTACACAGAAGAGGAGAAGCAGAAATTTTGGAAGCTTTGACTACAGCACAAAACTGCTGCTTTGTACTGAAGTTTTGTCAAGCACATATAATATGTGCATCACAAGCAAGTTAACTAGCAAGACTTTAAGTAAATTACATTTTATCTTCAACTGTCAAACCAGTTCCCCATATTGGTGGATGTAAACTTTTTGGTTATACATACTTTAATGGTATTGTCCATAAACAAAGATTAATATATTATTAAATAATTTCTAACAATCATGAAGTGGTAATCAACTAGTATTTAATCAGTTGTAAACTGATGATACTAGCTCTTAAGTCTCTGAATATTTCTTCTGTAAGAAGAAAAATTATTCAGAAAAAAGAAAAATTTAAGAAATTATTTTGCCATTAACTTCAGTGTAAGTGTCCTTCTTAGGTCCCATGGCAGCTAATATGTGGAAGGCAGCACATTAACTAACTAAATCAGGTTTTGAAAATATCTCCTTTGATTTATTGTACATCTAAGAAGGCAGGCCCCTTGTGGGATGAAACTTGATTCGTTCAGATAAAAAATTGCTCTAATATTTCCTATAATTTAAAAGCTTTGCTTATCACTTGAATAGCTTTATCCTGCTACAAATTATCCTTTTTAGGGTACACAACTTGGATTATAGATTATAGTAACAAGAAAAAAAAGCAGAGGAAGCAACTATTTGAAAACTATCGTGTTAGATATTTATTATAAATGAGTATTACTTACTAAATCATTTGTATTCTATGATCCAAGGAAATAGTCTTACTTCAGAAATATTTAAATAAAAATTTAATTTCCCACAGAAATTAATATCATTAGCTCATAAATATTTATACTTTAATTCCAAGAGGCATTATAAATTTAAATGTGATCTGTGCCATTTTAAAAATAGTTTTGTAACTAATCTTCCTTTCTTATACACATAGAATTCTCAACTGTAAGCGGAAGTTCAAGTACCAAAAGACCATAGGCCTGAATACTCTTCTTCCTATGCATCCAACCACATTTTCAGCTGATCAGATTTCATCTGGGACAGACACCTGTGTTCAGAACTGACAGAAGCTGACAAGGTATTGCCATGTCTCACCCTGGACTGGCTCTCACAGAGTTGGTCAGGGAACAGGGAGGATAGAATGTACCTACTCAAAATTTGCTGGTTTTGGAGAAACCGAAAGAAATGTATTTGTTCAGTTTGGAGAACAGAAAGCCTCTGGGGAGTCCTTACTGCTGCTCACAACTCCCTGATGGGAGAATGCAGAGGGGATGTTGTCTGGCTCTAGCAGCAGGGTGAGACACAACAGGCAGACTGGAAAATGAAAAGCCCATTAGATATAAAGGCACTTTTTAATATGAAGAACAGATTGTGGATCTTCAGCCTTCATGGAGTTCAGGGCTTGATTGGGCTTGGCCTAGGGAAACTTGATAGGCTTGTTCTGAGCAGGGGGGAAGGAATCGATGCCCTCTGGAAGTACCTTTTCAACTGTGATTTGATGTGAGATTGATGTGAGAAATATCCAAATGCCACATCTAATTGTAGAGGAGTACAATCTTGCAAGATCAACAGCACCTGATAGTGACTTAAGGCTGAGATTATTCAGTCAATGAATATACTTTGGAGGAGGAAGAGAGGAACATGGAGAAAATTAGGGCGAGGAAAACAGAGAAAAGTAAAATGAGCTATATAGCCATGAACTTAGTAATGATACCAGCTGGACAGGTCTTGCTCCAATCTGCAGCTGGAGCAAGACAATAAACCAAAACTCTGTTCTGGCTATACTGTAAGAGTGGAGGTTGTTTCTGCAGCCAAGAGGACAGGGTGGAGGGATGCTTCCCTGCCTGGGAGGGAAACATCTGGATGAACAAACCAGGCATCCTGGTATCAGAGTCACTGCCCACTCTAGCAGCCACCCATTGTTCAGAAAAAAAGCATTTCTCTGGAAGAAGAGAAGTGTGTGTGAAACAGAAACAAATTAAAGAACTTGTCATTATTTCTTTCTCTATAAATGTTATTAATGAGAAATTATCAGGGCTTTAATTTTTCCCTAGATGAAAGAAAATTTCTGTGATAGATTAGAAATTTGGTTTGCAAGTTCTAGATAGCTATTTACATTATTTTTAATTGCAAGCACCAAATTGTCCATATCCTACCTTGAAAATTACACCCGCTCTCTATTAGCACTCCCACGCCACAGCACTTTTATTCTCTATTTAAGCTTAAAATCAGTAAAATCTATGTTACAGCTGATATGATTGTCTTTATGAGCAGAGGATAGTTAATCTCTAGGATTCCTAGGGGGCTAAGCTGCTGCTGTCTTTGTATAGATGTTAACAAGGAGCAGAAAAAGACACAAAAAACATTTCTCACTGAATAATATGAAGACATAATCTTGACAAAATAGACTTGAAATATGAGAATGTAAAAAGATGGTGCTCCACTGTCAGAAATTGCAGATATTCTTCTCTCCCTTGTCTTTATAAATTACCAGGGAGCAAGCTGTACAGGGAGAAGCACATCACTCTTCTTAAAGGTCTAAATAGCATTTTTGAGAATGTTTCCTTCTTAACATACACATGGTCATAACCCCTCTGACTCGGCACTAATGCAGGAATATTATTTCACTGGATGAACCCATGGCACAAAAACCTGCATAGACCTCTCTAACTTGAATTCATTTTATTTGATCTTTTGAGTATGCCATAGTAGGCAAGCAAACTATTGCTTCTGGTTAAAAAAGTTTAGTATACGAAATGTCTCCATCGTTCATTTCATGTTCCTTAATAGAAAAAGGATAAAGACATTACCTGAAGTCATCTTGTGCATGAGGTTACTTTGACAATATCTGAAGAACTCTGATATGGTAGTTCATATGCACCACTTGTTTATATGGCATTTTCTGACCTATGAAATCCCACATTGTAGCTTGTTTTCTATCACACAAAACAGCAAGGCTCCCAAATTAGTACTAGTGTGGAACTAGATAGACAGTTCCAGTTCTGCCATCTTGTACAGAAGGCAATACAGAGCTACACTGAAGTTCAATTATATTTTTCTGCCTTTACACTGCAGCAGGAAATCTGAGAAGACAAATGCAATGTTATGTGTTATCATTGGTTTCTGGCACATAAGCGATGGTTTCATTTATTTATAAAAGAATTTACTTAACAAAGGAGATGATCAACAGTATAAAATTACTATCTGAAGAGAAAATATTTCCTAATTTTTTGGTAAATCAAAGATCTCATGTCAGATTAAACTACAAGAAAAGAAAAATGAAGGTTTCAACTGAAAAAAAAAATTATAGATTGTGCATTAGGCTGCAGAATTTTTTTTTTTATTATTATTATTTTTTTTTTTTTTGCATTGGAGCTGATTTTGCTAAAAAAGAATCTTGCACTGAAAATGTTATCAGGAAAGAGGAAAAGAAAAGGAAAATCCAATAAATTTATCCCTAGATAGAGACAGTGACCTGCATTTCAGAGCTGTACACGGAGCAGAAATTTGCTTCGTGATACGTTCCTCCAGCTTCTGCAACTGACAGAAATAAGTAAGAAAATTAATGTAAGATTGTTGCCAGCTGAACAATCCATTAGAATCTACAAGAAAAAGAGCATCGATTTTGATTCGATACAAATCAGTTGGAAAAGTTACACTATAGCTTATTGCTCACAACATTGGACTCAAACTGGTGTATAAAAGGCAAACAAATGTGATGATCTACCAGAAGCCAGAGTTCATTAGGTATCCCGACTAAGTAAATACATGTAGATGAGAAGATAAAAAGAAGGTTTTAAATTACGTTACCAGTTCAAGATCTTAATGTATCACTAAATAGACCCTGAAGTAGTGCAATTCAGGCTAAAGGTCAAGACAGTAACATGTAATAGAGCACAATGAAAAGATCTAACAATAAGGTAGAGATGTTTTCTTATCCTTACTGGAGGTTCATAACATTTTCATATATAATTCTTGAATAAATAAATATTGATAATAATAAAAAGTCAGATTGTCAGTTATTTTAGAAAATATTGGAAACAGTAAATTCATACCACGGGATGAATTTAGCTCTTCTCAGACTGGAATTTCTCATCAATCACTTTAGCAGTTGTAGGTAATCACTTCTGCTCACTCTTTACCTGTATGCTGCCTGTTCTTATGACTCAATTGTGTCAGAAAGTTGTTCATTCATGCAACAAAGCAGTGAATCAGATGCAGGTTTTGATCTGACAGAGAATTATTCCTCCCTTCCTCTTCCTCTCTTCCATTTTTATCTGATCAGGTCTCTGACCCAATTTACCACACAAGCACACAATGGTTTGTGCTGGTGTAAGAGATAGGAGGAAAGAGGTTAAGAGCTTTTTATCATCGATGACCAAATATATGCTTTTCCCAATACCTGTGCCAGTTACTACTCACTAAGTGTGTTAATTGAACAACAACCAACACCTAGGTGACTCTAATCAAATTAATCTAAAATTTATCTTTCTTTGGCCTTGTGCTTATGTATATTTTCATGGACATTTTGGTCAAAAGACTTACAAGTTATAAAATCGAACAAGCACATGATGTATTATTGATACCTTGTAGCTAAAGATATAGCATATGTTTTAATATAAAACTGACATCAGAGAAAATGTGTGAATCATTATTTGTTCTGTTTTACATTAGCAGTCAATTTCTTTCTACTTCTACAGTGTAAGAGATTATTATTTTATACCACTGCCTCAGAGCTTGCTGAGGAACACTGATGGACAAGTCCAGGCAAGTCCTGGCCAGAGGTTGAGGGGACCTTTGTCTGGAGAACACTGATGGGCAAGTCCTAGACTGGAGTTGCAAAATCCATTTTTGACAGATGGACAAGGCCAGGGGCAACAAGAGAGAGAGAAGATGCAGATTAATGGCCGGGAAGCACTCTTCTGTGTGGAGATAGCCCTCTCAGGAGGTACTGCACATGACTCTTACCCAAGCACCCAGGAATGTCACGGAGGCAGAAAGAAGAAGGATAAAAAAGGGACAAACAACCATGAGGTTAGGGTTTCTGATAACAGATTCCTCATGAAGAAGAACAAGAGAGGTTTCTGATATGAGAAGACTCACAACCTGCCTCTCTCCCTCCTGGGCTTGCTCTGCGCTCTACCTGCTTGCTTCCTAAGGCTGGCCATGCTGCTGCTGCTCTCCCCCGAAGAAGAATGGTGTCTGCCATCAGATTCCTCACTACGGAATGCCTGCATGCTGACGGACTCTCCTGGGCCTGCTACTGGAGACCTGCTGCTTCCTTCCGGACTGACCCCATGGCTTCTTCCTGGACCTACCTGGTACCTGCACCTTCTTGCTGCCTAAGACCGGCCACGCTGCTGCTGCCCTCCTCCCCTGAGCCTCTGCCCCAGACCATTGGACAACGGGATCTCTGCTGGATCCTGGTGGTGACTATACCCTCTTTACACAATTCTTGCTTCTTTCCTATCTTTTCTATCATCCATCTTCCCTTCCCCATATCCCTAAGCAATTAAGATTTGTAATAAACCTGGTTGACCAACATTTGAATGTTGTTTCTTAATCTCACGTTGGGTATACATACATTAAAAGAACCTCATCTCCCTCCTATAAATTGGAGCGAGACATACAGCTTTTTTTTCTTTTCTTTCAAGCAAGTTTTCTTTTCAGTCTAGCATAACCTACTCAACTTCCTCAGAGAGTAACTGCTCCAGGGATACCTCTTTTTACTCATCTTTTCAAGCAGTTTCTGCTCAGTCAGCATCAATATTTCATTTAATGTTTTGAATGGCTATTCAAGTGCTCTTTTCTATGTAAGAAATATCTTAATTCAAGCAAAGTCATTACCCCCTCTTTCCTCCCACCCCTCACCAAAGAAAAAGGCAAAAAGGAAAACAAAACAACATCTGCTACAGTGGAAGCTTGAATCCAGCATTGCCAACCGAAGGATTGCAAAAGATACTTAATAGGTTTCCAAATTAGTTTGGGTTACAAATGGAGTTCTGTCTTTGTTCCTTTTAAATTCAGCTTTTCTGGGGTCACTCTCTGAAGTTTGTTACTGAAATAACGAGAACAAGAACCCTGCTTTTTATGCCATAATACAGGATTTCCAAGTTAACATAGATACTAATGACTGGAGAGCTAAAGCATGTGAACCCTGCTAAATAATACATATGTAAAGGTAAAATCACAAAAGTGTACTTTTACTAGCTTATTGCTATAATTATACCCAGAAAAACACCAAGTAGCTGCTAACCAGCACAATTAATAAGGACTTTCAAGTCTATATCTTGGTGGCTCTAGAAACACGTGCTACAAAGACTTCTAACCCACTGCAGTTACTGCTATGCACACGGATTTCAATGTTAATTTGAATTTATTAAGATTTGATCCTTTATTCCCTGAATAAAGGCCATATGATAGAAAAAAATTATAGGAAGATACATAATAAAAACAATATGAGTTATGAAAGCAATAGGGTAAGAATTGCTTCTTTGAACTGAGTTATTTTAAATAGTTCACAGCTCATTTTTACTTCTCTCTAGAAAAATGGAGAAAGTGTTCAAGTGTGATTTTTTTTGGTACAAGTCTAACTACCCTATTAATTGATTTTTGTCATCTAATAACAACAGATATGACAGGGTAGTCAAATGAGAGGAGACTTGCTTTATCTATCACAGAATATAAAGCAGCATATTTGACTCAATCAGGGAAGGAAACAGAAGGATGTTCATTTAGCTTTCAATATAGTTACACCAGTTTTGGCTCATGTGCATTTCTGAGGGCAACTGTGCTCTATTTGCTCTATGGAGTATTTCTTCAATGGTATATATTAACTACAAATGAAATGTACACTTCAGGGCTGTCTCAGATAAGTTCTCATAATTGCTGTCAGATGTTATGCTCTGGGTCTTGATCTTCAAAATAATTTTTAAGTCACGATGTTCTTAGTCTGGAGATATCCACAAAACTACAACAACACATTAGTGAATTACATTAGTGAATACATGGCAAGATTTTGGCAGTGTGAAGGGGCTCCAGGGGTGGTCACTGTCAGAAGAACACAGGAGATGCCCTGTGTTAAGTCCCCAGAACAGAGGAAGAGGGGCTTCAGGCCCCACAGCACAAAATCCTACAGCCCTAGGAAAGACAAGACTGGAGCAGACTTTTCCTCTGACAGACTGTAGTCTATGGGCTGAGCCCACTGAAGCAGGGGAGAAGCGTAAGAGTGAGAGAGCAGCAGAAATAAACTGCCAGATACTTACTGTACTTCTCTCCCCACCACACCACTCTCTGGTGGAGGGGTCTTGTGTGATGCTGAACACGCAAAGGGGGGTAGTTTTTGCTTTAATTTTTATCTTTGCTTCACACTACCAAAATATATTTCAACAGGCAATAAATAAAATTACTTTCCTTCTAGTAGAATCTGTTTTGCCAGTGACGGTAATTGGTAAGTTATTTCCCTGTCTTTATCTTGAATTATCCTATTTTCTTCCCCTGTGCTGCTGAGGAGGAGGAGTGAGCGAGCAGCTCAGTGGTAGTTTGGCCCTTAGCCAAGGCTAAGCCACTGCAGTGAAACTAATTTAATATACAGTTTTCAACTTTTCTAACCTCTGTTTTTGGAGAGACCATCTGACTCACTGCAGTTCCTTATAAAACTTCTGAACAAATGTAGCACAGCATTAGAAATAGAAGTTCAGGCTGGTGTACAGCTTCATTGTGTTTTTCCCTAGAGTATTTACTGAAATACTAAACAAGTTGATTAAGAAACTTCAATTAGAGCAAGAAATAAGATTTGTACATGGATAGCCTGAATTTTATATCGCTGTAACCTTTCTTGGAGAATTGCTTGTGTAGATAGAATGAAAAGCTAATTTTATGCATTGAGCTAATGCTGGCTGTGTATTACAGTAAGAATTTACATGTAGTATTACTGCATAAACTTATGTGTCTCTCCAACATATGCAAATAAATGTTTTGTTTCAAAGAAATATATTCAGTTCTGCAGAAAATGCTTGAAGAGGAAGCTGAGCAGAAGAGCGTTTATATTCTGATTTGATATCCACATAGACAGTTCTTGAGAAAGAATATTGATTTGAGAGAGCAAAGAAAAATAATTGTTTATTGCTGCTTGATTTTATGGACTTGGTGGAAGCCTGGTTTACACATGTAAATAAAATAAGATTATACTTAGAATCAGCTATTGAAATCTTTATATGCATACATGTATGTGTGTGTGTATATAATATGTGTATATATTGAAGGTCAGTACAGAGAGAGATACCTAGGATCAATAAAGAGAGAATTGACTTCTGGGTTAGAATGAGAAGTGAAGAGAAACAGTATTAAAATTCCTAGAGAAAATACATTTCTGTGGAAAAAGAAAAAGTAGCTGGATTTTTCATTCTTTTGTATTTGGTGTAGGAAAGTACATCACATGAGATAGCACTAGATGTTTTTGTTGTATGTCACTGACCAGATCACTTTGCTTTTATGTGCATCTCTGCATAGGATATAAATTATCTTGACATTTATTTCTGACAGACCTACATGAATTAACTGTTATTATTAAAAACTTACATTTCATATAAAAATTGAAATATGTATTAATGACAGGTGTATGAGATTAAAAATCTCTATTGTTCTTAAAAATAATCCCTACTTATTTGGATTATCTAAATACTGGGAAGGACTTAAAAGTAGTACCACATCAAAGAAAACTTTCCTTCAGTGTGCTGGAAAGTATAGATCAATTCTCTTTATCCATGACCCATACTGAGAGATAAGAGATATGTGGAGTATTCATATGCAGCAATAATCTAGCAATGAACTAATAAATTACTTACTGAGTAAAAGATCAGAGGAAAAGTAGGAATAGCACTTACAATTTTGCAACAGTAACTTCTGGTTCTGGGTTACTTTGTCTGGCTCTGTTATTTATTTATTTTTTTTTTTCCTGTACAGAAATACAGAATACAGAATTCGCAAGGTACAGATCTTCTGGAAGCTAAAGATCACTAGACTTTGAGTCAATCTTGACTTGTATTTCAGTGAATAAGACTTCCGAAAGTGGAGAGATTAACAAATTTTCTCTGAAAGCATATTTAAGTTTATAGTAGAAACACTGTGTCATTAAACAAACTTGATCTGCCTACTTGCTTGGAAAAAAAAAAAAAAAAGCATTTGGATAGCTGATGAGTATTATTCCTACTACATCATTTTAGCCACCTAGAAAGTTATCTTCTAGGATAACATAGCTGTCAAAATGATCTACAACTAAAATGGAGTGTCAAGTAATTCCAAAGAATTGTTTATTTCACATGTCTTTGTCCCTCTTTGAGCATAAGAAAGCTAACTGTTAAAAATGTTAATACTCCATTGATGCAGATGAAATCTATACAACTTCTACAGAAATGAGCCATGTTTTGACTTGTGATAAAGGACAAAATATTTACTACACAAATAAATGCATTTGAGCCTGATTTCAAGAATTGCTGAATGGTTGAGTTTGGAAGGGATCAGTGGTTGCCATCTTATTCAACCATCCTGCTCCAGCAGTGTTGCCAAGAACCAGTTGGCCAGGACCATATCCAGATGCCTTCTGAATATCTCCCAATAAAAATAAATTTTAAAAATAACTTCCAAAATAACAAGATTTCTTTGTTCTTTAGAGAATGAACTTAAACACAATCCTGTATTTTTCTCTATCACATTTGTTCTTCTGAGATGGAAAAAAACACTGTCAAACAGTGAAGGTGACTTGTTGCCTTTGATTTGACTAAAAAAAAAAACAAAAACAAAAAACAAACAAAAAAAACCCACAAAACCCACTATGGTGGAATTTTGGAATTTTTCCTTGCTTTTCTCTTCTGAAGAAATACCACAAAATCTTTTGTAATTTCTTCTTTCTATGTACTTCCAATGTTTTTTTCTTTCAAAAATATTTGTGACATATCATTGTGATTATCTGGCAAAAAAAAAAAAAAGAATAATCTCTTAAAAAAACAACAGTATTTTAGATGAATAGAGATAAAACATAAGTAGTTATGCTGAAAAATGTTAATGGTGTGGTGCTGAAACAGGTGGTAGACTTTTTAAACAGATATACTACCAGAGATTAAATATGTTGCATCCTTATCTAGTTGGAATCAAAGATTTCTATGAAGATTAAAGAGTACTGTATTAAAAAAAAAATCAAATCACATAGTTTAGATTTCTGCGCTACTTCTCCTGTGAGTTCATTTGGAATATACTGCTTTTCTGAAATAAATAAATGAGTATAATTTACATAAACACAACAATATTATTATATATACAATATTATATTATGATAATGTACAAGGCTAATTTTTTTGATAAATTATTCTCTTTTGAGGCCTGAAATCTCCCCCCTATTAAGTAGGTTACAGAACGTCATCTTCAGCTTCAATGGAAATGATTAATAGTAATTAATATTTAATATTTATATAGTAACTTGAATCCTTTAGGCCTCTTTTCCTAAAAATTGGTCTGGGCCTTCTCTTTCCTGATTCAAATTATTCCTGATAAACTGGGATTAGGCAAGCAAATTATCTACTGTTCTGAAGTGGAAAAATCTTACTCTTGATTTAGAATAGTAGCTTGAATAGTGGTATATATTTTGCACATTAGAAGTGGGACATAAAGCCTGTCCAAGACCTGCTTTACATAATAAAGTAGTTTCTCAACTGTCATTTTCATAATAATTTGTTAATCATTTAGAGAAATTAAATATTTCAGAAGAAATTAAATACTTACACATACAAAGTGATAGTGTCAGTTATGAGTTAACTCGTGGTTAAGCCTCATCTTACATGAAAGCTCAGCATTGCTTTTTCCCTTCAAGTACCTAGTTAAGATACAGTTTGATGTTGTTTGTAGTGTCCCAAAGCATAAGGAAAGTAGTAGAAAATTGTAAAATAGCATAGATGTACTTGCCATAGCCTGCAGCAAAAACTGTAATTAGTTTTTCACTGAACTGCTTCACAGAACTAATTATTAGCACATCAGCTAGACTACTACTCCTCAGTCTAAGGACAATTCCTTAATGTCAATGGCAATTTTGAGTTTCTTACAAAAAAATTAGACAATATTACAGAAAATTGCACAGATGTAGAAGTGCAAGCAAGAAAGGCTCTCCCAAGCATTCTATTTTTAAACTTGAGTTTTTCATGATTCACCATAATGTCAGCCCATTGGTTGCAACCCCACCACTGTCACCTATTTCATATCAAGTTTCCCACAGAGTTGAGCAAATTGAATATTTTTAAACTCACATGTACAATGCTATTTTACCGGAAAGATGGGTAAGTATACTGTGGAATCATGATTCTTGCACAGTCTTTTTCTGCTGCAGTTAGTGTGAGTGCTACTTCTGTCCTTATATTTGCATTGAGGATTCTGTGTTTGCACATTCTGCATAGACTGGCTGTCAAGCTTGAAACTGTATGTGTTTGACCTCTGTGTTCCTGTTCACATTAACAGATTATCCTCCTTATCATTCGGATTCTGTCACTTAATTGGTTGTAGTCATCCTGTGTCCTTCCAGCTTCCTCATGTCCTCTAACCAGAACAAAAGATATGCCTTATTTATCTTACTTTAAGTCACTGGAAATCAACAGCAATGTTTCCACTACGCAGCTTGCTGAGAACATTTAAAAAAAAAACAAGAAAGATACTCCCACAAAATAACATCTAGTATGAATAGATAGACCTAGTATGTTTAGACCTGTCTGGGGGAGACTATCTTAATCATAACAGCTGAATTCTAAACAGTACAGTCTACTTGTTTTTAATTCCTTATCATGAAGAAAAATTGTGCAGCTCAGGTAAGACTAAGGCTGGAAGGGAAAGCTTTTAGACATCAGCAGGAATTCTCCTTGCATGGATTAAAATGTGTGCTATAATTGTAACCTGGTTGTGTGTTTTGCTTTAACAATTGCAATTGACAGGAAACTGAGAATTTAAGGATAGATGATCTTACAAATCAATGAAATTTTTATGACAGATGCGCTAAAAGACTCCCATAGATCAATATCGCATCTCACATGGAGATAAATACACAAAAAGTTAAATAGAAGTCTATAAAAAAAGATGTGTAGTAAACATCTTGTGAAGAGTACAAGGCAGTATCACAGCCTGGAAAGCAAACAGAGCGTGAAATTGATTAATACAGGATAGCAACATTAATGAAAAAAAAATGTCATCAATACCAGTATCTTTCTTCTGAGGAACGTAAAGCACAGGCCACCAGAGAAGATTATAACTTGACACTAAGGAATTTGGTCATGCAGACTGTAACTGCTGAGATGTTACACGGGGCACAGAGGAGTATGAAAGACTGACATTCTTTGCCTTTGCAGAAAAAGGACATTTTTTCCCTTAAAGGAAAAGAATCCAGCTGCTTAGCATCTGAGAGGTCAAAATTGGCTACAGAGCAAGAGATGTGAGCATGTTAGACCTAGATTTGCTCATGAGCTTTAAAAAAACAAAAACAAAAAACCTTTAGGGAAATAACATGCTAGAAAAAGCATTTGTGCTTTGCACAGTTTTTTTTTTCTTTTTTACTAGAAAACTGGACTTTGTCATCTTGCATTCTATATGAGCAATTATAGATTCATAAGGAAACAGATGTGTATTACTCAAAAATAGGGATTTTTTTTTTTTTTTTTTAAATTTGTATTCTACACTGAGATCTGTAGCAGCCTTTCAATTCCAGATTCCAGTGTCTGGAAACTTTCAGGGGCGATTTTGCATTTTCTTCTCCATTTTTTGAATAAGGCAAGAAATGCTGAGATGATGGAAAAGACCAACAAGGAGAAATATTCTGCAGCCACTATTTTACATCACGCTAAGTTTTTTCTTTGTTACTTGTGAAATTGTTTACATTTCCCTTTTCTTCAATAATTACTGGAAACGAATATTTTTAGAGTGCTCCTCCAGGAAAATATGAGGTACTGTTATAACTTCAAGGCTTTTAAGAATGGTGCTTCTTGGTAGAAGGTAGTCTATGTTAATTTGTTAGTAGACTTAAAGTTCAATAAACTTTTTTTTCTTGGGGTAAACTGGAGCATAGAAAGTTCCNGGGGGGGTTCTCTATATCTATATGCATGGATATGGAAATCAGTGGACTAGATTCCCTGAAAAACAACTGCCACAAATTAATTACCCTCACCTTCAGAGCACTAACTCACAGTTCACTTCTGTACCTTTAAAAAGCTTCTCTATTTCTCTCCAAATGAGAGCAGAAATATCACAGTAAAACAGCATACCAGATGAGCCCTATCAGGTACATTCAACAGCTTTCATACAGCTCTGCTTTACCCTTGCCACCACAAATGCTGTGCACCATCAGTTTAGTATTATGCCAGTAACTAGGCTGGTTTTGTTGTTCTGAGGATAGAGTATCTTTGCATCTAGGTGGTTCTAAGAGATATGCCAGGAATGAAGTAACAGATTTTCTGTAGGGGTTGCTTGATGAGAGAGTATTGCTTTGGTGGTTTTCAAATCAGAACTTGATGGTGGAAGTGAATCATCACAGGAAGAGTGATTTTGTTTTGTGTTAGCTTCTCTTTGAGAGTCAGTAAGGAAAGTATGAGGCTAGTATAGCGCAATGGATGAATGCTGGATGTTTTTTTACATGATTGGTGGGTGCAGCACAGAAAGGCTGAGTTTTGATGTGTAGTGCAACTGGTGTAATTTTTGTGTAACAGTTTATAGTGAAAGCGGGAAGACTACTGCCTCTTCATGCCTTGAGAGAGATTTTGCTCTCTTCCACCTCCCGAAGTACTATACAGAGTAAAGTCATTTGAAGTGACAATACAAAACAAGAGCATTGCTAGTTACTTACTAGAAAAAAAGGAGAAAAAACTTTTACAAAGTAACAGTCTCCTGAAGACTCTGTTTCATGCTCAGAGAGTGAAAACATCACATGTCCATAAGTTCAGGAAGACACAGGTGCACAGAGGCACTACAACACTGTCTGCTTTTCAGCTGGGATGGAATTGTTTCCTCCAGAATATGTGGTATGTTACTGTGTTTTGGTTGTAGGAGGAAAAAACTGTTGATAACATGATGATGTTTCTAGCTGCTACTAAGCAGTGTTATACAGAGCCAAGACCATTCTCAGTGAAGGGCCAGAGGAGCTGGGAAGGAACAGAATTAGGACAGCTAACTTAAACTGGCCAAAGGGATATTCCGTACTATATGACATCAAGCAGGAGGAGTTTTGAAGGTAGCAGGAGCTCATCTAACTTTTCCACTGCTCAGAGGGCTAGTTGTACATCAGTTAAGGGATAGTGAGGAATTGCTTGTAATATACATTCATGTATGTGTAGTCAAATCTTATCCTTTTCATTTTCCCTGGCTTAAATAGTTTTATCTGAATCCATGAGCTTTATTTTGTTCTCTTGATTTTCTCCCCCATCCCATTATAGGAAGGGAGGGCTGAGCAAGTGACTGTGGTGCTCAGCTACTTGCCAGATTAGACTAAAACACTATCAGTAATTTAAGACAGTTTAAAATAATGGAAACTAACTTGTTACATAATATCTCTTTATTACACATTACTTTCTACTTTCATTGCATTAAATCCATAGCATATCATTTAACTCTTAATCGCCAAAAAAAGATTAAGGAAGTGCCAGTATGGATGATTCCACTTTGCAGAGGTGGATTTGCCTCTACTACAATAACAGTCCATGTGTTCATGTATTAAAATAAAAGAAATGCTAGAGGAGCTCTTTGTGATGAAAATGTACACTAGCAATAAGCTTATATACTCCTTTCTAATGCTGCACTATTTGAACCTATTCATCTTCCAGTATAATATGTTTGTCTGGGATATGACCAGTGCAGTGTTTCATTTTCAGTTGCAATAATCTCTCTTTCACAATAGTATGTAAAAACAAACAAACAAAAAAAACAACAAAAAAAGTAATATTAAAAAGGTATAAAAGAAAAAAAAAAAAGAAAAAAGAAAAAAAAACAACAAAACAAACAATTAAGACCACCCAGATGTATTACATCACATAATAATATAGGCGACAAGCAACATCAATAAGCTCAAAGACAGCTTTCTCTGCTTAGAAATTTTAATAGAAACATAACACACATTTAGAGGATTATAACACAATAACATGATGAAAAGTACAGCAATAATAACAGGGTGGCAAAGTGTTTAGCTACAGCAAATGAAGACAAGCCCAAATGCAGCAACCACATATGCAAAAACAAAGGAAAAAAGCTACTTACCTTTTGAGGACCTCAAGTAAACAAGGATCTCCAGTATGATAAGTTTCATCTCCACTGCCAACTCTTAAATAAGGTCTGAGGAGGGGCTGATCCTGGCTTCACCCCTTCCAGTCACTCAGGTGCATTGCATGTACCTGAGCTCCCCTGGGTTGGCCCTGCCTTCCCACCAGCTGCTCAACCATTGTTTCAGGTCGTGACTTAGCATTTCTGCTACAAGGATTTTAAAGAATTAACAAATCGTAATGGAGATGAAAAAATTTGTGAAGTGGAACTGGCTTTCCTACATTTCTTCCTATTAGCTATAAAGAAATGCTTGAATGTTTTCCCTATGTACACGTACACAGGATCCTTTCATAGAAAATGTCTGTAAATCTGACATCATATTTTTTTCCTGAAGGTTTATATATGCAAAAAAATTGTCAGTGTATAAATGAGGACAATGTCTCTCTCTCTATATGGAGAGAGAAAATATTATCATTATTTTGTGCTAAAACAGTCTTAAATTTTCATACTGTTTTGAATATGGTCTAAACATATAAAAAGTGATGATGCTACTTGTAACAGTAGCAAAACTAGTAACTTCACCTTTCAAAATTAAAAGGCCATTTCTCTTCTTCGTCCTTTCTCTTTCTCTTCCTATTCCCCCCCTACCCTGTCTGAGGAGGGGGGTTATGGAAAATTAGTTAAATAAATTATATTATTATTATTAAAAAAAAAAAGAAAATAATGAGACAAAACCTACTGCTGGCTCAGTTCTATTGACACTATTTTCTTTGTAAATCTAATATGGAGTAACTCTACTGCCTAACAAATCATTTCCAGAAAAGAGAGTCAAGAAAACAAGACACAAGAAGGCTTCTCTCACAGCAGGGACTGCATTTGCTGCTGCTGTATTTATCTCTTTTGACTAAAGGGTTAGCTGGCCCTTGTTATTTTTCTGCTGCTGTTGCTGTTTCTCAAATTAGGCTGATGGCTCAGTTTCCACAGTCTACATTTTCATGCTGAGAAGCTCAGTGAAATGGTCCAAAACTGTACTGCTGATGCAGTGGGTCAAAAGTAATCTGAAAGAGTTTGAGCTTAAAAACATGAATAAAATGGAATGTCAGTTGTATTTCCACACCCCAGGAAAAGAAAATAAAAATCACTGAAGACATGTAAACAGAAAGGCAACTACAAAAGAGTCTGAAAAGATCTGTGATATTTTATGTGAAAAAAAAAAAAAAGTTTAATACAATATAATGGGCTTTAATAGCAAAGCCAGATTTCTCGCAGGAGCTGTATAAGGTACCTTAAATCATTTTTTTCTGCTGTCCTCTTTGAAATTCTGACCTCCTGGTTTGAAGAACTCAAACTGAAGAGTTGTTAGGTACATTACCCCCTGCAATTGCTACTGTCTGGTGTCTGAAAGAATCATCAGATTCTAGAACCTACCATTCTCATTTTCCAATAAGGCTTCTCTTGCTTTTACTGATATTCTCATGATATGTGTGTAGTATTCAAAGTGTCACATAAATCAGTGGTCTGAGAGCACATTTTTTATAAACTTTACAACTATTAGGTAGCTTGATGTAATGCCTGTCATGCTGACATGATGACTGTCATTGCCATCCTCATTGTTCCCATTTGCCTCTTGTACTTAGGGCTGAAAATCTGACCAAGATGGCGGCAGATTTATTTAGGTATTTATGCAGCATCTAGAACATCCTGTGCTGTGTAAATGGGACCAGTGACGATACCAAGTGATTCCTCTTCCACATTGGTTGTGAGATCATTAGTTCTCAAATGTGCTTCACAAAGCACCGAGAAATGTTATCTTAAGACCTCCATCATATTCTAGATATCCTGCATCTTATAGGTGCTACATTACCACTTGCTGAATGCCTTATAGCTGCTTGATGACAGCTACAATCTTGCCTTAAACAAGTAATCTTTATTATGTTCTCCCAGGTAACTGATAGCCAACCAGGGACACAGATATAATGTTTTAAGGTATTAGTTCTAGTCTCTCCTGTCACTCAGCTGTTTCAAATTCACTCTAGTCTTACTTGGGCAACCTTTGTTGCCCAACAGTAATTTCTAGGTATTTCGAATTATTAGGACAATTTGAAAACAACCATGATAAGACCCAATGATCGAAGCAGTGTTGACACTGGCCCTCTACATCTTTCTTCTGTTTAAATACAGGAATCTCAGTTTTATGAGCTTTTGGGATTTGATTTTGCATTTTTTTTTTTTTCCAATGAGATTGTTTGCAGAGTGCTATGAAAATGTCTTATTTGTATTTATACGCAGAACAAAATGCATTTCAGGTAAACATTTCAGTATAGTGTTATTTTTCAAAGCAATATTTTCAAGACAAGGCAATTATACAAGAGGCAACAAGAAGTATTCCTTTCAGCAGACAACTTCTGAATGTATGATTTAGTCCTACTCTGCAGTACCAGAAAAAAAAAAGCATAAAAATACAGGCTGATTTTTTCATCTTGCATATTCATATACTGCGTAAGTTTGTCCTTAGTTCTATGCGATGTCAATTTAGGCTTGATCTTGCACTGAACTTTATATTTTCTACTGTCCAAAGTAATTATGGAAGAATAGGCACTTGGGCTTGACCAGAAACCAGCCAGTTCCCAGAGTGCTCAGAGCAAAGAAGCAGCAGCTTATTAAAAAAATAAAATCCAAAGATGCAACAAGAATAAGTTTGTAATGGTAATATGATGATTTTATATATGGTCTGACTACTAGTGAGTACGGTATAAGATCGTATGATGATATGACAAAGAGTGAAGTAATGACTTATTAATGTTGTTCATATTATAGCTTCTTTGTGTCATGTTAATTTTATTTCTTATGAAGACCAAATATTTTCATTTACTGTAGTAAAAATAGAATTCAAGCAACAGGGTTGAGATAAATTTTAAATTTAATAAATGGAATAGTTTTGTTAAATGTAATAAAAATCTTCACAAAATCAGTCATGCAATAAGCTGCATGACTTGGGGTTAGGGTTGGAACTAGATAATTTTTTAAGTCCCCTCCAACCTGAGTCGTTCTATGATTCAAGGAAAGATTTAGATACTCTTAAATCAGCATTTTAGAATAGAAAATTGGAAATGTTAATTCGAAACATTTTGACCAGCTGCATTATACAATTTTTGAGAAAGCCCACAGACTGATTCCCTGGAGAATTTGGTACATTTTCTTATTGGTCAAAACATGCTTTAATTGTCTTCCAGTTTTGCTGTTGATTTTCAGCTGAACTCCGGTACTATAATGGATGTTCTGCTATTTCTGTTATCTTCAGGATTATTTAGTTGTCAGGAGTGGTGACAGGTTTTTTGCTTAGCAGCTTATTGCATGGCTTGGAGAGCATGGGGAAAGTATAAATATACATTGTTCGCAGATAGCAACTCACCATAAAATTATCCTGCATATCCTCAAGATTTTAAAGTCCAGGGACTCTGAAGACAGACTTGGACAATTTATATTCAGTAGTCCTTAGGCGATTATTTCTTCCATGGATGAAACCAGATCATGTGAACTTTTAGTATTCACGTATGCACATTTTGACACATTCTGTAAAGAATGTCTTCCTTTCATCTTCTTGGAGTATCAACCCCTGTTTTTGGGATCCTTTAGTCTGGGATCTCTAGAACCAAATTAGTCTTACACTCATTTGAAGGTACAGACTGTTTCAGTCATACTTGAAGTGACTTGAAAATGAAGTGATAACTGTGAAAAGTCTTTCCATTGAATACTAAAGCTAAATAGGCAGAGAGACTGACAGGGAGGGACCCACAAGACCACGGTGTCAACATTTATGGTGCTACCAATTGGGACTAAAAGAATATACTAGTCCCTGTTCAACAAGCTCGAGAACCTCTGCTTGCTTCAAAAAAGGAGCAATTTATGGAGCAGAAAAAATACTAAGGACTTCATTCACTTAGAGGAACAAGCTTAAAAAAAAAACAAACAATTCCTGAAAAATAATGTTGGCTATTTTTGTCCATAAAAAGTGCAGAATAGAAATTAGCAACTTAATTTTCTTAAGGAGTTGAGAAAATATTGTCGCTAGAATTTTTATATTGATTATCTTTGATGAACAAACAAAAACTAACTGATTTAGAAATTTTATCTTTTAAATCTTTTACTTTACAGTTTACATTTTTCTTGTGTTATCCATAGTTCACTACTCTTTTTTTTGCTTCCTTCTTTTTTATTTTCTCTCCTTCACATTTAGAAAGACATATTTTTTTTCTTCCCTTGTCCTTTTAAGCATTCATCTTTGACTCATACTTGAGTTTCTTCAATAACTTTTCTTTTTCTAACCTTCTCTTTTTTCATTGCAGTTATCTGTTTCATCTCTCTCTGTGATAATGAACATTTGTGTAGTGCAGTGTAATAGAAAAAACATCCATCTTCTTGCCTGGAAAAGTGGAAAAATGAAATCAATCCACAGAAATAACAGAGGTCAGAACTGCAGGCACAGGAGCTTCTTACTACCAAACCAAAGATATTACTGATTTTTATTTCTGTTCCTATAGAGATGCCTCCCCCTTTGTATCCAGAGATATTACCAGCCATTGAGAACGAGATCTGGATGATACGCAGACAGCTGACTAGGAGCTTAGAAGAAATCTTTCCTGAGTTCCATCAATGGTAAACAAGTCAAAACTACCACCCACAGCAATTCACTGTCCTGAATTTTCCTCGTATTTTGAAGAAATCACTTACACAGCAGCCTGGTTTGAGCGTCTATAGAAAGTCTCTCAAGGTGGAAAAAATATCATGGTGATCTGTTATTGCATAGATGAACACTCACTGGACATTTGAGAAAAAAAAGGAATAAAATTGTGTTGAGAATTTGCAGTCCTTTATTTCCCAGAGAAGCAAACTTTATTGTTCAATAGCAATTTCTGTATTAAACTTCCTTGAAAGGGATCTTGCACTTTCCCTAACAATACTTGTTCCCTTGAGGTACTACAGTGGGAAAAGTATTCCGGCAAATACAATCAATTTTATTAAGACTAAAGAATAAAACCTTTGGGAATAGGCATGTTTCAGGCACTATGAGTTTTAAGTGTTTACTGTGAACTGTGTTTGTACTGTGATGTAGTTTTACATCAGTAACCTCCAGTTTCTCCAGCCAAAAGGGATAGTTGAAATGTTTGTTGACACAATTGGTTGTTTTCAGAAGTCACAGGGTACAGACTTTCATCAAAATTTCCATTTGTATTCAATAAAGAAAGATAGTTTTCAGGAGCTTATTGTAACATGGTTAACACCTTTTTAAACTAAACTAGTTAGGAAAAGAAATTTTATACTTACAGTGTAAAAATCCGGTTTAGTGGATGTAAGTACCCACACTTGGTCACAAGAATCTCACATGAAATATCTGCGTCACAGGGAAGAGTAGCTCTTCCGTTATGTTTTTGCCATCCTATAGTTTTATCTGCCTTTACAGTGCCAATTACTATAAGTGCAACACTCAACTGTCAACTTAAAATTGATTAACCTGAATAATTTTCTATCAGCTGCAAACATAATCACTTCAGCATTCTCAAATAATTTATGAATATGTTGAACAGCACAGAAGACTCCATTCCTTTAAAATCCCAACTTCTGTATTCGGAGCACAAGAACTTAAACAGAATCACAGATGAATTGTAGGGGCTGGAAGGGACCTCTAGAGGTCATCTAGTCCCACCCACCCTGCCAAGGCAGGCTCCCTACAGCAGATTGCACAGATCCAGGTGGGTCATGAACATCTCCAGAGAAGGAAACTCCACAGCCTCTCTGGGCAATTTGTTCCAGTGCTCCAATTTTTGAATTTTTAATTTTTTTCACCATGCCAGTGCCATTTATTGCGCAGTGTCCCCCCATTTCCCTGCCACCAGCAGCCTCAGTGTCACAGCGTAGTCCTGGTGACAGGCACATGTCCCCAGTTGTCACTCACAGTGGTGGCACCAGGCCAGTGCCAGATGTCCCTGAATGTTACTCGCGGTGGTGGCACCAGGACATGTCTCTAGAACATTAAAAACATAACATCCAGAGCTGACATAAATTGTTAGGGCAGTTTGCCTTCTGAGGGCTTTGGTCACAATGACATTCTTTCAGATTTTGAAGGTTCTATACAGTTCATTATACAAGTGTATTTCTATTTAAAAAGAATAAGTCTTTTCCCACATTTAAAGCTTACTTGAATAATAAACGTCAAGTTCATCTTCACAAACTTGTTCCTCAGATGTAGTATTAAGAATTAGTCCTTGAAGTATGCTTTCGTGGGAAGTCTAGCTGAGTTTCTGTTCATACATAGGTGGCTATTAAAAATAAACATGCTATAATGTATTATTCAATACTTCATAAATGATGTTACAGTTATTTATTTTCCTGCCCGTATGATCAGAATAGAACAACAAAAGATTACATTAGCATTTACGTTTCTCTAGTTGTGTAACATTATAAATTGTGAATTAATTTTAAAAAATGTATCTACAGTGCATCCACACACCGTGGACACATCCCAGCTTTTTCGTAATAGAACGTTCATGTTATTTACTCTTGAAGGAAAGTTTGAAGGCATTGATTAACACTTCAAACTGGAGTCACTTTCTTTTTGGAGTTCTACTCAGAAGAGTACAAGTATCAAGCGTGCACCCCTAAATTCTGTAACATGAATAATCTGTAAAGATTACTGCTCTTGCAATTTACAACATTCTCTGTTCTTATAGTCTTTCCGTAGCCATAGAAATGTTTTGAAGAACTGAGATTTCTAAATCTGACCAATAGCTTTCATTGTTTTTTTGACAGACACTGTACTGTCAAACTGGATTATTTTTACACCATTCTGCTTTGTTCATGGGAAAAAAAAAAGGTGTAATAAAACACCTATACTCCTTTCAGCTTTCTTTGTTTGGAAATTATATATAAGGAGTATACGGATATGGAATTTATAGACATCCAGTTGCCAAAGTTTTCTCTGGTCACTGGTAATTCAGTCAGCATTCCACTTTCTGATCCAGAAAGTTTCATGTACAGCAGAACAATTGAACTGTGCAGTTTTGACACAACACTGACTTACCTGGGCCAAAGAACATTTTAAACATTTCGCGCCAGCTTTATAAAAAAAATCTTACAACAGTATCATTTGATAAACGTAATTAATACAGATATATAAATAATACTTAATGTGAAGTACGCAACATGTATTTAACTAGAAAAAAATGGCATACACAGCGCATTATAGACATAGCATATGCTATACTATTTCACATCCCTTTTAGAAATATTCCTAAATCTAATTCTGCATTCAGTGGCTTTTTTTTAACCTTCAGATCTCTGTTAAAATTTTAAGCTAGAATATCTTGGAAAGGATCTTTTATGTCGTATGGATTTTATACAGAGGAAAATCCTCTGAGGAGAAAAAAATGGAGTGGAAGGCTAAGAGCCAGAGTGGTGGAAAAAAGCTTTAATAAATGAATGTTATGGGTTAGTGCTCAAATCTGCACAAAACAAGTATAAGGGGCAAGGAAAAGAGAAACCAGTGAAAGGTTGCTGGTAACATACATGGGAGTGTCTCAGTGGATGCTGGAAATACATCTCTGTCCTGGCAGTTCTCAAGATCTGTTCTATACCATAGTTCACTGATTCATTTGAAAAGCCTCTGAATCAGAAAGGCTCAAAGGCTGAAACAGGAAAGCTATTTTGGCTGCATAAAAAAAGCCAGTACTTCCAGACTAACAGTGAAAAAGGAGTAACTGGAAAAGGCAGGAAGGTTCTGCAAGATGAAGCATTTCAGCACCTGCTGAGTCAGTGACACTAACATGCATTTCATGATATATATTTGTAGAAGAATTGAGAAGTAGTTACATTGTTTCACTGATATTTTGTCAAAAATTTCAAAACCATGGGTAATATAAGATTGTTTAAACAAGCATAAATAGAGTAGTAATAGTGTATGTGTAAGATAATCTCTGATTTGTGGATTGCAAGAAAAGGTAATATTAAAAAAATTTAGTGCATATAGAGAAATTGTATATGCTTGCATGTATTTATAGGAACTATGGAGCGTGTATATTGTACTTAATATTGTATAAAAATATGTGGAGTATACATGCAGTTTAACTTGTGTTGCTAGTTCTTTGTAGTCATTGTTTCTCTGGATACATATGTATACCTATTTATGTATATATCCCTCCCCTGCCCTACCAACAGGCACACGGTGGTTCAGAGTTGCTTAGCTCAGATCACTCTTCTGTCTTTTAAAATCAGTCAAAAAATTAGCAACTGAATTTAAAATCCTTACTTTCACTTGTTTCTCTACACTATCTCCCATGTCCAATCTCCCAGTAAACTAAGTTTGTAAATGTACACACAGCAAAATGCATTTGAGATTTCAGTGATTGACAGCTCTTTCCAATAGACTTAGCTGTGTTGAGGAGAAATAAACACAGAAAGTGAGCAGTAGAAAGGCCAACTAGTACATCTGTCTCGTATTTGAAGCTAGACACTCGCACTTCTGCTGAATTGAACCCGGTGGCTTTATCACAGTAAAGGAAAATTAAAGGCAGATTGTTCCGTGTGAACTGTTTGATTTTTCTGTAGCAAGAAGTTTCAATTCAACAGGCTGGGGATAAAATGAGAAGCCTGATTGTTTTTTTTTTTAAAGCTGTGGAAGTAAAATAAGCTTAATATTGTTCCTATTTCACAAAAGTTTCTGTGTGAGAGATATTTTGAAAATTAAGTATCCATTGTTATCCCCGGATAGACTCTCAATTTTTTTTCCCTCTTTTAGACACCCTGCATTCCTACTGCAATCACTGGCTTTGGCTCTTCAAAAGGTTCCACTTCCCCCTCTGTATCACTGATCCTGTTGAGAACACAGCTGAATTGTAATAGAGCAGCACCACCCAGAGAAGGTCTTGTTTCCATGGCTACCTGCAGGAATTCAACTATAAACAATAATTTGAAAAGAAACATAGCTGGAGTGTGCCAATTTTGAAGAAATCACTTAGGGGGAAAGTTAAGAGAAATTAAAACTCTTATCAAGAAGTGTTTACTTCTTAGAAATAGTAAGATAGAAAGCAAGAACAAGATCCCACAACTCTGGGAAATTAGAGTTCTGAAATCAGAATTCATTCAAACATCAGGACAATTAAATTATTATATATATAGTATCTACCTACATAAATACAAGGCTCGGTAGAAAGTCTGGCTGTAATTCATGTCTCCTTGTTTCACTGTTGTGACTCTTTGAGGAATTTCCAGGGTTTGGGCTCTTTCTAAGAACATAACTCAGCCAACATAGGTTGTTGCAGCCTGCTAGAAGTTCTTCTTAGAGAAGACATAAATGAATGCAAGTAAATGGTCTGAAGTCTAGTGGGTATAAAACTAACTAAAAATATTCTCAACAGAATAAAGGCAATTGAAGCTTATATTTCTCACCACTCTAACTCAGTGTATAATATCTGAATGAAAACTCTAGCACTACCACAACAAACTAGTATTTCAAAAGGCCACTTTTTAGGACTGCTCTCTCTAAGTTTCCCTGGGAACATATATTTTTTCAATCATCCAGATAAGAAAATGTTAAATTCTTCCTCTTTTGTTCCTTCAGGAGAAATAAAAGGCTTAGCACAGTAAGCAGAGAATGCAGGAAATAACTCTCTAGGAGGAATTCATATTTCTCTGGGATATCAGTGAAAATCCATGAATCACATACAAAGTTGAGCTAAATAGGAAAAATATTTTAACCATGCTTACTATATGTGACAAAAATGATCTTTATGCTATCTTCAGATCAGCCTGTGTGAAGTGCAGCACAGTGAACTCAGCAATTTTTCAGAGATCTGTCTTTAACCATTCAAAATTGCACACAGTTCACAATTTAGGGTTCAAGTAAGTTAATCAGTAGTGATGATGAATGCCAGCAACCTACAGTTCCTTTTTGTTGCACAGGGAGCACCGCAGCATCCATTATTACCTGAATCATTGCAGAAACCTCTTCTAAAGTCTGCTCATAGTGATTGTTTCAGAACTTGTTCTAGTAGCAATAGGATACAGATTCTCCTTCCCAGTGAGGAGCTAGCAGCTTGTAGAAATGCAGGGAAATTTTGTCAAATGCCACAGGAAAGGAAGAACTGGTCTTCCACACTTGTACTGATTACATGGAAGACTAGAAACCAGTTCCTTCTCAGGTCAGCAGTATGTAGAGTAGTAAGATATATCTGTCCCCTAAGGGCTTTGCTTGTACTTTCAGCTCAGAAGTTCACAACTTGTTCTCCCTGCCCACGAGTTTTTCTCAGAATTTATATTTTCTCATTAGCAGGATGTCTAGAAGTTTTTTGTTCACTTGTTTGCTCAATGACTATGAGGAATAAAATAAGTACAGAACATCTTTAAATCAAATATGTATAAATTTCGCAACGTTCTTAACATTTAAAATGGATATTCCATCCATATTTCCATGTTTCCAGCACCAAAAAATGAGAAAACAAGCATAGCTGATATTATTTTGAGGTCTGGAGCAGGCCTTGTTTTTACTGATCACATACTGTAGACTGAGACTGTCAGTGAAGATTAATTGCAATCAAACTCATGAAATTTTAACACAGAAGTGGCTACATTCTTTAGAACATTAATGTAGTTTCAGGAAAAAGTAATCATTGGTTATTCTATCGCCAGAGACACCATTGGCTGTCTAACTCTGGGGGCGCTGCTTAAGTCAGAATTAAAGCAAATTGTTTCAAATATTTTAAGTAAGCCTACAGTAAATATTTTTCGCATGCTTCAACTGCCTTTGGTTGAAAGAAGTGGATCTGTAACAGATTACATGTAATTTCTCCCTAATTATGGTGAATCACATTTCTTCCTAGAGTGTTTTACATTGCAGAACATTCCCCATAATAGCAAGTTTCTCCACAACTCCTTTAGCATGCCAAGCTGAGAGAAATGTTGGACTGTTCAATACTTGAGTCTACATCAGAAATAAGAAAAAAATAATTTATAGTCACTCCACTTTCAAATTACGGCCACTTAATAGATCAGGAAAAATCAGTCTTTCAAGGCATGTGACAGTGAATATACTTCCCAGGGTGTTGCTCCCAGTACTCATAGAGAACCAGTGGGTCTCTTCCGCAATGGGGAACTCCAAACCACTGCATATTACCAGCTTCAGCTTAAATATTACAAAATGTATTTTTGCAGTTTCAGAAAATACCTCTCTAAATGAATCCATGACATAACTAGAAGTACTGAATTGCAGTTACTGTCTGTATAACAATAAATTGTTATGACAGATCATGGTCTATGATTTGCTCACCTTTCTATTTACAAAACAAAAGAAATCAAAAAAAGAAATACAACCAACCAACGAAAAACTCTCTTCTATAAAACAACATCAACAACAAAAACCTTCCTTAACAGTATATAATATATACTGTTATATAATATATATATATATACTGGATGTAATATAATAGTGAAGATTACAGAAATGTAATGCCATGAAAGTATAGAAACCCTGCACAGTGTTGGTAGAACTGCTTGAAAACATTACACTGGAAAGGGTTCCATTAGAAATTGATGATTTATTAAACAAAAACATTCCAAGGGAACATGTTAATTCAGATAAAGTCAGAAGTAAACCACACTTGCGCACTGGAAACGTATTTTGATTCCTGAGGAGTCTAAACATCAACAATATCCTGGCACTCTTAAATTATTCATTACTTTATTTTTGTAGTGACTTAATGGAGTTCATTTTATTACATCAAGTGGCTTTTATTAACTTTGGAGAGCATATACTAAATGTGGGTAGTGAAGTATTTCAAAGAAAATCTCCAGTTTTCCACACAGCATTCCAGAAGATTCCTGCTATCTTTTTTGATTTCCTACTGAAGAGTTTTTTTCCTTAATATTACTTCAGGTTTTTCTTTTTTCTCTTTTTAATCTCAATTAAGTAGATAGATATGTAACATCAAAATAGCAAAACTGAGAAAATATCGCTGCTCATCAGCTGAGGTCATTTTTTTTTAGATTCTTTAGCATCCATTTGCCTTCTTTAACTTTGACAGGCAATAATTTTTGACTGAAACTAGAGCCTTCTACTCTCTCTTCTGATGATAAGTTATAGAGATTCAAACAGGAATCACTTTTCTGCTGAAATAGGATTCTGCATAGCTTTGCACAGTGTTCGCCTTATTGCATTTGATGAATTTATCACTGCCTTTTCTCACTGCAGTACAAAGAACTTCTAGCTGCATTCTTGTTGTGTATTGGCTATCAGTAGTTTCATTTATTAATAGTAACCACTATTATGCTAATTTAAGAATTAGAAAAGTTTGTAGCATTTTCACTGAAATATAAATTTTGGCAATGTATTTTTAAAAACGTTTATACTTTGTAATAAGTAAAGACATTCCTAGAAACAAATTTATGAAAATTTTGCTGCAGAAAAAAAACATCTACTGGAAAAATTATCATCTTTGAATGGATTGCTGATAGTTTGTATTAAACTTCTATTTTTTAGATTTACTTCATGAATTTTTAGTGGTGGCAATGCAAATGTCATATCCACTATATTGTATGATAGATCATACGATAACAAAGAACTTAAATGTTCTGTTTTTGTAGCTATTTAATTAAAAAAAAGAAAAATAGAACTATAGAACAGATGATTCTTTTTTTCATAAGTATGATGTTGGATACAAGTTTGGAACAAAACCATTTCAGAACAAACATTTCTCACAAATGTAATGTCTGTTAACTCTACTTAAAGTATATTGATGCACAGGGAATACATTTTCTCATTTCTTTTTCTTGTCCAGTTCTGGGCTCCCCAGTACAAAAAAAGACAGGGATCTCTTGGAAAGAGTCCAGTAGAGGGCCACAAAGATGATGATGGGCCTGGAGCATCTCCCCTGTGAAGAAAGGCTAAGTGAACTGGGTCTGCTTAGCCTTGAGAAAAGACGACTGAGAGGGGACCTGATCCAGGTCTACAAATATCTAAGGTGTGGGGGGCAAAGTGGCGAGGCCAGACTCTTTTCAGCAGTGTGTGGAGACAGGACAAGGGGAAACAGCCAGAAACTGGAGCACAGGAAGTTCTGCAAAAATGTGCACAAGAACTTCTTTACAGTGAGGGTGACAGCACTGGAATGGGCTGCCCAGGGAGGTTGTGGAGTCTCCTTCTCTGGAGATATTCAAGGCCTGCCTGGACACCCACCTGTGCAACCTGGTGTAGGGAACCTTCTTTGGCAGGGGGGTTGGACCCGATGATCTCTGGAGGTCCCTTCCAACCCCTACAATTCTGTGATCCTTACAGCATTATATGCAACTGTTTCTGTGGTGTCACACTACATATTCCCTTCCATGAGCTTCAAAGGTAAATAATATTAAAAATACATTTATTTACAAATGCCCTCCATCATATCTTGGATTCATTATTTATATTCTGTTCTTCCTCATGAGAACAATAATGGTGTCTGTTCAGTTATTAACATGTTTCAGTGCAGTAGCAATAAATAAAAGAGCTGACAGAATTCATTTTAAACTCACCAGAATAGTGCAGACAAATGAACCTCAGTATCTCTCCTTAAGAGAATGTTCCACTCTGAGATGAGAAAGATAGAGAGATGGTGTGGGGCATAGAAATGATCTGAAAACAAATTACATAATAAAATCACCATTTCAATAAAGTATAATAGAAAAGAAGAATCTAGCTAGGGAATAAATGATAGATGCTGGGTACCCTCCAGTCCTGGAACAGCAGACAGACCTTAGATGATTTTGTTACAGTGTGCTGTGCAGATCCTATCAGTAATGAAGTTTCTCCTCTATTCAGTACTATGATGCCTTTTATGTTGTGTAACAAGCAAAATAATGCAGATTTCATGTCAGGCTGGAGTGTTATCTATGTCATAACGCCCACTTCTATATATGCCTTGCCTCTACATTCTACAAGGTTCTGGATTAAGCCAATTAAAAATTATGTATATTTCTTTTTATAGGGCCATTTTGCAAGAAATGTGTTCTTATTTTTTTTTTTCCTATGATGGTATATTAGCCATGGGTATTCTACTGTCTTTTGTCTTTTTTCTTTTTTCCTTTCTTCCACCCTCCCCACCCCCCCAATAACCAATTACTTGAGCCAGCATTGACAAAACTGTAGCGTATAGGATAACTGATACCTGCTTCTACTAGAAAATTCTACAGTCAGGATAGCTTTGGTTGTACTCATTTTGAAATTTTCATTCCACAGTTATCTTGGCTGTGTGAGTACTTAGTACAATGAAATAAGTGATGTCACACATAGATTTGTGTGTGTTCCTATGAATTTTAATGGCTCCAACAGTATTCAGAGACAAAACAGGAGAAAATCCTTTGAGAGAAGAGCTCATTAACTTCCTTTCTTCCTTCCAGAAACAGCTTTAAGGAAGATGTATGCTCAGACACACCTAAGGAAAGCAGGGATACCCAATGAAATTAAATATTCTGGGCTACTTAATTAGTTTTTAAGTTCAGGAGTTGTGTACTCAATCTTAATGAGTCATGCTCTCAGGCTCTCTTTAGAAATAGGAGAAATGGGGAAAAAAACTTTTGTATCCACAAGAACACATGCACATGAAGATGGGAGGATGTTATAATTCTGTCTGCTTCACTATCTTAGGGACACCAAACAGAGGTTTTGAGGTGAGTCAATTAAAAAGAAGGGAAGGGGAAGAGAGAGACATTGAGCAAAGAAACTGATGCTTTTACATTTGGGAGGATAAGAATAAAACATGAATGAAAACTATCTTGTTGAGTTACGCATTGCAGGGCTTTTTATTATTACTTTTTAAGAATAGCACAAGCTTTGTTAGCTTCATAAATGAAAAAAGGACAAGGATAAGATAAGTATAAAAGCACATCTAAGATTAAAACTCAGAGTCACAGAGGGAATTCAGGAACTGTTTAGGGAAATAAGCAATTCAACAGAGTTAGAGAATGGACTAAACTGATGTCTGGGTTTATTAAAGCACAAATATATGGAAAAATGTAGGGCACAGAAGACAGTGGAATGAATCAGACTGTGTTGAAAAGAAAGCTGAATAGAAAGTTATTTCTGGGAACCATCATACTACTTTCATTAATTACATTGGTTGAAAACCTGGGATCTTATCAGTTAGAAATTACCATCAGATTATTCAAAACATGCTGGCACTGATTGCAGAGATAGTTAGTAAAGAATAAATGGGAAACTTGTGAAAAAATAAATTAACTTTACAACTCCAGAGAAACAAAACATCAAAGAATAAATTTAGATTTAATAAAAGAAATAGGTCTTATCTGAATTTAAATCTTTAAGAAGTTTGCTGAATACCTCTAATGAGACAGAAGTAAGAAGGAATTAAAGGAGTTGTGTAGATAGGAAGGAGGAAAAAATCTGAATCAGCTCCTGAGACATTCTGAGCAAACAGACCACAATTCTGTGGACAAAGAGAGCCTTTACTGTCTTACCATGGACATAACTATAACTTCTCAATATAAGAAGAGCTCTAAACCAAGGTCCTCCTCCCTTACTTATCACTATGTCTGCTCATATTCTGTGAACTTTATATGTATGCATATGTATGAATACATTTTGAATTCTAAATGTACTTATTCTGCAATATACATTGTTGGCATACATTTTCTATACACTTTAAAAGTTTATCAAAGTAACCTCTTTTAAAACAAGAGTCTAAAAACATAATCAGGACAATTTACACTTGATGTTTAATTTTATATTGCAATTTACAGCCTGGACTGACACTACAGTAGTTCCTCAGTGACCACTTTTTTTTCCATTTGGGTTACTCTATGCAGATGTCAATCTTTTATACATCAGCCATTATTAATTACTGTGTATTTCAGTTCAGAGATCTCTGCTGAGAGATCTATGGAGATTTTTAATCCAGATATGATAGATTTACTGGTGATACTTGCCATCAGTGTTTCAGCAAATCTCGTAATCTCCCTGCAAATACTAAACAATATTTTGGAAAAGAGCTTACTAATAATAAATCAGAAAACCACTATAACACAACAGTGTTTTAGTCACTGACAACAGCAAGAAAAATAAGCTAATCTATGTTTCTATTATAATTTCTAAGATTAAGAGGCTGAAGCTAGTTCACAGGATTAGTACGTGCTGTAAAAATTTAAACTTGATTATTCTCACTTCAATTTTTACTATTCATTATAAAGAAATTGTGTAAGGATTTTTTAAAACCATTTTTATAGTAGAAAAATAAAATAATGGAGCTTAAAGGATTTAGAATTTGTGATTCTGTGAATTCATAGTAGTATATTTGCAAGTGTGTATGAACAGAAAAACAATGTCTTCCTGGGTATTTTTAAGTATCATTCTCCTTATATTTGTGCACTTGCTTTCCTTCAATGAGGTTATATGAAAACAGCTGTCTGTACACCCACAAAAAAGCACATAAAGACAATGATAGATAGAAGAGCCAAAGTAATATCCTGCCCTGATACATTGCATGAACCACCAGTCCATCACAGGCTCATCTCAATAAACCAAGGTGAGCAGGGAGGCACAAAAGCAGGCAGGAATGCAAACTGTGGACTCAGAGAAAGGGGCACCCTGTCCAGATCCTTTGTAGGGCTGTCCAAGGAGTAAAAAGACATGAAGACCATCAAGATGAGCCAAAACCACAGCACCTTTTGGGGATCCATACTAAGTTGAGTGGGAAAGTGGAGTTCTAATTGGGGGAATGAGATACTTATAACAGTTTCAGTTTGGATAGAATTATTTTTCTTCATAGTAGCTTGTACCATGCTATGTTTCAAATTTGTGTCGAAAACAGTGGTGATAATACACCTATGCTTTAGCTGTTGCTGAGCAGTTCTCAAAAAGCGTCAGGGTCTTATCTGTTTCTCTCTGTAGCTACCAGCATTTAGGTTGGGGGTGAACAGGAAGCTAGAAATGTACACAGCCAGAACAACTGAATCTGATTAACCAAAGGGATGTCCATTCCATATGATATTGAGTGAAGTCGTAAATGCTGAGAGAAAGAGGGAAGAATGAGGGACATATGAAATTATTGTGTTTATCATCCCAAGTAAGCATAATATGCGATGGAATGCTGCTTTCCTGGAAATGGTTGAACACCTGCGTGACAATTGAAATTAGTGAATGAATTCCCTATTTTTACATGCCAGGGTGAAAATAAGCATGCATTGCTACTTAAGAGCCCTAGGAGAATATTTGTATGACTGTGGGGCACTGAGATCTCTGAAAAAGCATTGCAGTATAAATACATTGTCATAGTTAGATTCTTGCTCATGTCTGTACTCTTAGTACAAATTATGCTACTGTGAGATAAGATCCACTATTGTGCATATGCTGACAAGAGCCTACAGTAGGGAGAAGGCAGATATACCTGCACTGCATCTGAGAGACTTCACTAAGGCCTATGAGCGAGATTCCAGGAATGGCTAGAGGTCACACTTCAGAGCAAATGAATATCCATGTACACTGGAGACTGATACTCTAAAAGTAAGTTGGTGTGTTTCAAAGCATATTCTATATATTATTCCTTCTTTCTGGCAGTAATATGCTTTGTAGGCACTTAGTTTCTAAGTTCCTTAGTTCCTAGTTTTTCTATCCATTACAAAAAATATGATATTTACATAATTTGTCTTTAGCAGTTCACATTTCCTTAAGAATAACAAAGTTGTCTGATCTATATTTCTTCCTGACTGCACTGCAGTCCATTTATATGAAATTCATTTCATTTTCCTTATATATTCTTTTAACATTGCTGCCATCTTTATATTAAATTTAAATTTGTTACAATTTATTTTCAGAGTTATAAGTAATAGTAAACAAGTGAGAGCAGATAATCACTAGCACAGTTGTGTTTTTCATTACTTGGTGACTTTAATCAAAACTGGATTTTCTCCTAAAATAATGAATTAAATTTTTAACGCACTTAAAGCACTTGGACTCCTGGTGACCACTTTTGAAACTCTTGTGCACTCTAGTGGGGGGAATATCAAATAGTTTGACAACACTGCAAACTCAGACAGCTTGATAGGTACCAGTCAGATAAAAGTGACAGGCTGCTTCAAATGTCTGCTGCTGCTGTCAACTTAATAACAAACAGAGTACAGTACCAAGATAAAATTCTGTCCTTCACTACTAGAATGTGCTTCTTTGATTTCACATAATACATTGAGGAATCGGAATCACAGACTGGCTTGGGTTGGAACTAACCATAAAGGCCGTCTAGTTCCAACCTCCTGCCAGGGGCAAGGACACCTCCCACTAGACCACACTGCTGAAAACCCCATCCAACCTGGCCTTGGACACTTTCAAGGAAGTGTTAGACATGTAATTATGAATGTTAAGTGACATTCTTTCTGAATATACTTTAAGAGTCAACATTAGAAAGGTGAATTGTCTAATATAACTCAATCAGGGACATGACATCTATTTAGATTTTCTGTCCAGCTGGAAAAAGCACTGATAGTGAATAAGCAAATTTTATTTCTCTCAGCAGCAAGAATCCATGTGCATAAATTCTTCATGGTTCAGAAGCCTGTTAGTCATTTAGTCCCAGTAGCTTTCAAATAGTCACAGAATAGTTGAGGTTGAGAAAGGTGCCTGGAGGTTACAGAGCCCGACTCCCCTACTAAATGAGGTCAGTTAGAACAAGTTGCCCAAGATCAGCAAAAGATGGATTTTAGTTATCTCCAAGGACAGAAACTTCCCAATCTCTCTAGGCAAATTTGTTTGAGTCTGTCTGAAGTATAGTTTACTATAGCAATTGAAACAAACAATAAAATTCTGGAGGCATTTAAATGTTCAGAAAAGATAAGAAATCTGTGTCAATAAGTTAAAGAATTACCTATAAAAGAACACCTTTAGTCCTTTAAAATGCCTCTCCTGCCTAACTCCCTTCACTTAGAACATAGATTTCAATGAAGTTATTAGGCTCTTGTGTACAAAGAACACCAGTGGTTATTGGCTAATCTTTTAATACATACTTTAAAAAAAAATTATTTGTACCCTAAAAAAAGGGACTGGCCATTTCCAAAAAAGAGGTATTAGATGCCATGAATTGTTACTGTTGTCTTTTCCGAACTTAAACATTGGAAACAATGATCAAATTACCTAAACTAACTAAATCTCTGCTCCAAAACTAGTATGTGAAAATAGTTGGACTATCTTCTCTTGAAAGTAAGAGTCACATTTGAACTGGCTCAAATCCAACTGTAATGCTATAATGTAATGGAAAACACAGTAATAAGAGTGGGGTGGAGAAGTCCAAGGTAGCAGTAAATGAGAACAAGCCCAAATACAGCAGTCAAGGATACAAAAACAAAGGACAAAAAAGCACTTACCTTTGGAAAAACTCCAGCAGGTAGGAACCTCCAGCAAAACAGATACATTCCCACTGCCAACCCTTAAATGAAGTCTGGGAAGGGGTGGATCCTGATTCCACTCCTTCTGGTCACTCAGGTGCATTACTTGCACCTGAGCTCCCCTGAGTTGGCCCTTCCTTCCCACCACGTGCTCAATCACTGTTTCAAGCCATGACTTAGCGTTCCTGTTACACCTAACAAAGTAGTTTTGTTTAACTTTCCAAAAGATTGACTATTTCTCAGTATCTGATTTGCATTAACATTGTTACACACTTGTGTTCTCTTGCAGATCTCTGGTTGTTAGCTGATCTGCTTTTCATCATATGTCTTAATTAATGCAACTTATCATCTGGAGGAAGGGTCTTTTATGCCAAATTAACCAAGCATTTCAAAAATGCAGTATCCCACTGAGTTTATAATTGCAGACAATGTAAAGTTTCCCTGAGAAATTTCAGCTGATAATATTGCACTACAGCATGAAAGTTATCTTTTCCATCTATCAAGGTACTATTAAAACAACACAGAAATCATTTGTGTTCTGGAAATGGACTCTCCTGCAGTCAACAATGTGAGTGATAGGATGTATGAATGGGTTATAACTGCACAGAGTCATCAAGCTATTAAGATTGCAACTGGGATATGGAGAAGCAATCCAACCAACACCAAATGTGTTTTAGGCAGCTTCTTAAGATGTTCCTGTGTCAGAACTTGCAAACACAGCAATTATTAGAGAAACAAGTGGTAAGAATTTTCACAGAGAAAATCTGCGTGAATCCTTCCTGTCTGTCTGACTGCTAACATTACCAGGCACTAACAGCATGTGCTTCAAACCAGAAAACTGTTAAATTCATGAAATCAAAGGACTGTGATCCAGGATTACAAGAGTGGTACTTGTGTCTCTGATCTGGCAGGCTCTCTATAAATGCTGGTATAAAATTTCAGTCAGAGTACACATCAGGAAAAGAGCACAAAATCATTTCTCATCCTATCCCAAATTCATATTGCAGAAACCAGAGTGGGAACGGATGTACTTCATGCCTTATTACGCTCACAAGGAGACGGTACTTTTTTGCCAAAAATTATTTGGAATCTGGGAAGGTCCTCAGCAGGTGGTGGGCAGTGGTGCAGAGAAGTGATGTACCATTAGAAAAAGAATTGCCCTGATACATCTTGCACAGTCAGGAGCCATTACATCAGAAGATGTAAAAGTCGTGAGAAGGCATAAAATTGTCACATAAAAACAATGAAGCAAACAGTTGGCAGAAGTGGATGGAATTTTAAATACCTTCTTGTCTAAGAGCCTCATAGGTTTACTGAGGTCATGTGTTCTAGCTTATCTTGGCAGGTGCAGAAGCTAGAAAAATTTTTTGTTTTTTAAACAAGAGCTTACTTTTTCATATGGACAGCAAATAATACCCAAGCACTGCAAATCTTCGACAGAAAAAGTAACACTGCTTTTCTTTTTCTGGTCTTTTCTTTTTTTTCAGTACTGAAGAAAAGGGCTCTGATTTTTCTTCTTTCCTCGTAGCTGGCATTTTCAAAAAATGTTCACACATCCTTTAAAAAGAAGAGGCAATTTTGATTACATAAACTTTCTGAATAATTGTGGCCATCCCTGCCTTCCACAGGCAGACTCCTTCAGGCATCTGTCTCCTGGGTGTGAAGAAAGCATCAGTTCATTTGGCATCACTAAAGAGAACACTTCCATATTTTAAGAAGTACTACAGATCTTCTAAGATATGTTACTGAAAATAATTCTTGTTATAAAATATATAACATCAAAAAATTGTAGCTTACTTCTCTACATGCAGATGAAAACACTGTTGGATTTTTTTTTTAATTTCAGAGCATTGTTTTATTAATTTCAAGTATTCACACACTGAATGCAAAATTCAGGTATGTATCAAATCAATGTGTTTCTGTGGCAATAATACTGGTATTTATTACTGTAAATTATTACTGTATTACACACAGAGCCTTCCATTTTCAGTATATAATACTTCTTCTAGTCCTCAGCTGCTATCGCAGTGTAGGAAAACCAATTTCTACATTTTTCTGTAGTGTGGTAGGTCATTTTTCCACAATAAAAAAAAAAATTTCCCAGTACTTCACAATGCTTTTAAGAATAGGAAGAACAATACAAGAGAAAGTACTGGAAATATTCAAATTTCTTTTATTACTTCTCCTTCTTTAAGAAAGTGTATTTCTAGTACTTTATGTTCTTTCTTTTTTGATGTATTAATGCTTTTGTAAGTGTTTTTCTACCTTCTTTCTCTATATTCTGAAAATTAGAGTTCTACAAATGATAATCAGTTTTCTTTGGAATATAGATAAAACCGATTAATCTACTACCTATCTCAGATGAGACTGATTAAAAAGCTTTTTACTGGCTTTAGAAGGGAGCAATGCATAGGACTGATCAGCTTCTTTCTTTAGCTCCTCTTCTTTACTATTTTCACATCATAACTGCCAGACACCATTTTGTCAGACTGCCCCTCTGCTACCATTTGTCACACAGCAATAAAATGTGATGGAATATTGTTGGGAAGGTTCCACTTATACTGCCATATCACCAACATCCACCTGTGACATTATGGGTCTACTTAATAAAATAGGAGGCATTATTTTCAGAGCAGTCCTCGTAATTTTCAAGTGCCTTACAAGCAGTTTCTGTTTTGATGGAAGGGCTTTATCACACCTCTGTGTTAGTTAAGAATGTCTTATCTGAAAGAGTTTGCTTAAATTTGCTGTTGACTGGTAGCTGCTACGTCTGATGAATTTTTAGCAGTTTTTGTTGTTGTTATTAAGTGATTTAATGTGCACACCAATCCACGAAAGCAATAAATGCAGTACAAAGGGGCAGTAAATCTTGTATAAACCTACTCTTCGCAGAGCCCCAATCACTTAACAGATAGAAATTTTTACAGTAGAGTAGGTGTGGACTGGCATAATGAATCTTACTTCAAGTTCCCTTTTCTTTCTCTCTCTTCCTCTTTCTTTCCTTCTAGGTTTACTGAATTCATTGTCCATATTTTGCGATGTCTGCAGTATCTTTTGTAACAGAACATGTACTGAATTAGGCAAGGCTAGGCCCAGATTAAGGGGGTGAGGGGCAGTACCTTCTTTAAAAGCATGTTTGTGGAACATTATTTGCAGAATAATGAAATGAAATTGGATAAATAATCAGGAGGCATCCTATTTTATGGTGAGTGCACTTGAACATTATGGGGAACCATTTACAAGACGTAAGTTATTGTTTCTCAACATCTTCATTAGAAATCACCATATTCAGGTGTTCATAGCTGGTCATAAAAATTCACAACAGGCTTGAAACACAAGGTCACACCCACCATGAAAATAATTTTTTAATTATTACATGGCGAAAGTAGTTTCATAAATCAGCTTTCTATAACCCTACAACAGGAAACTAATTTAATCAGTGATCAGACCAGGCAGACCAGTCTTGGGGAGGAATGGCTGGAAAGCGGCCTGATGGAAAGGGACCTTGGTGTACTGATAGACAGTCGGCTGAATATGAGCCAGCAGTATGCCCAGGTGGCCAAGAAACCCAATGGCATCCTGGCTTGTATCAGGAATGGTGTGGTGAGCAGGACTAGCGAAGTCATCCTGCCCCTGTACTTGGCACTGGTGAGGTCCCACCTCAAGTACTGTGTTCAGTTTTGGGCACCTCAGTACAGAAAGGACATTGAGGTGCTGGAGCAGGTCCAAAGAAGGGCAACAAGGCTTGTGAAGTGCTTGCCCTACAAGGAGTGACTGAAGGAACTGGGGCTATTTAGTCTGAGGAAGAGGAGGCTGAGGGAAGACCTTATTGCTCTCTTCAAATACCTGAAAGGTGATTGCAGCGAGAGAGGGGTTGATCTCTTTTCACTGGTGACAGATGACAGAACGAGTGGCAATGGCCTCAAGTTGCAGCAGGGGAGATTTAGGTTGGATATCAGAAAAAACTTCTTTACAGAAAGGGCTGTTAATCACTGGAATAGGATCTTCAGGGAGGTGGTTGAGTCACCATCCCCGAATGTGTTTAAAAAAGTCTTCTCTGTGGAGCTCAGGGGCCTGATTTAGCAGAGGGTTGTTAGGGTAATATGGTTAGGTTGTGGTTGGACTTTCTGATCTTTAAGGTCTTTTCCAACCTGAGCAATTCTATGATTCTAAGAGTCCATTGTTACATGGTAGATTTTTATTTGTCTCAACTGCACAGAGAACACATTCTAATTCCTTGCAGAATTTCTCTAAATATTCAAGCCTATATTTTCAAAGTACTGAAAGGCATTGATGAATGTTAGTCATCTAAAAATCTTTGAGGATATGGATTTGAGTTAGTTCAGAGAAACTCATCAATTAGATTGCACAGAAAACAGGATTTGAGAAGTGTGAACTTCGGTGCTGTATCCTCAGCTACATGAAAATGGTGATATCACAGCTTTTTAAAAGCATATGTATTATCATTTTAATAGATGGTTATTATGAGTGATTTGGTTCCTGCAATGTCTCTGATAGAATAATTTATCAGATCTGATGTCTGCCAAAGCAGAAAAATGCATAGCAGTTCTATTTGTGCAATAGGCTACTTCTTGCTAAAAACATTCTAAAAAACTTCAAACGTAGCCATGTTTAAAAAATTATTACCTGAGCACCTGACACTAGAGGGGTCTTGAAATTGTATGCTCGAATGATAGTATTTACAATTTTCAGACAAACCAGATCAAACCAATTTCCTTCTAATGCTTCATTGTATTAAAAATAGATAAATTAAATGATATCTTTATACTAAAGATAAAAACTTGTAGTGAAACACAAAGTTTAAGGCAAAAGTCAGCCTTTATGTAAGTACTGGAAGAAAATGAGTCCCAGTTGTCTTGTATCCTATTCGATATATAACCTAGCAATGAAAACTAGTGCAATGGAATTTTGAAGATAAACTTGGAGTTCTCCCACTACTTGTAAAATGCTTACATTTTCCATTTTATTAGCACAATTTATAATCAGAAACACATTGTGCAGTGGGGAAATATTCACTTGAAAGTAGAGCCTGCGCAAGTTAACATGGGGAATGAGCAGCCCTGCAATGATGTATAATGCAAATATTTACCAAGGCGTGTCCATTTCGCCGGTACAATGCCAGGCAATTGTGACAATGTTAGGCAATTGTGTAACTTAAAAGCATGGCTGTACTTACGTAGATTGTAAATATTTCTTTCAAGCGTTGATTCTATTCCAAGATTTTGTATTACTGTTCCAAGGACCCAACTTGTGCTAGACCTGTGCGTTGCAACAATGCGTCACTCCATTCTACTTTGTCTTCTTCACCTCTCCTGAACTCCTGGCTTTATTTACATCCTTCTGAACACTTTTTCCTTAAGTGAGAGTCATCGTGAATTTCCTTTTGTAATGAGTACTCTCTGCACCACGGAGTACTGTAGCTCTAAGTGTTGTGTGCTTATATTTTGTATGTTAAACCCCTAAGAAAAATTATATATATATATATATATATAAAACGTATTATATATTATGTATTATGATAAAATCCATGAGGCAAAGTGTTGACTCATTGCTGAGCTACAGATGACCAGTTGTCCAGCACTTCATGGGAAAAGTAAAAAACAACTAAACAACTATACATAGTAAACTGAGAGTTCCAGAGATATTCATGAGCTGTTAGGTTGTTCACTAATAAATACTATTCAATTAACATAGTTCTCTAAATGTGCTTGTTAAAACAGCCACCCATGTATCCTTAGATTAGTCAGACATGGGCCTAGCTAGTAGCTGCAAGCAGGTATAAGCTAGTATGAAGTGCCACGTTAGCAACATCAAAGCCAATTCACACCATTATAGTCATGACCTAGGAGGAAGAAACCATAATCCCTCTCTGTAATGAAAAAATAGCACAAATAGTAGTAATCGAAGCACTAAAGTAATAACAGAAGAATTTATCATGAGTTTATAACTTTATGTCACAGCAAAGAGGGCATAGACATCCAGTAAATTTTGAGGCAGATTTTTAAAAATCAGTTTGATAGTAATTTGTTGGTGTTTTCCTTCCTCCCTCCCTCCCTCCCTCTAAACATTTTATTGCTTTATTAATTAAGATAAAAAGTTCTGAAAGAAATAAGGTGTTAATTTTCAACATTTTTTTTTGAGGCAATAATACTGCTTTTACCACTGAGTTTTCAATGCTCATTGTGTGCTGAACAGCCATGTGAGCTCAGAAAGTTTAAACAAGGTTTATTTTAGCAGATTTTTGATACTGACTACTGGCTTTTATAAGATCTACGGACTATCCTGTGGCTAGGCTCTATTGGAGAAGCTGCACGATTCTTCCTGTCTAGTCTCAGTGCTCTTAGCAGAGGAGAAGCTGGTAGCTTCTCTGACTGTCTGTTCTTCTTTATCTCATACAGGAGCCAGCAAAATTAGAAAATATTACTAAATTAGAAAGTCTGACTAGAAAACTAGTACGCCTTTTAGGCTTATGATGAGGAAGACTTCAGTACTTAGTAAGAGTATTAGCCCCCTCTTGTGGATAAATGCCGTTGTTTCTCCAAGCATTTAACATCCTAAGAGAGGGAACACATATTGTGTCAAATAATATGAAATTGGCAAAATATCTCTACCAATAAATAAATAAATAAATAAATAAATAAAATCAAAATAAAGCCCAAAAAAAAACCAAACAACAAAAAAAGAATTTTAGGCATAGAACATCTTGACAAGAATGTTAGCAATCATTATGTATATTCAACTAAAACTAACATACTGTCTAAGTATCTGCTCATCTAGATGAATGGGAATGCATTTCAGTTCTGTGCTTCTTAAGCCTTAAAATGATTGGATTGTGGCACTGATTATTCAAAGACAGTGGAATCAAAAGTGATAAATATACGTAAGTTCTTTGAAAAGGGAATGGGATTCACGTTTAATTAAAATTATTAAATTATAATTTTATTATCAGATCTACTGGGTAAGTGGAACTAATATTGAAATTTATGGCATTTTTATTTTAACAAAACTGAAGAAAAATTCTTTCACTGAAAAAGAATGTGCATATAGCACTAAAATACACACTGTAGCACTATTTGCCAAAAAGATATCTAATATAATATTCAGAGGACCTGGACTAAACATATGCTACAGTTTGGCTGGCCCAAATCAGCAAAGCAGAAAAGTCCAATTGCCAACTTAATCCATCACGAGAACAGCAGTTTAATAAAGTGTCATAGAAGACTACCAGACCGGTCAAGCATGATTTCCTAACCCATGCTGCCCACTCCTGATAACCTTCTTTTCTTTCACTTGTTTGGAGATGATATCCAGAATAAGTTGTTCCATCACATTCCCAGGGATGAAGGTGAGGCTGCAGTTCAGTGCTTTACTAAGAGAGAGGTTATATCTTTTTGTTTCATAGCCCTTGATAGGCACGGTACTGTTCATGGTAAGCCTCTAATTATGTTTTCTGCTTTGTTCTTTACTAACTAGTCTTTCTAACATTCAGACTGTCTTTTTGACTTATCACTGAGAATTGATGTTCTGATATCCTTGAAGAGCTATTATAATTCTGAGATCTCTTATCTGACTGATAATAACTTGTTCAGAGTTTATGGCTGCAAGTATACAGTTAGATAGGTTTTCTTTTTCCCATGTATAACAAGTTTATCTAAACTGAAATCTCCCTTCTATTTTATCATCCACACATTCAACATAGCAAGTACTTTATGCAAGTCTCCACAGAAAACTTTCTAACATATCAATGTGTTTTTTTTCCATTAACAATTAAACTCCAGTCAGCGAAAAGATTATTCCTGATATATTATTTCACTGACAGGTATTGACAAATTTTGGGGCAGAGAAGACAACAAATTCTGGATACAGACAGAGTCTAATGGAAGTTAAAGGAGAACACTGAGCATTACATTCTGTCTCAGTCACATGCCAAAATTTAAAGAGAATATCTTTGATCCTAGGTTATTACTCTCTTCAACATACATTTTTGGTTGCACATGATTTTTTTTTTTCTATCTAGTTTATAGGTAGTTCCTATTTTTCAGCCAAATATATTTTTTCTAAAGAAGATTGAAAAGTTGCCTAATTTTCATTTAGCTCTCTCTCTGCAGGGGGAGAGGGGGAGAAGGCTTTGGAAGTTGTGCCTGTAGGGCCTCATCAGTTGTATGACCACATTTTTCTCTGTGGCTCACCCATGTCTTTCCATAGTCTACTTACTGATTCTTCACTGTTATGGACTCTGAGGATTCACAGCCTCCATCACAGAGCTGGGGACACTGAACAGTACTGTGTGACACAGGAGGTTCCTGCTGTCAATAACTGGAGATATCTGACATTCTAGTAAAGTATTTTCCAGTAAAAACAGTTTTTTTGCCAAATGTTTATCAGCCAAGGTCTATATTTTAAACTGACACCTGAGATGAAAATCACTTCTATCATTCTCATTGTATTTCTGCACAAAGACTAAATATTTTCAAACATCAGTCACACAGAGCGTTGAATGGTTTTGAAACTGGATAAAATCAGTTCTTTTGTCAGATCTCTGATGGTGGTGTTTTTTTTCAGCAGGTGAAACTAAGTGAAAATAAAATAATCTCACCCTCTAAAAATGCAGTTTTCAAAAGTGTATATAATTTCCACTTTTACTTTTGTTCTTTCACTTCATTTTCTTCTGCAAATCAAGTTCAGTTGTAACTGTAGAGAGATTTTCATCACCTCTCAAATTTTCTGAGCTTTTAAGTATACTAATATCTTTAACTGACTTAAATATGTATGCAGGTTACTCAGAAAATAATGCCTCCTATTTATTTCCATGGAAATTACAACAGATATGAAGAGCACATTAGCATTATTTGATATCAGCTACAAAACATGATTTTCAACATAGTCACCATTATTATCTATGCATATTTACCAGTGATGATCAAGAACCTGCGTGCTACGCTCATAAAAATCTGCACCTGCAGGGGTGATAATAAAATAGGAGGCATTACTTTTGAAGCAACCCCCGTAGTAATTAATCCAAACTGAGGTTTCATCTATCCCAATGACTCACTCTTCTTAAAATTTTTGAGAGAAACTTTGCACATAAAATTAATGGAAAAAAATAAAATTAAATTAAAAAGCAAGCAAGAAAACAAACAAACAAACAAAAAAAACCAACAAAAACAACCAAAAGCAAAATATGTGATTATCAATAAAGATATGAAGAAAAATATTGTACTATTATTCTTTTAGATTAGTTAAATCTAAAATAAGAATTGGAATACCCATGATACTGTTTTAAAGAAAAGATCAGGAATTCATTCCAGAGAATACTAGACAAATAAAAGAAATAGGCATAAAGTTGCATAAGTGAGAATTATATCTGTAATGCAATTATTTCAAGTACTCCTTCATATTAGTATTGTTTGAAGTCATCTTATATGACAGCAATGTTACAGAACTACTCAGAAATATTCCACATGAATAATTTGTTTATACCTGAAGATATGATATCTGCTTTCACTGTGTTCTGACAGCTACCCATATGATTACGTATTATGATTATTCAGTATTTCAGAGCTGTTATCAGCCATTGCAGCTTACCCAGAATTGTTGCTTCCTGGTCTCTTGCCTGTAATCCTGTTTTCCCTAAACAGTGAGTGAAGCAAAAAAAAAAATCTGTTATATTCCTTAACAATTAAAAAAAAAATAATTTTTTTTGGCAGATTTGCTGAAATAGCTGAAAAAATAACCGCACACCAAAAATAAAGTAAAATCATTATCTGACAGTTTTTAAGATCTTAAAATCTCGGTTACTGAAATATTTGTCTGCATTTATTTAACCTTTGGACATCTCTGATGCAGATATTATAGAGACTACCAAATGAATATTCATGAGAATATTCATTTTAGTACGAAAGATAATACATGTGTAAATTGTAGGTTTTGGAATACTATGAATTTTTGAATTACTTTACTTAAAAACAGGATCGCCTGCCAGACTTTCATTCATTTAGCAATTAGAAGGAATTTGAGTGCATTTTGCAGATTGAAGTTTTATTATATACAAGGGTCAGGAATGAAATTCCATGAGCTGTCATGGAAGAATACTTGATTGATTTTAAGGTAGAATGCATTCTGATTTGGAGGAGAAGTGGGATTGATGTTCAGTGGTAGGCATCATACCTTCTCTATAAAGACGTTGAGAGTTTTGCATCTAACTTTAATGGGAAGGGAGTTAAACCATAATGAAAGTCTTGATGCAACACAGCACTGGCAGATGCTGCCATCTAGCGCCTATAGAGGAAAGCAGTATGTGACTGTTCTTCAATTTTCACAGACGCTGAAGGAATAATAATCCTTGCTCCTTGTTTCTATGAGGGCTTCTTTATTGCCTCGATTTTAACCTTGCAATCAGTTTTAAAAAAATTACCATCTGTAAAGACAAAGTCGTGCCAGAAATGAATACAAGCATGTGAGGTGGATGGGGAAAACATGGCAGGGGAGAAAAAGAATTGGTAAACAAGGCTACAGGCTGTGGCCAGGGAAAAATACACTGATTACAGTTGCAGCTACCATGCTTCTCAAAGAACCAGAACAAATGCAGTAAAGTGGCCATCTGAGCCAGAATAAATACAGCTATGTATGGATGTGGGGAGTATCATGACCTTGAGAGGAAACGCAAAGCCACAGAGTAAGAAAATATGAAAGAGTTTGTGCACTCACTGAAGGGTCTATGATTTGGTTGGTAGCTAAATAATACAAATAACATTTTTCAATTAATACCTTTATAAATGAATATGCACACATTGATAAGACTAAAATTAACCAAATCTTTAAAGACCGCTCAATCAACTATTCTTACATATGCAAAATGACTGTATTCCCCAATAATCTTAAAGGTCTCAAATGCAGCAAAAAGCCATGCACATGAGAAATATATAAGGATCTCCCAGAGTGCACCACATGTTAATGTAAACACAACTCATTACATTTAATCACAACACGTGAGATAAAACCACTGAATTCTAATGATAATATATATATATATTTTCTCTTCTGCAAAAAAAATGTCAGAGCACTGCAAATAAAACGACCATGCATTTTCATATAAATACTAATTTGAAATGTAACTTAGAAAGACTTTTTTCTTCCCTAAAATACACATATTTGTACAATACCTCTTAAAAATTTACTATTATTTAAAATTACTGCTTAAAAATTTCCAGTGCTTTTCACAAGCTGCACTTGCTTGCAAAAGTGAAGAACAATATCGACTTTTAACTGACTTTTTTCTTGTGTTGCAAAATTAAAACCGAGCATTTATTTTTATATATTTATATTAAAAATCTGTTTCTCATTACTTCTTTTACTGAAACTTAAATCATATGCAAACAAAGCAGCTCATGGTATACCAAGGAGTTTAATGATATTAAAAAATGTGTTATTGCCCTCCAGAGGCAGGCAGGAACATAGACACCATAAATAGAGATTTGTATAAAGTGTAAATTATTTACTTAAACTTCTCAGTCAATGGCCATTTTTCTGAATGTAATTATACCATGCCAAAAAAATGTGTTATTGTCAATCATTCCATTAGATGGGAGGTACCAGTTTGAGGTTATAAATGAAGAATATATTTCTGCAAACAATTGGAATTTTATACTTGAATATTGCTTTATTAAAACAGAAGATTTGGTTTTACCACAATGAAACTGATTTCAAATGGGTAAGAATGCCCATAATGAGACAGAAACTGAATTCAACATTACTGACAGAGAAATTAAATAAATGAGGACAGTCCCTTTCTTAGGTGTTTGAGTGTTACTATATTGCTGTTTGAGGAACTTCCTTCTCCTGTGAATAAATAAAAAAACCCTGCATATTTGATATAAAGTATTGTCTATCCACTTTTTCTGTTGTTATAGAAATGGGTAACAATTGTTTTAAACTTTTCCCTTTTAAGTAATTGTTATTTGCACAACTGAGAAGGTCTCAATAGGAGCTATGAAACTTCAAAATAATGATTTTTATTATATTGTACAATGTTATGGATCAGAACTTTAAAAGCCAAATGGAGAAATGGCTCTCACTAGAAACAGCCAGCAATTCTGCATAACAGTGAAAAAGTTAATGACAGCTTTGCATATGGAAAGCTGTCCAGAAGCAATCATTCAGTCATACTTTTCCTTCTTGAACAAATGTGAGGTCATATTTCCATTAAAATCTTGTTACCACTGATCAGATAAATGACAAGATGTAAAAGCTTTTGCAACAAGTTGCAAAATAACATATAATAAAGTCCCTTCTTTGTGTGAGAGATACTGTATGCAGAGACAATTAGGATTTCAGAAACCAAGTGAGATTTGCTATCGTGTTACTATTCTTTCCTTTGACCATTTTGTTTCTTTATGTTGAGAACGTAACCTTAACCATGAAGTCGAGAGTTAACCAAAATTATCAGGGAAAAAACTTGAGTAATAATTTTGAGAATCCACTGAATGCCAAGTCATGTCTAGATAAGGAAAATTTAATTCATATGGAAAGCATATCAAATACCTTTTTCATTTTCTCTTTTATCAGTAAGGAGCAATCCAAACAACATTTCTTATCTGTGGTCCCAGTATTAGTGAAGCTAGTCTTCTATTAGACACTGATGCCATAGGCTGATGAAAAGTACTCAAAAAGAAGTAGCACTGCTAATGCTAACTAGTGCTAGTAATAACAGTAATTCTACTCAAGAAGACTGAGTAAAGATACCAGAATCCGCCTAGCATTTCATTTATTTCTATATTTATTTTTTTTTGTAATTCATTGTTTTTGTGCCTATTTATTCACATTAATTGCAGTTCTATGGACTATTAAGGCACTGCAGAAAACAGGCTGAATAATGCTTTAAAACTTATCTTCCTCAGAAACTTTCTCTCTAGATCCAATACTGAAGTAATTGCACTGGCATTTGGAATCTAGCCACAATTTTGAGAACGGTTGTTTTGCTCTCCATTTTGAGGACTTGTTTAGCTCAAGCGGAGTATAGACAGTCTTCTGGTTCCTGATCCAAGGTTACAGAGATCACTGAAAGTTCTCTCTTTTGCAGACTTACGTGGTTTTACTTCTCTTTAGAAATCTGTATGGACTACTAGAAGAGTGCAAGCAGCCTAGATCAGATGATGACTGCCAGAGAACTCCCACCTCCAAGTTAAGGCCTAAGATACTGTTTCTTTTACTCTTTGGATGCTAGGTAACAGTGTTTCTCCTTTATGTTATCTCCCATCTCTTCTGCAAGGATTGCCAGAATAGCACTGCGCAGTCTCATTTAACTCGATCTTTCTTTCAAGGAGTTCAATGAAAAGCTGAATAGATCACTCTTAGAAAAATATAGGGTTTGAGTTTTTTGTTTTCCTTTTTCTTTTTTTTCTCTGGTGTATCATAGATGAAGCTAATGGTATGCCCTTTCTTGGCCATCATTTCACAACAGTTATTTGCAGTGAAGACAGAATAGACCATGTTGTTTGGTTTTCAATGATTGGTTTCTTGATTCATTTTCAACCTATCTGAAAAGACCTGTGTTGAAAGCACAATCATCAGTGTTATCAGCTTTAGTCTTAGCAGGCAGCAGATAAAGATATTTCCAATTAAGTGAGTTTGGAAAAATACAAAGAAACATGAATATTTCACAACAGTTTTTCAGCCTGCATTTGTGTCATTTTTTGTCCTTTTTCAGAAATAATTTTGCTAGCAAGAGTATGGTGAAAGAACATTTTGTATATAAAAAATTCAAAAAGCTTACAGACTTTCAAAACACACATTCATGCATAGACATCAAAGTCAAATGTATGTCTTCTGTCTGCTGCATGTGTCACCTTACAACTGGTGTTTAGGGCCTGTTTGGGAAACTCTTTGCATCACGTGAATTTTAGCAGTAGTCCTCATCCACAGACAGCAGACACATCTCTAACCAAGGAAAGTAAATGTGTAATTCTTCCAACTGACTATTTGTGAATGAGATACAGATCAAGAATAATTCACAGATCTTATTTCACAAATGATAAATTCTAGGAAATTGCAATCAAATTGCAATTGCACATATATAAATCCTGAAGGGGAAAAGAACCAAAACAAATCAGTAAACAAATTTGTTATGATTACTTTCTCCTCTTTCTAACACAATTGAAATCTGTTATTGAATGTTGTTATATAACACTGAAATACATCTGACTTAAAGTCTGCATCCAGTATTTGAAAGATGTTAACAGCTGCATTTAAAATCCACGTCCTATGATGCTGGAGAGCTTAATACAGCACAGAAAATTGTGGCCCTAGGAATAGATAATTACTTAACTTTTCTGTTTCTTAAAGAAATAATCTGGTCTATACAATGTAAGGCTCAGGATCTAGCACACTGTCTTATCACTCATTGTAGCAGAGAACTTCACATCAGATTTATTTTGTTAATTGAGATAAATATGACCCTAGAATTGTTTCTGAATAAAATGCTTTCCACATCTTACAGAACAATCTATTTCAGACAACTGTGTGGAACAGAATTAAGATTCCTTTTCTCTCTAGAAATTCCCAATGGATAGAAGATACCCTCTAAGTTCCATGGTCATCTCACAGACTTTTGCATAGTAAGACATTTTTCACACAATGTCTGGCTATTTGGATAAAATTCAAATAGAAGCTGATGCCTTAAAGAGCAGGAAAGCTGACTTAAGCTTTAGAATAAATACCAAAATCTCTTATTTTCCCATATTTGCTCATATGCTATAGTCCTCACAAGAGTGGCCTCTGCAATAATAGGAAAAATGTCTTAAGACTGACTTGACAGAGTAACAAAGGCATTATACATAAATGCTGGTTAGGGTGCAATTAAAGGGTTTTAAGATTAAGAAATGATAAATGTTCATTTATATTGGAATGTGCTTGAATATCCAGCGTGAATGTTTCACGATGTATAGAAGTCCTGCTTCTAAGAACTTGTTTATTCACTAGCATGCATGAAATAGAAAACTCCCCTGGGTACTATCAGTGCAAGGACAGAGAGTTCTTACATCCAAAAAGTTTTTTACGTTATTTATATTAGAATATTCATAGCAAAATCAATACTTGATGGGTGAATAACTGTAAACAGATGTAATCTCCTTCCAAATTTTGTTTTGCCAGAGAAATAGCCAGTGACAATTCTATGACTGTAGTGCTAGGGAGATCTTTCATACCGATGTTATTATTTGGCTATAGATGCAAGAGCTTATACACACTCTCTTTAACTTCTTATTCCCTTCTATTAACTGAATTTGTTTGGTCTCTGCAATAATACAGTAGAACTAACATAGTTTTATACTTTCTAAAGATAATGTAAAATTTATTTTAAAGGAGATGTTTGACAGCAATTCACTATAGGAAATTCTCCCCCAGAAAAACACTCTTAAAAATCAGTTACACAAGCTCACTTGAACTCCATCTTATTTCCATGCTAATTTCCGTAACAGAACACTTTTCAAATGTATCGCTGATTCAAAAATAACTGCTGCTTTTGTACAGCACAACTAAATAAAACTCCTTGAAATGCTGCACAGATGTTGCTACCTGAACACCTCACCTTTAAATCCCAGAATTGTGCTGCCTTGAAGCTGATGTGCTTCAAATCTAGAAAATTCTTGACCCTTGTGAGAAGGCAAGTCGTGCACTCTTTCTTCCCAGCCTGATTCGTGCTTTCTTTTGCCTTCCTCTATGAGTGAAAAACTTGCAGATAATATAACCATCGAAGAACTGAGTGGGTAATAGGAATAAACATCATTAAACATAAAATTTATTATATACTATTTGTATATATAGTATATATATACAAATATACAATATATACAAATATATAATATACTATTATATACTATTATATACTATTATATACTATTTGTATTACTAGTAACATCTATGAAACATCTATACAGCTGTATTAGATAGTTTCACCCTGATCACAGAGAATGTTATTCCTTACACTTTTGAGATGCATGTAATAAGTATTCTTAAAGCAACAATATCCTTCAGCATTATTATCATTTCTAACATAAGAATGCTTCCAGTAGATTTTTGTGGTACATCGTAGTACATTAACTTTTATGTACTACAGCAAAATAAACAGAGGAATGACAGGAAAGCTATTCCTTTTCTTCTGCTTATTATTACTCTCCCATTACTTGTTTAACAATTGCATTAATATTTCCTAGCATTTTCTTAGTGATGATTCTCAATTTATTTCTCCTAGTTTTATTTTATCCTTTAGGTTGCTGTCTGCATTTATGTAAGAAACACATTCTCCTGTGCTTTCTTTTGTTAAGTAACATCTTACTAAAATACCACCAAGAGGTGCTCTAAACCCACAGTAGCTATTGAGAAAAAACTGTCAAGAACAGATGACTGCTGTAAGCTTGCCTCAAGGTAGGAGTTTCGGATTTTAGTACTCTCTCTCTATTATATATATATATATATATATTTCTCATGGTAGTTGTGGTAAAACTTGTGTCCAGCAGTCAGAGCTTAAAATAATGAGATTCATAGCTTTCACTGCATTAACAAGCCAGGTGAGATTTATCCCATGGAATAGACTCAGGCAGAATACTCAGCTATCCATCACCTTATTTTTCATAAATAATCTATTCAATTGGATAGAATGTCATTTTCCCTGCAGTAGTAACCATGTAACAAGTGAATTGTTTGGCACAATTTTACAGATGTTTCTGTGCTGACAACTGTTGTGCATGTGTTTAAAAGGCCATATTTGTGAATTATTCTTTTGACTGCAGCTGGTATTTTTGCACAAGTGAAGATGAGCATATGTACAAAGTCTTTGTATAATCAGGGATGCAGAAATAAATTTCCCTTGAGATCTAATTTCTAAGTATTCTTTTTATCCAATTGAAATTAGTTTTGTAATTTCAGATTAGTTTTAACAATTTGCTTGAATCATAACACCCTTCTGATTGTCAGAGAAATGTGTCTGAATACAATGTTGTTCCTTGTCTGTATTTCTTTATATTAAAACATGACGGCATGAAATATACCTCTGCAAGAGGTATATGACTGACTTATTCGATCAAAAGATTCACCTACTGCAATGGCATCACCTGAGGGGTCCTTATGTAGGTTCACAATAACATGCAGGTCAATTATAGGTCAAAAGCTAAAATTCTGATTCTGCTTGGAAACAGTACTTGCTCACACTACTGAAAATGATTTTTTTCCATTTTGAATTTGAGTAGCTCTGGACCTGAAACCTGATAGAAGTTTATAATTTGAGTTTATGTGGAAATGTTATTTGAACTGCACCAATTTTCATCTTCATTTATGTATTCATTTAGTTTAGAAAGAAATGTGCACAAGAAAGCTCAGGTGATGTTCTTATGTATGCTCATTACGTCATATATATGCTAAACTTTCATTTCATAATTAGATTGATAACAGTTCTCCCTTAAAATCTCTTTCCTTATAAAGAGAGATATTTCCTTCTCAAGAAACCCAAATTTGAGCTTCAAAATTCAGATCTGTATTTGTATTCCAATGTGAAATATCAGGATGCTTTGGAGTGCTTCAATTTGAAAGATTTCAGAAATTATTTTCATTTTGGTTTCATATAGTGTAGATAATCAGTTCTGTATTTTGAAAGTGTACCATTTGCAATAGTCAATATTTATAAACGTTTAAGAAAGAAAGAATGAACTTCCAAAATTTTATTCCTGACAATGTGATCTATATTTAAAACATGACTTTTTAAGCAGGTTTGATTTAATCCTAGCAGGCTCTAACCATTTATAATTTAAATACCATTTGTGCTTGTCAAAGTCTGTCTAAATGTTTTTAGAGCTATGCAGCACTGGTCCACACACTTTTGTGTGGTTCCTGATGGCATTGCTGCATTTTTGGATTAATGAGTAGTACAATTTGATTTTTTAATCTAAAATATACAGTTACAGTACAGATAGCAAGTAAATGCATGATAGATTAAGCATAATTACTTAGTGGAAAGAGAAGTAAGAGCAGAGATATCCAAGCAAAATTTGCCATTAAAATGAAAGCAAATAAACATTAACCTTAGATATAGTTTTCAGACTGCTCGTATGCCTCATGTATGTGACCACAATATGTTAGTATTTTTGCCTCATCAGTTTTCCTTTTAAGTGCTTATTAAATATCTTCTTCCTTTAGCTTTTATGTTTAGGTGGTCGCTAATTGGAGTTTCTTTAAAAGCCATGGTGAATACTCTGACTGTAGAAAGCTTAGGCTGATATCAGAAGTACTGCATTGCCTGAAGCAGCATTAAGTAGAACCTCATCAGCATTCAGCACCACTGCTATAGCATGAAGCCTGGAAGTGAGAAAAATACCTACTGAAACATAAGAAGAAAAGATGAAAAGAGGCCAGTGAGCAGAAAGAAAATCTCCTTACATCTGTTCTGAAGCTTCTTTTTTGATGGATCCCCCTCCCAAGCAATGTAGCAAGTGGCAGGTGATGTGTTCTGCAAATAGATCAGTAATGTCACTTGTAAAATTGCACATTTTTGTCATTCAGAGGGTTAAAGCAAGTCAGGTGATAGCCAGGCTTTACCAAAGGCTACATGATAGTAGAAGAGTATACGTTAGATCACCTAGCAGCAATCACAGTAAAACACCACTGGCTTTAGCCAGAATCACTGTTACTGTTACATCCTGCAGTGAACTCCATCGCTATCCTATTTGCTACCTTTTTCACTTCCAGGCATCGGAATTATTTGTCTGGAATTATTTTGCTGGCTTTACTTTATTCCTTAACTTCTCCACAAACTGAATGATTGTTAGCTCTTCAGCAGCTCTGAGACATTCAGAGATCTTGGGGAAAAAATATATATTAGATTTTATTTCGAAAGGTACTGCAAAATGTATTAAATAAATGATGGGATATCCATTGTTGCACTTGTTCTAGTCACAAATTAATTATTTTCCTTTTTTTTTTTCTTTCCTTTCCCACAATAAACGTTGCAGCAAGTTATAAAAACAATGAAACCCCCTGCCTATCTATGATAGAGAGAACACAGAAATTGATTTGTGGTATTATTGTACTGTGCAGAGCTCAGGTGCAGTCATAAAGTCCTGCTTGCTTCAGAAGTCTCTAGAAAGAAAGGGAAGAAGAAAAGAGAAGACACAAAAGAAAGAACAGAGAAGGAAGAAGAACAGAACTTTCTCTTCTTACATGTAAAAGTATAAGGAAAAATTATGTGTGCATATACTTTAATGAAACATTCAATTCTTTTGCATTTGAAATAATACTTGCTCTTAATTACCTAAGATATTTGTATGTTACCATTACTGATAGTTATTTTCAATACCTTTCTAATTCTGTGCATGGAGAGTAACTGCATTTTGTGTGGCTTTTAATTATTTTTCATGGGCTTTCCTAAAAACTGAGAAATGCTGTGCAGAAATTCTGCTCTTTTTCCATCCCAACTTCTCTTGTGGTCTCTTTAAGCACATAAAAAGCTGGTGAGCAGATCTCTACTGGTCTGGGGGGAATATGGTACAATTATTGAAGCACATATTAGTTAGTTACAAGGTGAATGGACTGCATGCTGAGATTGGGTAGTGGTGTGGTTTGCAACTGCAGTGGAGTGAGACTAGGGAAGAACAGGAAGGAAGAGGTTTGCTAAGGAAAAATGGAATAATGAGATAAAGACAAAACAAAACAAAACAAAACAAACAAAAAACCCCCTCCTCCCTAGTTTCTCCACAATCCTTCAGGTTGAACCACTGGCTAGGTTTCATATCTATAAAGACGTCTTTTCTCTTGACGGCAGAGTTCCTTTGCTTCTATCCATTTCATTCCACCAAGGTCTGACATTGTGTAGAAGGCAGAGATCAGCTTCACTGATGCAGAAAAGCGACCTTTCATACCTATTAAAAAAAAGCATATTAGAATTCTCAGGTTTTTCATTTGTCAACAATTGTAAAATACTCTAGGAAACAGGAGGCTGATTCCTTGTTAAGTAGCATTGCCTACAGTAAAAAACAAAAACGTACATAAAATTTCACAAAAATGATTTAAAGACTGCATTAAAAGTTTGTTTTGTTAGTTCAGTTGTGTGCTTCAGAAGTTGATTCAACTTTTGCAGCAGTAAAAAAGCCTTGTAAAAATGGAAAAGTCAATCTGAGAGCAAAAGCTTATGCTGAAGTTCAGTGATTTTTTTTTTTTTTTTTTTTTTTTTTTTGTGATGTTATACTCTTATATAAATAATGAGTTTTCTATTTCCAATTCATCCCTGACATACAATATTAGATTTTCAGCTAAAATTATTTCTGGTCTCTTTCCCTTTCAGCATTCATCTTTCTTATCTGTATCAGAACCTACGATCTACTTTTTAATAAGCAATTTTCAGTACTATGAGGGCTGCTCTGAAAGTAACGCCTCCTATTTTATTGTGTGGGTGGTATGGCAGTAGAGGTTGAACCTTCCCTCCAATATTCCCATATGTTTTGTTGCCATATGACAGAAGAGAGAAGAGGGGCAGTCTGATAAAATGGGATCTGACAAAAAAGAAGTATGAAGGGAAGGTGTGGAGTTCCTCTGTGCAAAAAAACATTGTACCTATTGACTTTCATTGACACTTGCTGAATGTTTGTGGAGACCAAACAGTGGATGTGAGCACAGTCAGACGGTAGTCAGTACATTTCTGGAAAATGATGTGAAAGACAAGCCATGTGCTGGATGGCAATACACAGCTGTCACACCATGAAATGAAGAGCATCTTGATCAGCTCACCCATGTGAACTGGCAGATCATGACCAGGGAACTGTATACAGAGCTAAATATCGGCTTCAATGGATTGGAAACGATAGTGGCAGCATTGTAATACCATTAAGTTTACCCCACATGGTTTCTGGAAAGAGCACTGTATGCGAGTTTGAACCAGTACAAGGCTGAAGGTGACAGTTTCCTGGATCTTGTTGTTACTGGTGATAAGTTGTAGTCTCAGCACTACAAACCAGAATCAAAATGGTAGCCTGTGGAGTGGCAACAAGTGAATTCTCTAACAAAGTTCAAGATGCAGCCCTCAGTGAGTAAAGTGACATGCACTGTCAATTGCGATAGGAAAGGGGCAGTTCTTTTGGATTTCTTGTAACCTGGACAAAAAGCAAAATTTGACTGCTACATCATGATGCTAAGTTGAAGCTCAAAATTCCAGAGTCAGGGCAGAAAAGACAACCTTCCTCTTGCAATATGATAGCTCCAGGCTCAGTACCACTTTGGAGACTGCTGACCACCTTGCTAACCTTGGCAGGAGCATCCTACCACACCCACCATGTATTTTGGATTTGGTGCCTTCTGATTTCCATCTATGATGAAAGATGGGCAGCACAAGCAACATTTTCCTAGCAATGATGCAGTCACATCATGGAAATAAATTAGAGGCATCACTTTCAGAGTAACCAACACAAAAAGAGGATTCATCTTGGTTTGTGCTTACTTTATCCATATCAAAAATATTTTACTGGCAGAGAGACAGAAAATTACACAAATTGAAGTATTCTCAAAAACAAGAATAATACTTTGTGCAAATACATAAAAATTCCAGTTTACTCTCAACCATAGAATACATAGACAAGGAAATGATTATCCTTAAGAAGTGTACGCCCTTTATTTCCATGCTCTAAGGGCCAGGATTTATTATTTTTTAATGGAGACATTATTTTCCCAGACACTGAAGAGTCATTTACCAAAATTCAAGCAAAATTTAAGTGCCTATGAACCAGCTAACAAGCAGTGTTTCAGTGCTTCAGATTAGTTTGATTTCATAGTTCAAACTTACTTATTACTGTGTTTTAAAATCAACAGGAAGCCAAACTCCATGCATCCGTTTGCTCACTCACTCCGTTAGATGGGGGAGAGAATTGGAAGAGTAAAAGCAAGAAAATTCAAGGGTTTAGATAAAGACAGCTCTATAAATATAGCAAAATTTGTGCACACAAGCAAAGTAAAATAAAGAATTCAATTATCTCTTTGCATCAGAAGTAAAGTGTTCAGCCATTTCCAGAAAAGCAGGGCTCCATAATATTTAAGGATATCTTGGGAAAACAAACACCATATCTACCAGTGTCTTTTTTATTTGGCAAGGGTTCTTTGAATAATTGTGCATAATTTTGCATTATCAATGTTGTTTTTGTCACAAATCCAAAGTGTATAATTCAAGCACCATACCAGCTGCTATGAGGAAAGTTGACTCCCTCCTTGCAAAAATAAACCAGTATGCATAAAATATTATCCTTTTCATTCTCTTTATATAAATTTATATTATATACATATAAGCTGTAGTTAAAAAAGAATGTGACCAAGAATGGCATATTCAAAAAGCTTTAGAGCTGACAGTGAATTTAGCTTTTTTTTCTTTTATAACTAATTAGTTAAGCATGACTTCTTGTGTGATCTGGCATTTTACATGCATGGGATAACTGCACACATGAGAAGTGTCTGTAATTCCACCAAAATCTGTGAGCAAGATACTGATATGGGAATGAAGTGTAAGTATTGAATATATGTATGATCGCAGAATCGTAGGGTTTGGAAGGGACCTCTAGAGATTGAGTCCAACCACCCTACCAAAGAAGGTTCCCTACAACAGGTCGCACAGGTGGGCGTCCAGGCGGGTCTTGAATATCTCCAGAGAAGGAGACTCCACAACCTCCCTGGGCAGCCCATTCCAGTGCTCCGTCACCCTCACCGTAAAGAAGCTCTTGCGCACATGGGTGCAGAACTTCCTATGCTCCAGATGAGAGAGAAGATGATCCAGATGATGAGAGCAGTTCTAACTAAAAGCTGATAACAATGAAATCTAAACTAATATTTTATTCACAAAGAAATTGCATTTTATGCACTGATAATAGCAATTCTTTGATAAACTGTAATGTACTCATCCTTATGAGGTTATTCTTGGATCGGTTGGATGATACAAGAAGAATGCTCCTGTAACCCAAGACAACACTGCTTTTTACTAAATTGCTATTACATTAAGCAATTAATTTCTACTCAACCGAGATCTATTAGAGAAAATCATTAAATTTACATGCATTATTTGATACAAAAGAAATGAAGTCTCAGCAGTAGATCACTTTCTTAGGAGTAATGTTTCTTAGTGTATCTCAGTACTTTCATTAAATATTTGCTCTACCTAGACATGTTAACAACAGGTTGCCACTACCCTGAGAAAGTGTCTTAAATTCATTAAGCCTTTCTGCAAATTTTAAAATGTATTTTTTAGTAAACATATCAGGCTGTGCCTTGCAATTGATAAGTAACTGAAGGTGACCCACACATTCTCACTTTCAACGATGTGTGAATCTAATGAAATATTGGTAACACTTAAAAAATTTCCACCTTGTACTCAGAATAAATTTGTGCTTCAGCAAGTCTGAGTTAGCTGAGGGGAGAGGAGGGATGATACACTCTTTATGATGCCTTTGTAATTACTTGAGTCAGTAGACTGAAAATGGGACCTGTGCCTTTTTGTAATTGTTCTGAGGTTTTATTATCTAGCTTAGAATGCTGATCTATACAATCTATACAATGAATCTTTTAACCTTATTTCAAATCATTTATGCTGATATTAGATCACTACCACTCTTTGAAATCCTGAGAAATACAGAGTAAACATCTATCATCCACACCTACATCTATCATCCAGGAATCACAGTAGGTGAAGGAAATTCTCCATGATGAAGACATATTCCAACATGAAGAGTGGGTATGGAAGAGGACTTCACAGGCCAATACACACGAGTTTCTGATTCTTCTTTTAGATATAGTGGTATTGTACTGTAGTATCTTCCAGAAACATACTAAATGAAAGGACTAACATGTTTCTTGCTAAAAAAAAAATTCCTGCCTTTTGCCCCTGAATTTCTTTGTCATTCTTTTACTTGTTTTTTTTTAATCCACCATCTATTTTACAGTACCATAGATGTGTTTGGATGTCTTTTTGAAAACAATAACTTTCATTTTTGTGAATGAATTAGTAACTTTACCTGCTTCAACTTGGAGTCCGAAGCGAAGAAAAAGGAAACTACTTAGTTGTGTGCCAGCTGGTAGGACATGATGCAGGATTTCAGCCTTCAGCATAATCTGCTATCCTTTGTGATTTAATCTGAAATTAATATGCGATACGAGTGAGTCAATAAAACAAACTAGTGAGAAAACCAGCATTTGAATGCTACAAAACATTTTAATGATTTCAATAATTTCTAAAATAAAACTCACACTTTTTCAATTAATGAAGGGAGAAAGAAATAATAGGGGAAGGAGTTTGTATGGGAACTGTTGAATCACAGCCTGAATCTCTGATTGACCACCTGAGGCAAGCACTGAGTCAGCCATGGGAGCACAGGTGAAGGCAATTCACCTGTGTGCCCAGAAGGGGTGGAGCCAGGCTCCACCTCTCCTAGACCCCATTTAAGGGCTGACTTCCACTAAGGAAGGATCTCTTCCTGGAGATTGCTCCTTCTGGAGTCTTGCAAGCCTACAACACCGGTAAGCACCTTTTCTCTCTGTTTAACTATTCTTACTAGCCTAACTTCTCTGTATACTGGTTAACTTTACAACCTGTTAACCTTACAATCTGTTAACTTTATGACATCTTAACCTTACAGGAGTTTAAGATACTATATTTTCTATGCCTGTCTGGTGTTACCTAAATAGCTGATCATCTCTGTGAAATACCAGTTTGAGAAAATGTTCTTGACTTTGGATGTATCTGCAATAGCAGAAGTAGAGAAGTGGTAATGCAGACTAGACTGAACTCTCAAGTATACTAATTTTTGTGCAGTAATTTATATCACAACTGTGCAATAAGAGACCTGTCAGGTCAAAATAACAACCAGGATAATAACAGTGAAGTAGTAATAGGACTATGATGATACAAGGAATCATAATGTACTCAAATGCTCAAAATACTAAATTCTGTTTAAATTCAAATAAGTCTTCTATTAAGACATTGAAGGCCTGCTGAACTAGACTGCAGACAGGAAATGTTTATATTTATCATGAGGTTAACAGATATTTTTTATTTATTTTTCATCAGTTTAATGATGGTCTATCTAGTGAAATTAAATCACACACCATCTATTATTTCTTGCCTAAGATTGAGAACTCTTTGATAAAGTGCATAGAAGCCAGGATCTTATCAATTGAGGATTTAAATTGCTGTGTTCTGGCATGGAAGCAGGATAGAAAAAATAATCAGGATACTTCAAATAACCTCCATTTCAGTAGGAGAAGCTAAAACATCCTAACTTCTTTCTACTTTGCCACTTGGCAAGGTAAGTGTGTTTGCTATTAAAATGTGATAGACATAGCAGATTAACTATGTAGCAGCACTTCACAAAGGGAGAAAAGTCTATAATGATAGGATGTAACAATTAAAAATCCAGACTAGGAAAATTTTAGAAGTCAATTAAGAATTTGCAGTAAACAGTAGGATTTCCCCCCCCACCCTGCAGTGTGAAGACTTCTGGCTTTCAATGTCCCTTCTCTTACCATTATTTCCTATTCTCACATGTCCTTATAATTAATGAGTATGTTGGAGAATGTCAAAGACCAGACTTAAGATGCCTCAGTAACTTTGGGTAGAACTGGTGTAAATCTGGACAATTTACATTAAGAGTGTAAATTGTCTACTAAATACAAAGATACAGAGAAGAAACATCTGAATTAAGGCTAAAAGACTGCACTTAACTATTGAAAACAGCATCGCTGCAGTTGGATGAAAATTCCAATACGTTATGCTTTCGTAAGTGTCAACTTACTGCAGTGGATTGTACAGCAAAAGAAAGGCACATTTTCAGTCACAGTGGTATCTAGCTCTGCACTGCATTGCAGTAAGGGACATAGACTTAACTTGAAATATGATTAAAGAGGCTACAAGCTACATGAGAGTTCCCTTCATTTCCCTGGTTGCAATGATTAATACTTTCCCTATTATGCAAAGTGTTTTGCTTAGGAACTACCCTGTCTCAATTTACATCAACTGGGTGTTTAGCTCTGCTGAGAAAAATATAGCATGACTATATTCAACATTATACTGAAACAGTGAAAAAATCATAAATTCGAATTTTCATGTTCTTTATGCCAAATTACTCAGTCATTTGATATGGCTTATTTCCTGGAGTATATTTTGTGTTATTTCCCCTTTATTAAAAGAAGTCTTAAGGCAAAGATTATGGGAGCAAGTCTGCAGAGCTTTCCTCTGTGCCTCTCTTTTTTTCTAATGTAGTTCAATATCAGCCTCAAATATCCTCTGATGCCAGAATCTGTAATCTGCAGAAAACAAGTTTAGGGAATAAGATACTTATTTGTATTGACCACAAAACTAATACAGATTCTATCTGTAAGGAAATTTACTTTATTTTCCACAGGAAAATATTAAAAGGTCTATCTCTTTTGGGTGAAATTAGCTGACATCTCCTTTTGTTAGCAAAATCCTAGAAGTTCTTTCCCCATCAAGTGTAATAAAAATCAGATTGAATACAGAATTCAAGTTCAAATTTCTTTTCCAAAAGAATTAAGTGTAAAAAAAGTGTTCTATGTTTAATAGATTAAGAACGCAGAATGCATTAAAAAATATCTATTTTGCCCACCATCCCAATTCAAATTAAAGCAATTCTACCATATCTCATCCATATTTTTTGTTAATCTCTGCTTAATTTGGTTTATCATCAGATTTGGAACTAAACCATTTGCACTGATATCAGTACAACTTTCACCTTTTGATTTGAAGAATTATCTAATGCTACATATTTCAAATACAAAATTATTGCATGTATAGTCAAAATTCAAAGTGATAGAGAAAAGGAATATAAGACTATTCTTACATTAGCAAAAAGTTGAATAACATCAATTTTTAATGACTTTAGCCTGTAACATCCTGTTTACCTCAATATCAGATGCAGCATTCAGAGCTCCAGAGTTTATTATTAGTTGTCTTTAAGATTCATACAATTATGTTATTTTTACTGTTCTTTACAACCTCTCATAAGATATTCAGCCTCCCTTCATAGCTTTTCAACAGAAGTTGAATGATCAAAGACAAAATCCACTGTTTCAAGCTCAAAACTATCTGATGTTTGATGAACATTACAATATATGTGAATTGACAATAGATACTGATAAAGGGTGAAGATCATCTTGTATAAGAAAAATAAATATATTTTAATCATACAGCCTTTCCTAAAAGATTAAATTAAATTAGGGTCTGATAATTATGGAAACAAAATTGCAATGAAAGAATATTTTGCAAATAAAGTTCCAGTTGGGCGGAGACCTAACTATGACTTTAGACTGGTTTCTTAATAGAGGGAAGAAAATAATACTTTACTGTCTTTAGCACTGAGAAAATGGGAGATTAGTTAGATTCATACAAACCAGTAAATTGAAGAGGATATTAAGAGCTGGTAATCAACAAAGATGATTCTGAATTTAAAAGTTGTTTGATTCTGTTTGGTGCATTAAATCAAAATTCCTTTAAGGATCCAAGATACCTCCATTTGATCTCTTTCCTAACTCCTGACAACAGCTGTTCTACACTAATTGTTACATTTTCCTTTACTAATAACATTACATGAGATGAGGTTAAGAGAATAAAGAATGTAGTATTCACTATATTTCATTCTTTTAAATTAATTTAAAAAAAAAAAACAGCAGAAAGTCCTTTTTCAGAGTGAAATGTGACCAGTTTCTGCCACATCCCAACCCTGCAAAAAGCTGAAGATTAATTTAACAAATTGACTACAATATCAAAGATAAACTGAAAAGAAATATTTTTTTTCCCCCTTAAAAATGAAGAATACTCATTAGATTTATACCTAAACTCAGTTCAGTCCTCCTGGAATTTTCAAATTGACTGATGAAAGACAAATGTTTTATTTGTAGTGTTTTTCCTTCTGTCAAGTTCTGGTTTCATCAGGGAATAGTGCAGATAATGATTTTCCATCTAGACATATTCAGAGACAAGAAATACTTCTTGTTTAGCAGTGGATTAATAATGAGATTTTTTTTCCTTCTCTGCTGTGTATTTTGATACCAAGTTCTGCAAATTTATAGTTTGGTATGATTTTGCTTAAAGATCTCAAGGGAGACTCCACCTCTCTGGGCAACTCAGTCATCTTCAGTGCTCCCTCCTTTTTAGACGGAATTTCGTGTTCCATTACATGTCCATTGCATCTTATCCTGGCACTGGACACCATTGAAAAGATTTTGACTCTTCTTTACACTTTCCCACTGGGTATTTATAAACATTGATAATATCACATTTGAGCTTCCTCTTCGCCAGGTTAAACGTCTCCAGGTCTCTCAGCCTCTTCTCAAAGGAGAAATACTCCAGACCCTTCACCATCTTGATGGCACTGTTGGACATACTGGAAAGAGTCTGTCTCTCTCACACTGGGAAGTCCAGAACTGTACACAGTACCCCAAATGAAGTGTAATTAATGCTACATAGAGAGACAGGATCACAGCTCTTGACCAGCAGGTGGTACTTTGCCTAATACATTTGTGAATACTATTAGCCTTTTTAGCAGCAAAGACATACTGCTGGGTCATATTTAATTTGGTGTATACCAGGACCCTCAGGCCCTTTTCTGCACAGCTGCTTTCATGCTGAGTGGCCCCTAGAATATTCTGGTACTTGCTGTTATTAATCCCGAAGTGTAGCACTCTGCACTCTTCCATTCTGAAATGTCAGCTAATCTCTCCAGAGTATCAAGGTCTCCCTGGATGGTTGTGCAGCCCTTTGCCAAATAAGCCATAGTCCTCAGTTTTGTGTGATCCATGAATTTACTGAGTGCACATTTACCCCATCATCCAGGACATTAATGAGGATGTTGAACAGAATTGGACCCACTACTGGGTCCAGGGGTACTCCACTTGTTACTTGGCACACACAAGCCTATACTTATCTACTATATGTAGGTATGGGTATTTGTAGGAAAACTTGGGTTCAATTAACAAGAAAAACATTGCTAAACTCCAGAGGGCCACGCTGATAACTGGGGTCTGAAGCACTCATTCTGACAGAGGAGCTTGAAGGAACTGGACTTGCTCATCTAGAGAAAACTTTGGAGGAATGTGATTGTAGCCTGCCAGTACATTTTAGGATAAGACAATCTCAACTTCTGCAGCATTACTTGCAGTAGAACAGCCAAAATATTAAACAATGAACTTAGACAAACTATAATGTACAACATAATGCCTAGAATATCATTTACAAAACTATTGTACTTTAAATATTTGATGACTTTTAAGCAGTTTTAGTATCTGGGAAGTGTTCAGACAGTCCAGAACTTCTAGTTTTCAATTTTAATAAATCAGTAGCATTCCAAAATGAAATACAATTGAGAGAAGCTTTTGCAACATTTCTTACTGTGTTTCTCTAGTAGTTCAGAGCAGCAAACTTTTCCAGCACAGCTAGGAAAACTTCTGAAGAAAACTTACAATTTAACTTTGACTAGATGGAAAAAAATAAAGCCTTTCTATATCATTTAGTATTCTTCATGTTAAGAAATTATTTAAACACAAGGTAATAGTACATATCTGTATGATAGGAGCAAATTTTCATTTAAAGAAGGACCGTTCATTATACTCACAGTACTTGGACTAAAGATCATCATCCAATTAAAATAAAAATGGAAGTGGCATTTTTAATAGGAAATGTCATATGGATACAGGACAAATGGTGCATATTGAAAGTGTTTTTAATCAGTCACATATTTGGGTTTTTAGAATTGAAAAATCAGAAATCTTAGTTGCCATTGAACAGTACAACTACTACATTTTCATTTCAGACACCAAAACCCATAAAGATATTTAACTTCTTGCTTTATGTGACAATAGATAACCACTGAAACAAATATTTATTAAGCCATTAACAGTAATTGCAAGTGTAAGTAGGAAGACAGAACAAAGTTAAAATTCACTCTATGGGCTCATATGAAATAGAAAATAAATTCAAAATCCTTTCTTACCTGTGAAGAACAGCTTGACTCCTGGGCTGAAATGCCAAACCTTGAAATATTCAGGAAATAGCAGTAAGTATAGAAAACACAGGAACGGATCCCAGTTATCTGGCACAGATATGTGAATGAAATGCTTCTTGCTCAAACTGATGATTTTCAGAGCCTAGCATAGCGTTCTGCAACTACGTATTCAGGATCATGGAAATGGTGTGCTTCAGATCATAAAAGTTTATGGAGTAGCAAAAAAAATCCGTGCAAATACTTAATCATACAAAACTGGTGAATAACCAAGAATAAAAGGAAAGAATACTCATCAAGGTTTTCATGTGTATTTTTATATTGATCACATTACACTATCATCTACATACTTGTTTACAAAGATAACACTTTTTAGAAATTGGATTACTTTTCCTGCCAATATGAAGAACTAATCCTTGTTAAATTAATTACTGTTACTTTTCATACTTTTCATTTTACATAATCTACAACATTGCTGTTTTCCGTTAAAAACACACACAGTTTGTAGTATGATTGGTAGTTAACTTGATGATTGATTACACTTCCTAGAAACTAGAATTAGGAATTTATTCCAGTACCCATTGAATACCATTACTACCATTCTGTGGATGCTTAAAAGAACATTTTGCCTCTTTCTTCCAAAAGAAGTTAAGGAGATATTTCAGAAAGATGGACAGGGAAATAGCACCATGATCCAAAACCACATATTAAAAAAATAAATCAATAAATAACTCTCAAAAATGACATAATGTCACATTAAAATCTCTATAGGAAAACTTTAGGGCAGCAAATACAAAGACTAACTTAAGGAAAAGGCATGATTCTGAGCAGAACTGTTTGGTAAACATTGCAGTACAAAATATTTGCTTAAAATTAGAATATTTCTGTCCATACAGCATAATAGCAAAAGTCAACATAAACACTGTAGAGCTTCTACTTCTACTTATTATGAAAATTTTTACAGTATATTGACAAAAAAAATGGCTGGAAGAAGCAAATTGGATTTTCTGATTTGGCTTTTAAAAGAAATCTTTGATACAGATTCTCTTAAGTAAAGTTATTAAGAAAGGGATGAATGACTACAAGAAGTGAATCTCTAGTATTCATTAAGATACCATACAGCAGCAGAAGTCCAAACAGGCAATAAGAATCACAACAGAGGTCTGGAAGCACTCCGTCTTTGCACTCAGGCCATATCAGCCTGAAAACACATTCCTAATCACATAATAAAGGTTTCTTAAAAATGCTATACAATGAGTTATAAGTACCTAGTTTATAGTCACTTCTGATATTAAATTTTAGAGCAACGTGACATAAAGCTTTTAACTGTTAGAGTATTCTGATCTATCTTCTTCAGCAAAAAGCCTGACAGTCATATTTTGAGTTAAAACACAAAGAAAAACATACCCAAATGTACAGGTTAGTATGATTCAGACACAAACATATTTCTGAGTTTCTTTAAATTCTTATCCAAGTTCGGAAGAGACTTTCAGCAAGCTGAACTTAAACTTCAGGTGGATGAGAAAATGGCAATTTCTAAATTAATAAATAAATCATTTAAGTAAATCTTCACATAAATCGATAAGACTGTGGGCAATTGCAACACCACAAGATGCATTTGCCCAGTCATTTCAACAGACAGATTGAAAGCTCCATTAGTATTTACTGTTCCTAATTTGGGAAAAGTTCTTATCATTTTCTATCCATCTGACATTAAAAATAGCTATTTAGAAACATGCTTTAAAAGTAAGCTTCAAAAATAACAAAATAAAAAATTCACTCCACTTGACACTGCTTCATGGAATTGTGCGATTATATACCTATATCTGTAAATAAAGAGCCTAACTGTTATAAGTTCTGATTCAAGTGTGGGTTTTTTTATTGAAAGCATCACAGACAAAAATGTACATGCTTAGAAGTATAGAATAGAAACTTACCACAGTATTTAGTATTAGAAAAACAAGGTAATTGAAATTTATTCTTCATATTGTACTGAAGAATGAAGAAAATTTTGTTTCATTTTATGAATAAAGATAAAAAACAATGCTAAACCTGAATATCACTTAGGAGTGATATCCCATTGAATGTAAAAACAACACTGCCAAATCTGTTTCTCATCCCTGAATCCTAATGTTTCTGAAAAAATTGGCTCCTTTCTTTTGGCAACATTTTCAGTGGGCATGCTGGGCATCCTCCAGTCCATGAGCTTCTATGAAAAAATCAGTGAGAATTCAGGAACACACAGTTTCCACTGCAGCCAAGAAGGGAGAAAATAATTTGTAGTCACATGCATATTCACTACTAGCTTTCTCTAAACACAGCATTGAAGTGTTTGGTGACCTTTCCTCTGCAGGAGCAGTAGCATCTTCCCAACACAGAACTGGATAGCACTTCTTATCTTGGGTCAGGTTGTTTAGGAGCATATGGACAATCCTGCTGTCCAACAGCAAGGTCAAATCAAGGCAGGATTCAGAACAAATACTAAGGGCTGTCCTGGGCATCAGAGGCAAAGTGCAAATCAATTAATGTTGCCATATCCTCATGCATCTCCAAGATTTGGCTTTAAATAAAGTGAGTCTGAATAAATGATGAGCTGAAATCTGCCTGTCAGAATCTTCCTAAAGAAGGTTTCCCACCTGAAATGGAAGCTATTTCAGCATTTAAATATTTCAAAATACGTATCTTTAATCTTGGCATATTTTCTGAGATCTCAAGAACTGTTAGTGTATGGTGTCACACATACAGATAAACAGAAATGCATCAACAATAACACATTTTTGATCCTGCAGACTAACAGCTAGTGCAGTCAACAAGATGTCAGAAATAAAACATTATTTATACATACATATAGTAAAATCAAAACATTTAGTTATCACAGAATCCTTAGAGTTGGACTAGATGGCCTTCAGAGGTCCCTTCCAACTCCCCAGCAATGAAAGGGACACCACAGCTAGATCAGGTTGCCCATAACTTTATCCAGCCTCACCTTGAAAGTGTCCAGGGACAGGGCATCAACCACAGCACTGGGCAACCTGTTCCAGTGCCTCACCTCCCTCTGCAAATATAACTGCAAATATTTAATATATATTTTTAATAGTATAATTTATGATTTAGATCAGTCTGTCAGTCTCAAAAACTTTCCTGAAGATATATTTGGTTGGATTTGCTATTGATTTAACTCCCTCCGCCCCAAATTCTAGTTCCTTAGGAATTACTGTCTTTTTGCTCATATGAGTAAGACGTTGCTTATTTGGGCTAGACAGGAATCTTATCAACATATTTAAGTCTTTCTCTGTGTTACCCGGGAAAAACAGAAAAGGCTGTAGGCACAAACTGAAACCAGGATACTGTATTTAAATGTAAGAAAAATCTTTCTTTCCAGAGTGTGGTTCAAGTTCAGGATGTCCAGATGCACTGTAGAGTCGCCATCCTTGGAGATACTAAAAACTGAACTGAATCCACTCCTGGAATACCTGTTATAGTTGATCATGTTATCAGCATGTTGGGTGGACTAGGCAATCTGTAGAAGCCTTGTCCAGGTGGTCCGTACTACTATAACTCTGTAAGTGTTGCCAGAAATTACGGCATGTGGTAAGGAAAGAAATTGATTTATGTCAAACCTTTCAGGATTCAGCTATGGCTGCTTAAATAAAATATGCGTCAGTAACATCTTAAACCAATAAACAAGACTACATTTGGTAAGACATTTAATTTTTTACCAAACAGTTTTTCTGATTCCACAAGTCAGTATTTTAGAAGGCCTTGTTAGAATACACTTCAATTATTATTAAATTAACGGAAGTATTATTCTCATTAAAGGCAAATAAATAACTCATTTTCTTTACCTAGGATTAAAAGCATGATATTCATATTGAGCCCATAGAAAAATAATATTTTTGTCTATGACTATGAACATCCTTGTCTTAAATACAGCTCCTCATCTATATTTTATAGATACTTCTCTCATTTTATACAGTGGTATATTAACAGAAATTAGTTTAATCCCGCCAATTTCAGAAGAAAGAAAATATCAGAACTTTCCATTGGTCATGGGTGTTCCAAACCACAATACATAATTTGAGTTGTAATTTCATCATGTTCAGAAAAATCAAAAAGGCTCAGTCAGTGCACATTCAACTACTAAGACAATGTATTTTTAAGAAAATGTCATTAAAAAAGCAATTGAAATATCTATTGGATTTTTAAACTTGACCATTATTCTGAGCTTCCCATTTGCCTGTTTAATGTGATAAAACAGTGATATAGTCCTTGAATGTTTCAGGATACAATTTCAGTCACTTCAGTCACAAGTAAGTTAACTACAGACCTCTATAAATAGGCCCAGCCCCAAAGTCTAATGGAATGACTCCAAAATCTAACTACCTTTGGGTACATTAATTTACATGAGTGGCTTTTACTCAGACTAAATAGAACTTTGGGGCTTATTTAAATAATGAGTGGAAGTGTCATTATTGCAAATTATTTACTGCACATAAAGAATTTTTTTTTAAAAAAAAATTAATAGTTTTTCATTGTATTGCCATTACCTGAGTGAAAAACAAGGGTGTAAAGAATAACCATTCTGGAAAAAGTTTTTTTTTTATGGAAGGTTTAGTTAAATTCTGAAGAATGGGAAAGGAAAGTAATCCTAAAAATTCATGTATTTTCACCATTTGAATGATAATTTAAGTCTTATTTACAAGAAGAATTGGAAACTCCATTGGTCTCTTATTGAAGCCCAAGGGTTTAAGATAGATCCAAAAGCAAGTGGTGTTTCTCCTACGGTTACCACTGAAATATGAATTTTGGATTTCAGATTTTTAGTTCTTTAGTACACAGGTCATCTCAGCCTTAGTCTTGAGCACCCCATTTGATAAATTCAAAACACAAATTAGGGCTAAAAGGGCATAGTAACATCAGAATTCCTCACAGTATGAACAAGGCCAGGTTAACTTGATTGTGCTCCTTCCTTTTCGTTTCTTTTCCTACTATTTCACTACTGTTATTTCTATTACTTCTCCATTAGCTTGGGAGTGTGAATTTTTGAGGGAATGAGTTTACATCCTGCAAATAAGTCACCAAACCAACAAAAATTTTGATGAATATAACTTATTTTGAAATTCTTATGTAAGTTTGGTGTGTGCTTTCTTTAACATTTAAAGTAAATACATCTTTTAAAAATTCATTATGGTGGTTCCTAATTGATTGCATTTCTCAGTTACATTTTCACTACTTCACAAAAAAATTTTCAATAAATACCTGAAATTTTCTTATTGGACAATAATTATCTCGTGGTTTCTTTGCATATTGTAAGCATGGATAGAAATTATTGTTCACTAAATTATGTTTTGAAACTTTTTTTTTTTTAAACTCAGATCTATTACATTTTTTGTATATGGAATATAACCTTGCAAATGCTTTCTTTGTGGGTTTTTTTTTTTCCAGCGCTCCATAGTGTAAACACTAAAGAAGTGGCTTATTCAAGGTTTATATATTTGTCTTTGCTATTATTTATGTATTTTTAATAAGTTTAATAAGTACAGACAGAGGAGCTTTGATTTTAGCCAATTTCTTCCCTCTGCATCAGCTACTTGATCCAAGCCCAGCTCAGTGGATATGCTCCTGATGATTTTAGGGGCTTTGTATCAGATCTTAATTTTGTTATGACTGGAGTGAAAAGCAATGTATTTTGATTTCTACTTCTCGAGTATCATTTAGATGTGTTGCTGTTGCTGTTTAACTTGAATTCCTTTCCTGCTAATATTCAGGAAATGATTCAAATAATACAGCCTATTTCCTAATCAACACATTTTCATTTATTTATTTTATAAGCTGCCTAATTAATTAAATACTGAGTATAAATACAAGCAGTTAAGATAACAAAGTTTTTGCTGATAAGAATAATGGAAGAAAGAGGAAAGTAGAAAAAAATTACAAGGCTAATTCAAATCACTTCATCAGTAAATAATGAGAATTTAATGAGGTTGATATTCAAAACAGCTCTTATTGCTTTGTGTATAAGACTATTCACATTAAGTTTTCTGTTAAACAAAACATTCTTAGGACACTACTTGAGGAGAAAAGGTTTTGTGAATAGATGTATCTTTCACAGAAGTCTTTGTCTATACCTGTGGTTTTGCCAAGAGAAGCCAAATCCCAAGACTTCAGCATGCCAGTTCAGTATCAAGAGAAACTAACTACATAACTGATCTGTCAAAAATAAAATAAAAAATTCAAAGCTCAGGAGATTCATGCCCTTAATTAAACAGATTAGCTCTCTTATTTGCATATCTGAAAGTGTTTGAAGTCTTGTAAAACAGAACATAAATAAATTTCATCAAATACTAATATGTACAACCAGTAGACAAAGGAAATAAATAGAAATGTGACATTATGACATTTGTCTACACTCTTTGGACAGTCATGTTTCAGCCCAAAATTTCACAATTGGGAAAGAATTCAAATTGATTATCATAATTACTCAAGCACACAGAAAACACAGCCAGGGAAAGAATTGTTCCATCTGCCCCAGACATTTAGATGAATTGGCTTCTGGAGTTACTGGGCTCTCTCCACTTACAGTAGAAAAGTCTCTATAGATACATTTAGAGGAATGGTCACCCTCTAGAGAGTCAAGTAAATTGAGTTCCACTCCGGAAATTGATTCAGATTTATGGAGTCTTATGTAATGAAGTATTAGGTCAAAAGGTAACAGTTATGTATACCCTTGTATGAGAAATAGAAAACATGTACCAGTCTGCAGGACATGGGAATCTTGGTTTCAGGAGCTTATTTTTCTCAATTTTATTTTTAAATGTTTTGTTCAGTATTTCTTGACTGTAAATGCTGGTATATCTTAACACATGTGTCTGGAGCACAGGCCTTATGAGGAGCGGCTGAGGGAGCTGGGATTGTTCAGGCTGGAGAAGAGGAGGCTCAGGGGAGACCTTATTGCTCTCTATAACTACCTGAAGGGAGGTTGTAGTGAGCTGGGGGTCGGCCTCTTCTCTCGTGTAACTGGTGATAGGACTAGAGGGAATAGTTTCAAGCTGTGCCAGGGAAGATTCAGGCTGGATATTAGGAAATACTACTTCTCTGAAAGAGTGGTCAGGCACTGGAATGGGCTGCCCAGGGAGGTGGTGGAGTCACCGACCCTGGAGGTGTTCAAGGAACGTTTGGATGTTGTGATGAGGGATATGGTTTAGCGAGAACCATTGGTGATAGGTGGATGGTTGGACTAGATGATCTTATAGGTCCTTTCCAACCTTAGTGATTCTGTGATTTAGGAGGTAGAAAAGACAGAAGAAAACATCTAAAGGAACAAAACAGTAAGAAAACATAAGGAAGAAATGACATGACCTAAGATTAGTAACAAAGTAAAAAGAGAAAAAGAGAACATACTGAAAATAGTGAAAAATGAATGCCAGGGTAATAATGCTCTGAAAAGCTACATTAAGTATCTCTGATAAAGAAAGTTTAGTACCAAAACATCACTGAGAGCTGCAGTTGAAAGTCTCCTGTTGGAGTTCAGCATTCAAACAAAAGAGGACTTAATAAAGGGATTAATGTAAATTAGGAAAGTAAGACAGAAGTGCAGACTTCAAACAACAAAATCTTTAAATCATGTGACGCATACTTGGGTCTAGAAAAAGAAAAAGTCAAGTAAGAACAAAACAGTTTTCCAGTCAGTTTAAGAAACAACAGAAAAAATCAGGATGTTGGCATAATGATGTAAAGGTCTCAAAAAAAAAAAAAAAAAAAAAAAATTGCATAATCTTCATGGTTAAAAGTATCAACAAAGCTTATGCTGACAAACATGGAATTATGTCTTGAAAACAAAACTAAGTCTGGTAACTATGTTGGTATGTGTGTAACACAATAGAAAGTGCAGCAAGACAGAAGAACAGCAAGATCGCACACCTCAGTGAGCGAGTAGGCACTCAGATGTGATGGTAACAGCCATAGAAGTAAGGGAAAGAAGCTGCTTACCTTTGGACAGCTTGTAAATTCCTCAGGTAAGCAGGGATCTCCAAAGAAGATACCCTCCGCTACCAACCCTTAAATGAAGTCAGGGATGGGATGGATCCTGGCTCCACCCCCTCCAGTCACTCAGGTGCATTGCTTGCACCTGAGCTCCCCTGGCTTGGCTCTACCTTCCTACCAGGTGCTTAATCACTGCTTCAAGCCCTGACAGCATTTCCACTACATATATGTGATAATGATTTCTCTCTTTGCTAAGGGCTGCACAAACCTGTCAAAAGTAAGAGGGTTCTACAAATGTTGAAGACAAATTTACTGTTGTGCTACTACAATGAAGACATTTATAGATCAGCAGTGGAAATATTTCAGAACAAAACCATAAAACCATATAGTTACGCAAGAGAGCTGAAGAGAGAAGGAAGTGTATTATCCAAAAATAACCCCTGCATCTCAAAGGACAGAATAGCTAATCAATATAATTTAATAAATAAATAATAGTTTGATAAATGAATATTGCAACACTTCTTTTATTTTTCATTATTTACTCGAATGCATATTCATGGAGGTCATATTCATGCTTATTCATTCAAGGTTGGAAAAGATCTCTAAGATCATCCAGTTCAACCATTCACCTATCACCAATATTTCCCACTAAACCGTGTCCCTCAGTACAATATCTAAACATTTCTTAGCTCCAGGGACAGTGACTTCACCAATTCCCTGGGCAACATGTACCAGCTCCTGACCACTCTCTCCGAGAAGTAGTATTTCCTAACATCCAACCCAAATCTCCCCTGGTGCAACTTGAGGCCATTCCCTCTAGTACTATCACTAGCCACACAAGAGAAGAAGCCGACTCCCACCTCACTACAAACTCTCTCCAGGTTGTAGCAAGCAATATGCTCATCCCTGAGCCTCTTCTTCTCCAGACTGAAGAACCCCAGCTCCCTCAGCCACTTCTCATAAGATTTGTTCTCCAGACCCCTCACCAGCTACTTTACCCTTCTCTGAACACACTCCACGATCCGCATGTCTTTCTTGTAGAGGGGGGCTCAAAACTGAACACAGTACTCAAGGTGTGGCCTCACCAGGGCCGAGTACAGACAAAATGATCACTTCCCTGCTCCTTCTGGCAACACTATTTGTGATACAAGCCAGGATGCCATTGGTTTTCTTGGCCACCTGGGCACACTGCTTTGACCAATATCTCCAGGTCTCTTTCCTTTACACAGTCTTCCAGCCACTCTGCCCCAAGCCTGTTACGTTGCTTATTGTTGTGGCTGAAGCATGGGATCTGGCACTTGGACTTGTTGAACTTTATCCCATTGGCCTCAGCCTAGCCATCCAGCCTGTCTACATCCCTCTGTAGGGCCTTCCTACCCCCAGGTAAGTTGACACTTCCTCCCAACTTGGTGTCACCTATAAACTTACTGAGGGTGCACTCGGTGTCCTCATCCAGGTTATCAATAAAGGCATCACTCAATAAAAATATTGAATAATACTTTAGTGACTTGGCAAGATATTCTCATGAAATCTGTTTGGAAAACAAATATTGGCATTATACAAGTCTTCCAAGATCTTGTATGCCAAGGTCTTGTAGTTTCCTAGCATAGCAACATGACAGCAAGTAGTAATTCAAAGGATATTTTATATTCCCATGAAAGAGTAATTAAGTGTATGGATTATTATGTAATAAGAACTATTTTACATAAATAGGTACTTGAATTTTGGATAACAATTGATGACCTGAAATCAAAACAAAAACAAAAACAAAAACAAACAAACAACAAAAAACCTAACAACAAAACAGAATAAAATTCTTTACCTCAAATCGAATAAAAAAGATCAATCCCTCAAAACCACAAAGAAAAAAAGGGACATAGTCACCACATTTCAAACAAACTCTGCCATCTGACACAGGTGTATATAAATATACAGTATCTGGTGCCAAATGTAATAGAATACATAATCTCTGAAATCTGTTACAGAAACACATTCCCAAAACAAATTGTGACAAAACCAATTTGACAAAGATACATTTCCCCATCTGCAACAGAAAACACTTATAAATAGTGAATAATAACATCCAAAGTAAAATTGAAGCAATTTTGGCTCACATGGCCCCAGCCTACCTGTTCAGTGCTGGTGCTTATATATATATATTTTTTTCTCATCTCTAATTTTTGTAAGATGAGATCTTCCCCACTTAATGATAAAAATTTGCTACTGAAGGTACAGAACCCAGACATCAGATGTGATTATATTTAGAATTCATTCAACTGTTTTTAAATATTAGCTGAAAGAATTCATAGTAGCCTGGAGCTTTATGGAAAACAAGCCTTTCAGCTCATGCATAAGAAAGACCATGAATGCATTAAGAAGCCATCAGGGAATCTATATCTAGGAAGAAAGGATGCAAAAAGAAGGCTAATACATCAGAGCATGCTTTTAAATCAAAACAGGTATTTAAACTGTCATTTTTCTTTACAATTTGTGATAGCACAAGCCACTTCAATTGTGATTTTGGCCTCAGAATGCAGCTTTGTTGGCATGTGATTCACATGGATTAAATATATAATTACATCTGTTACATACAAGAAAAGAAGTATCAACTATCTACTGTCCTGAAAGAGTGGAGCTAGTATGCCCAATATTGGGTTGTTTCAAAGTACAGATTGGTTTTACTTAAGGATAGGAAGACATGTCACTATTTATTTCCATTATTTTATTTTCAAAGCTAGTGGAAACTAGTAGCAATGTATGATGCGTGAGCTAAAAATACCATGAAGTGTCACTTATCTAATGGAATATCACTTCACATAGCTTCAGATTTATTGGTTCTAGGTGAACAGCAATGACTATATGACCTCATCACCTACAACAGTTCCTAGAATTGTAGCACTTTAAGTCAGAAGTGACCTTTATGATCCATCAGTCTACTATCCTATATAATAAAAGCCATATAAAATTAAATAGCAAGACATATATTTAGCTCAAATACACTTCAGCCAAAACTATAGCTAATAAACTATGTTAATGTGGGGATTTGAGTTAGCTGGAGCTTAGTATGTGGTTTGTTAGTGGTTGCCTTTTCTTTGTTTCAAGGTTCCTACATGAAATAATCAGCAACACAAAACTTACTGCTCTAATGAAGTAAATTGTAAGTTGTTGATGCAGACAACTGTTCTCTTCACTAGTAGATACAACTGGAAGATCAATAAATGAATAAGCATGTAAAAATGAAGTACTTTCTTTACCCTTAGCTTTTGGAAGGTAGATTCTGACTTCTATGCAGAAGAATAAAGATGAAGAAGTCAGTGGTAATATTATTTGAAAACCTTTGAGCTGTCTGTTCAAGACCTGAGGAGTAGGTAGATATGTGAAGCCTAAATGTGTAAATGAAACAATTGTTCAGATTGGAGTGACATAAGTATGTTGAAAACAGAAATTTCTCTGAAGGAGGAATCCACACGGGTAGTATGGCCTGAAACTTTATCATAATGTAGCCAGATACTGAGGATGAAGTATGTTATAGATTGATATTTTGAACAATAGGAAGGGAGAAAATGGGGGAAAAAATCTAGAATATGTAAAAGAACACCTGGTACAAAGTGATGCAACTGCAAAATAGACATTTTTGTGTTCAATGTGCCTCTGGGGAGAGGAAAAGGGACAGGAAAGTTATAATAATCACTATTGCAATAATTTAAAAAGGCAAATAGATCTAGCATGTGACTACTGAAATTCGTGAGAGGGAAATATATAAAGATAGGAAGAAAGAAAACTGAAAATGACAGTCCAAAACCCATGAAATTTTCAAATGGATTCAAGTTTATTAATTTTTTTAATTTTTTTTTTTAATCTCCAAAGTCCAGGTATAACATTTGTGCTTCAAATCAAGAGGGAAAAACTAAATGCTCTGCAATCTAACAAGCACAAAACACTGAGAAAAAAAAAAAAGCTCTTAAAGAAACCATCTGAAAAAGAAAGGCCTATAGTAAATGAAAATCTTGCATGGATGAGAACAGAAAAAGGAAATTAGAAGGGCTGAAAAAAAATTTGAAGTGTTAACAAAGAACTGATCTTGAAACCTTTCCAATCAAATGCAGGAAGCCAGCTAGGCCATCAGTGGGACTATTTGCTGACAAAAGCATGAAAGGGACACTCAGAGATGGTAAAGTAAGGAAGGTCAGTGAACTGTTCCGTTTTAGTTTCCTCTGCTGAAGATATTTGGAGAAATGTTGGTGTTCTACACCTGATAAATCAGAGGAGCTAGTAAAAACTGATGCAAGTATATAGCAAGTTTTAGAATAAATAGCCAAGTTAGATGTCAATAAGTAACAAGGACCAGATGACATTTGCTGAGTCTTGTCAATAAATCAATAGAATTGGATTCAATTTGCTGAAGAGATGAATATCTTTGGTGATGAAAAGCTTTCTGGAAAATATTACTGAGTTAGACACAAAAAGGCAAAACGAATGTGTTCACTACAACATGGAAAACGAGATCTTTTTTTGCTTTTTATTTACAAACTATTATTTATATATTAATCATTATGTAATTATTATGAAAATAAGTATATTTACAGTCAATGAAAGCTGTATGAGACAAGATAGATAAAAGAAAGCACTTCTTTGGAAAGCAGGAAATTTACTCATGGACTTCTGAAACTTGTGCTTCTGGGGATTGTGGAAGGTGCAGATTCAAAAGAGATTGAGGAAAACATAGGTATTCAGGTCTAAAATTCATGCCACAGGTCTAGATAGGGATGTATCCTCCAACATTCCTTATACGGCTATCTAAATGCAGGGATTTCAGGAAGACAGAGGTTAATAGAACCTGATAAGGCTCCTTTTGTCCTTTTGCTAAAGGCAAAACCTGAATGCTGAGCTATATGGATCACTGATCTGATGAAGTAGGGCTTTTTTTCTTCCCTCTTATTCCATAAAAAATATCTAGAAGGCCCACTTGAAGAGCACTGATGATCCGATAAAGTAAAAAAACACAGTCCTTGTACAAAGCAGACAGAGCATGTCCAAAGGAATTGTATTGCAATACGTACATGGTTAAGTATGCAAAAAGTAATTCTTAAAGCTTACAAAAAGCCTTCAAACTGCTGGCTTGGAAAGAAACTAGCTCTATGATGCAAGATTTTCAGGGTGTCTGATGTATAATCAACACATAGTCCAGATATATTTAAAAGGCCTGTCTGGGACTTCTCAAGAAGCTGAAAACAAATAGAGAAATGCTCATTGTAGATACCTTACCCTTTGTTTTCTTGATATGCTGCTCACTCTGTATGTGTTCTCTCAGCACACCTGGTAGTTTGACAGATCGATCTCTGGCAGGTATTTAGCAAAAAGCTTCAAGGATTCTGATGGCCTATTAAAATAAGACTTAACAGTTGATTTTTGAAGAAAATCTCTGACTTTTTGTCAGATGATAGACAAAAAAGATGTTACTTTCATCAATAATTTCATCACTAAAGCAATCTATGTTTTTCTTAGGTAGAACAATTTTATAACCCTAACATTTTTTTTAGTCTTTAGTCTTACCATGGAAGATGCTAATCTCAAAATCTCAAACATTTGATGGAAACAGAAAAGATTTTGCACAGAAAAGCTGAGCCACGGTTTTATGTGGGACCTCTGTTAGTCCAGTCTACTGTGGCGATATCTGTCCATTACTGCATACAAGCAGCTTGCTGGCAAAGAAATTTGTGTATGTATCATTGAGTCAAAAGACCCGAATATAATAAGACTGATCTATCATAAGTTTCTTTATGAACTCAGAATTAGCATTCAGATCCAAATTAAGATTTTTCTAAGAATAATCTGTTTGACTTGTGTGGCCATTTCTTCCTCATTTTAGGTAAGAAAAGGATGGATCAGCAAAGCATTCAGGCATATGGGAAATATGGAATCATTTTAATATGAGAGAAGTCTCTCTATACTAAATCTTTTCTATTAGTCTTACTGTATGTACCATATCTGCTATGAATTTGAATAGAATCTCTTAGCTTTTTTGCTAAGATAAGGTTGCTTTACTGATCTGAGTGATCAGTATCTTTCTTTTTCTCCAGCATATAGGACTAGAAATCATCTGTTGGGTTATCAAGTCTAGGCCTTTGCTATCATAGGCAACCATATCGTCTAATCCTTTTCTTTACTTAGTTCAATTTCAGCTACTATCTTGTCCCACTAAACCATTAGAAAGCTATTCCAGAACCTGTTACTAATCTCAGAACTGTTAGATATTTTAAATTATAAAAATTTATGAAATATATTTATTTATAACATAATACTAAAGAAGACAAAAGATTAAAGGATAAAACTAGAATAAATATAAGAACCTCATGGTTTTTCACATGGTGAGGAGTCAAATGCATTCAACATTCATGCAAGTTGCACATTAAAAGACTACAACACAATAATAACTTCATCAAGGTATGATTAAGATCAACTTTGCAATCTCATTTTGAGAATCCATTTACTCTAGATTTCTTTTAGGATATGTTAGTCCAGGATTATATTGATTTATGTTACTTATAAAATAAGCAGTGATGCGTAAACCACTGGAGCTACTTTTCAGGTACAGGAACAGCATCAGTAAGAGGGCTCATTTCAAGGTTCATTAGGAATATATTTTTGTTGTGCCAAATTACTCAATAGCCTCTTCTTTCAAAGCTCAGGCTTGGAATCAGTCGATAACATGTAACTTTTGAGCTAGAAAAAAAGAAAAATTTTACTGTAATCACTGATTCAGAGAAACTTTACTGAGAAGCCACCTTAGACATTTTCTGTTCTGTTCCCCTCAGGCTTTAGAGTTATATGTTTTTGATAATATCTAATGTTGCTTTCTGCCTACAGAGTGGATGGAAAAGTAGATACAAATCACATCGTGGTAGAGTAGGAAAAGCAACTTGTTTTATAAAAGAATTACAGCACAAAGCTTTGGCAGTCTGCAATTATTTTTTCACTCGCACTAAAATGTGCATAGAGACTGTGCTGAAGTGCTTCACAAGCCCTTTTGCAGTGCTGGGGCATATAATCATTATTTGATTTGTCAGGTCAACAATTCCTGAATAGGAGAAACCACCATCTTCAGAAACAAGTAGTTTCATAAATTCTAGCCAAAACAGGATTCTGTGCTTCTCATTCAAAATGTGATTAAGTAAACACTCAGGTGCTGGTTTGTTTTTTTGGTTGGTTGTTTGTTTTTCTTTTTCATTTTCCAACACATTTTGATGCTGTCCGTAAGTTTGGAATACAAATATGTTTCAAAAAAATATACATGCACAAATGCTATGCTTTCATGTTATTTTATTTGTATCTGAAGCTCACAAAATGATTGTAAACAAAAAAAAATTGCAAAAAACTGATCATACATTTCAAAACACTGAGATAGCAACATCCTTTTGATGCAGTGCTTAATGGAACTTGCTGTTGTCATTCTGTAGAGAGGTTGAGACTCCAAAGAAATCTAATATGTAGAGAATCTTACAGGTTGATAAACAAATTTTTTAGACAATGATATGGTATCCATTACTTCAAATCTGCATCATTTTCATTCCATTTTTGTTCCTGGAAGTTTAAGTATTTCCTGCAATTCTCTCTTTAGTAATATGGGCTTCCACATGTTACCAAATAGAAACAGTAAATAAAATCATCATTTAGGGCTGTTTTAACAGTATGCCTTTATGTATGCTTGGAACATATCTCAATAAAGCATAAACTAAGCATTAAAAACAAATGGTTTGAAAAGTGACATTTAAAACAACTTGACTCCTTTGCCAGGCTCCACCCTGAGGGTAATGGCATGTATTAAAATATTGCCTGGATAGGCTTTTATTTCCAGCAAAAATGACTTTCCACCAAATTATTCCGTTCTGTAGTATAGCAGCAATAATTTTTTTTATCTGTGGTTCAGGAGCAAGAGGCTCTCTGTCTTTCCCTATCCCGTTTAATATTTATATTTACTTTATTCCCTCTCCTATTTTATTCCAAAGAAGGGCAACAAGGCTTGTGAAGGGCTTGGAGAATATGCCCTACAAGGAGCGACTAAAGGAAGTGGGGCTGTTTAGTCTGGGCAAAAGGAGGCTGAGGGGAGACCTTATTGCTCTCTTCCAATATCTGAAAGGTGTTTAAAGCGAGAGCAGGGCTGGTCTCTTCTCACTGGTGACAGGACGAGGGGAAATAAATAGCCTCAAATTGTACCAGGGAGGTTTAGGTTGGATATCAGGAAAATCTTCTTCACGGAAAGGGTGGTTAAGCACTGGAATAGACTCCCCAGGGAGGTGGTTGAGTCACCATCCCTGAATGTGCTTAAAAACCACTTGGATGTGGTGCTCAGGGACATGATAGAGTTAGAGTAGTATAGTTAGGTTGTGGTTGGACTTGATGATCTTTAAGGTCTTTTCCAACCTGAGCAATTCTATGATTCTATGATTCTAGTTACTGTAACAACTGCATTTTTTGAAACAACTTTAAGCAAAACTGAAAGGTAAACAAGCACTAGGAAAGTAATAGAAGAGATGTGTTTTTTTTTCCTCTGTCTAGTAACAACATGTATAGGTTGTAACAATACCATGCTGAACTCTTATATTTTATTTTCTACTCAGTTTGTACAGAAAGGAAAGAGTCTGCTTTGATTTCATGGATGGAAGGGGGAAGGGGAAATGCAAGTGGAAAAAAATCATATCCAATGTATTCTTGAGCACTACAGAAAGAAACCAGGTCTCTCCACAGTATTTTCATTTGCACCAAGCCAAAATGTTTTTGTATATTATCTTTGCAATATTCCCTAATCTGTATAAGCTATATACTTCAAATATGGTTTGGGGAGACCCTTCATTGCTTTGGCAGAAATGTGGTAATACACTAGCAAGTGTATGAACCATGATATGGGTAATCTGTCCACCAGGAATTGGAATTAAAGCAGTAATTCAGTACATGCAGACTACTGACTACTAAACAGCTTAATTTGGCAATTAATTTTGGTCCTTGTCAGCCTTGCTGTATTACAAACAGGAATAGAGCAGCTTATGATTTGCCAGCATAAAGCCAATCTCGTTTCTTGAATGCACCTTTTCTCCTTAACAGCTGCATTTTCACAAGCGTTCACTCTTCATACTCACATGCAATACCATCATCAATGACTTTTTATCAGAGCATTGTCATGAAAAATAGATCACATCCTCAAGCCCAAGGATGTGATTATGTATAAAGTGCATTTTTCCTAATCAGTAGCAAGGAGGAATCCAGGATCACATAGACATTTGACTCTTCAAGGAAGCAGTAAAGAAATTTATTGCTCCAGGGTATCATTTTCTTTCTTATCAGCATAGCACTTGCTGTTGCCCTTGTTCTTATAAGTTTGTTTTTTGCAGCTGATCCTATTTATGTTATTGTTTGTGTATTGTTGAAGCAAAACCAGCTCGCAGTTTACACCTAAAGAACTAAAATGCAGCAGTAATTTGAATTGTTTCATAGATTGATTACTTTTTCAGCAATCCACTTTTTACAATCTGTGTTATGAGTTGAAATTAATTAGATAATGTTATAAGAGCATTGATTCGGGGTTAGGACCTGCTCTATCAAATAGGGTTATCATGATCTTTGTATCTGTTTTTGTTTCCATGGATATATATAGGAGGTATTACTCTCAGAGCAACCATGATTTGGATGAGTACAAGGGCAAAAAACTCAACATGGTAATAAAGTGATGCATATGTTGGTTCTCACTGAATATTTAAAACACATGCAACATATGCAATTCATTCCATAAGTATGCAGATGGTAAGATTTTAGTATCAAATATAACAACCAAGGAAATAATTACTGAATTATAAGCCAGCAAGGAGAGAATTATTAAAAATAATGCAAAATATAAACAATACAATGCCTGAAATTGACATATGAGAGTGAAATTTTCCTTTCCAACAGTCATACATATTTTTCAAGTTAAATGAATTTTACATTATGGAGCCATATTAAAACACAGCAGCCAAATAACAATCCAATTTATTTGTATTTAGTTAAAGAAAGAGAGAAATCTTCAAGGTAATGTCTCACTTCAAAAAAGTCTAAAAACAGATTTTTACAGGAAGAATATTTTACATAACAATGCTTGAAACCTAACGTTCCTTCAAATAGGTAAAGATTAGAAGCAACCTACTGTTATAGGACTCCAGTTGTCTTTTATGTCCCATTCCTTTAAGAATCTGCTCCACAGTAGGAAGTGGAGTGGTACTTGATCTATAAACATAAAATCAAGTAAAATTTGACATCTACATCCAGTGTATGTATATACACAGAATCTTGTTTTCTGTTAACCCCACAGGCAACCAAGTCCCACTTAGTTCATTCCCACAGAGTGGGACAGGAAAAAGAATCAGAAAGGCATAAGTGAGAAAATGTGTGGGCTGAGATGAAGAAAATTTTACAGGTAAAGCAAAAGGTATACATGAAAGCAAAGCAAAATAAGGAATTCATTCACTGCTTCTCATCAGCAAGCAGATGTTCAGCCATTTCCAGGAAAGCAGAGCTCTACCATACATGTTAGTTACTTCGGAAGACAGATATCCAATTTTCCAAATCTCTCTCCTCTCCCTGCGCTTATGTATTGCTGAGCACTATGTCATAGGAATATCCCTTTTGTCACGTTGGGTCAGTTATCCTGTCTGTGTCCCCTCCCTACATTCTTGTGCACCCCCAGGCTACATGCAGGGTGCAATGTGAAAGGCCTTGAGACTGTGCAAGTAGTGTTCAACCTCAGCTAAAACACTAGTGTTACTGATACTGTTTTAGTCACACACCCAAAATATAGAATCACACAAGCTGCTATGAAGAAAATTTACTCTATCTCAGCCAAAACTAGTACTATTTCTTATGAAATGAAAACAAAATTCTTCACTGATATGAAGGTTAGTTCCCAAATGTAAAATCACTAAAGCAAAACTGCTTTAAAAAGACAAGTATATATCTCTTTCCCTGTGGCACCTACAATATAATGGGAATCATAGCTAATGATCTGAATCCAAAGCCCAGCTTTGTTTTATAGAATGCTCACTCTGTTAAGCAAAGCTGTTTGGGCAGAAGAGCATGCTATTGATTTTTTTTTTTCCCCTTTTTTGTTACTTATAAATGATGGCTCACGTATCACAAGTTTTTGTGGGTTTTCTTTGTTTATTTTGCTGCAGTCTAGACAGTGTTTTCTATGATAAATTTAAGATATAATATATTTGGATGTCTTCCCCCAAATTTAACATGTTTATATCTAAGATTTTTGTATTAAGTCTGTCTATTTTTGCCATTACTTACTAATTTATTTACTATTAATAACAAAAAACAATAACAAATAATTGAAGGAGAAAACTTGTCAAGTACACTTGCGCAAAATATCTGATAAAATTTCTAGTACATTTGACAATTACACTTCAAGACTCTCACAGTAATTGTAATCCTTATTAATTATCACCCTCTAGATCAAACAGAATTACAGAACAACGAAAAGGTCAAAGCTATAGAAAATGATAGTCTCTCTCATTGACAGTATATGATATTAACATTTTACTGCCTTATATGGCCAAGACTGTAATAAGAACAGAAAATGGCAGATGATCAACTTGCTCTTGAGAGGAAGGTATGGAAAACATATCAGACGAATTAACCTGTTCTTGCTTGTCATGGTTTTATGATTTTTGGTTATATCAGTACTCCACATCATAACATCATGTAGTGCACTGGGAGTTAAAGTGTTCTGGGTACCTGTCCCAGAAGAGAAGAAGAACTACTTTCCTCAGAAGCCTGTTCGCTGTGTTGTTATCATTTCTGCTCAGGGGGAACAGATATAAGGCCTTGGTAGGTCGTCTGACCAGGCTCTTCTTCGTCAGTTTCTCTCTCCCTGCTGCTCGACCAGATTGCGCATCTCACTCAGCGTTATGGTGAGGCCTATCCAGCTTTTGGACAATCTCTCTCTCATTATATTTGATTTATTAGCTTCAATTCTAAATATATTGTATTATAGTGCGTTACCTTGCATTCCGATACCATATTTAGTAAATTAGTTTGTTTCTCCTCAGATCGTTGCCACTGTTTTTAATTATTTTGGGGTCCCCTGTTTCCCTTTTCTGGAGGCGTGGATTTTGCGAAATCCCTCCACCCCGCTAGTCACAGAACCGGTCCGAACCAGCCCGTAAACCGTCAACATTGCTGTAATCATAACAACATTATATGTCATGGTTGCAGAATCTCTCAGCTTTACTCACAGCACTGTACGGGATAAGAAGTTCAGTTGGCTTTAAGAATATTCTAAGTATTTTTTAGAATTGTTGACAGTTGAAAGCATTTAAATTAGATTAGTTCAAACTGTGCAAAATTCATGCTGTCTTTGTGGAATTGTTGCTAAAGTCAGAGAGAAGGAGATGTTTTAACTTCCACAAGCATAAGCACCTCAAAGGTCTAATTCTGGGTACTCAACTCAGTAATAACATTGTTGTCAGGTCCAAGAAATAGGGTCCAGTAATCCTGTCTAGAACACAGTATTCTAAGTAAAACGGTACTCCAGAAAAATGTAATCTCACTAGAGCCAAATGTGTTTGTGTAGCAGCAGAAGAGGAAAATAGTGAAAAAAAATCAAAATTGATTACTAGTTTATTAACCCAAACCTTGACAGAAGATGAAGGGATACTAAATTAGACACAGTTAAGTTTGGTATCCAAAAGTCAGCACCCAGAATAGTACATAATATTATCCAAAAAAGAAAAAAGAAAAGTGAACACATGAAATAACTGCCCCAAAATATCTGCTAATACTAGAAAACAAGGAGGAGAAAGTAATTAAGGAAGTTGAGTCTGTGTCTTTCCCTTTCAAGGAAAATAAGGAATTAAGAACTAAATCTCCACACCTGGAAGTTTTGCCAGAAATTGAAAATTCTCTACAGGAACCATGCAATACCAGTGTGGTATGAACATACTGAAGCACCAGTTCCAGTAAGTATTCGTTATCTACACCTATGCTAATACTGAGCCACTTGCAAAACTGACAGGTCTCAGCATATCCCAAGTAAAAACAAAGGAAGTGGTAAGAAGGGGTGTAATTTTAAATTTCGACATACTATCATGCATGTGAAACACTGCTCCAATACTGAAGATCTTAAATACCTGAGACTGATTAAAGAAGCCTGCAGAAAGGGCAGTGTCATCTAACCACTTCTTTTTATGAGACCAGGACTAGCAGATCCTGACATTTAAATCAGATCAGACTTGCTTGACACATGGGAAGAATCTTGTCATCATAGTGGTGTTTACTATTCATTATCAATTGTCCAACCTAGAAGAGATTTGAATCAAAAAATAGAAACCAAAAAGTTAATAAAGAATGCATATTTAATCTTATCGAATGTGTGCAAATGACAGTGTTGCTATACACAAAATGTGTCTTCCAAAGCAGCTCTTCTCATTCTGTTCCACATCGTACAGCAGTGTGAATTCTGATATTGTGAGAAATGCATCTCACAGTATGTTCCATAAACTGCAGAGATATATGTAAATTTCTGCTTGCTCATCTATACTGCAGAACTGAATTGATAATATTAATATTTAGTTCAGATATGCCTATTTTAATTTTTTTTAATAGAAAAATTTTGGTTATACTTAAGGTTTAACGTAGACCAAGAGACATTCTTTGCATGTAAATTTCTGTACTTAAGACAAGAAAGTGCCATTTCACTGTGAAATGTATAATCAGAAATGCTAAAGTTTTAATTTTCCTGTAACCAGTCATAGATATACTCTGTTATGCTATGAACTTCAGTAAACATAGATCAGTGAATCTTTGAAAACAGTGAAGCTCTAAACATTGGCTCTTCATGAGCAAGGTCTGTGACCTGACCTCGTAGATTTAGAATAGTCATCTGAGAGTCTTGTATGTATGTAAAAGAGCAATGGAAAGGAATGATCTTGAATGCAAAGTACAAGCCACAGTAGTTGCAAGGAATTCCACAGATCTTGCACACTAGTTGTATTTACTCTGGCTTTGCAGGTTATTGATGGCCCGCAGAATTTTTTTCAATTAATCCTTGACCTTTTTTTAATAACTTGTTTACTTTGGCTGCACGGGGCGGGCAGGATTTGGCCCTACAGGCACAGGCAATTTCAGTTATATTGTCACAGGTAATCTTAGCCCAGCTCAGAAATCAACAGTACTATTTTTCTTTTTTTTCCATTTAGACTCATCTGCTTTAATGTGGAAAACCCAAAAACTGTCAAAAGAGTCCTTCATTTCACATTCTTGTAACTAATTCCAACAACAGCATGCATCACAGTAGGAAATATTCATCACATTGTTGCAATCAGTGATCTGCTTTGTTGTTGTTTGTTTTTCTAGTCCCACTTATAAATTGTGTTTCGAAATTACTTTTATTGAAATGTTTTAATTGGGATTTTCTGTTATACTTTTAAAAAGATTTCATTGTTCAAATATGGAAATTGTCCTCACATTGTCAAGCTATGTGAAAGGAGTGCCCTTAACCCTTCAGCCTGCTTAGCAGTAAAATGGGAGCAGGTTACTTCTGCTCATAATACTAACAGCCATTTAGCTGTACCATCTTCCTGCAGACAGTTTGGTTCTTTTGCCTAATCAATAAATATTCTGGGACATTATATTAACAACTAGGAATAGCCATCTCCAATTTAAGGCTCACTAAGAACTTCATCATTGTAAAGGATTATTTTGCCTCCTTTTTAGACAGTTTCAACAAAAAGCACCAAATTCTGTGGTTTCCTGCATTTCGTGTACAACCTCTCTTCATTATTTTTTCCCTCTGTGATAATAAAAGACACTGTGCTGTTTTTCCTTTTCATAAAAGCTGAATACTAAATGTATTCATTTGCATGAGGAACACTGTTTCAACAGCAGTAAGTCTTAGCGTCCTTGGAGAGAAGGGCCTTATTCAGCATTCAGCAGAGGAACTTGAACTGCCTGAATCTGTCTCATTATGTAGGCCATATGCAGTAAGTCACAGTGCCTAACAGCTGCTGGTGTTAGGATTAAGGGGAAACTACTTAATTTGATGCAGAATCACGCGTCATGATTTCTGCAGCAGTTTCTACCTGGTCCCTAGAGTCCGTACTAGCTATACAGCACTACACTGAAATCTTTTAATTGTGCCAACAAAATATGATAATGCCTGTTTAAAGTAAAAATCAGTTTTGAAAAGAAAAAAAAAAAAATAGATTAGTTGATGGTTACTTGACTGTCACCATGGCTGGTAGATACAAACTAAAAATGGTTTTGTTTAACCTGAGGGGTAGATGGAAATTTCTAGAGAGACCAGAGCAAATATACAGGATGTAAACATGAATGAGTATTTCTGATTAGTAAATCAATAAAAAAAAAAAAGGGAGGTGTGAAGAACAACCTGGATCATCTCTCAGAATGGCTTTATGCTCCTGTTCTTACCACCTTGCAAACAAATGTCTTTAGTATGTTAGTGCCCAGAAGCATTCAAGATGGACAGAAATAGAGTACACAATGCAGATGATTTACTGCCAGTAAAACAAATAAACAAAACAAAAAAGAAGGTAAGAATTGAGCAAGATGTTTCCCAGAATCTCTAAACTAGATAAATCTAAAATTCCTGGCATTTCATGTACGTATGTTGCTCCAAAACTAATGCCTCCCAGTTATTTCCACAGAAAATGAAACAAATAAAAAGAGGAAAAATAACACTATTTTATAGAGAAAGTTCTCAAGTACAAAACACACTTTTTCAGTGTGGTTGCTACCATTAGCTATGCATTTTCACTAGCTATAACAACAAGCTTGCATGCTGCGCTCATAAAAATCTGCATCAGTAGAAGTGATCTGCTGTTGCCACTGACAAAACGCACCACCCACCATCTCACTGTGCTCATATCCACTGTTTGGTCTTCATAAACATGCAGCAAGCATCGATTAATGTCAGTGGGTACCATTTTTTCCAACACGGAGAAATTCAGTGCCTTTGCTTCATAACACACTTCCATGTCAGATGCCATTCTGTCAGACTGCCTCTCTGCTGCCACCCGTTACACACTCTCGGAACAATACTCATAGTATCAAGAGAAAAAAAACCACAAGGATGGCATTACTCAAAGAACAAAAAAAGTAACTGTAGGAGATAAACATTATATGAAGATGCTGATGTTTGTAAGGATCACTGGAGTAGAATAGTCTTAAGAAATATTACAACGACATTTCAAAATGAAGTTTTACTATATAAGTAATAGGAGACACCCTCCAACATAGGAAAAACAAACAACCACATGCACAAATGTTTTTCATTTCACTTTTATTAGTCTTCTAAGATAAACTGTGGGGAAAAAAAAAATCTGCAACCTGATGAATGAACAACATTGTTGTTTTTTTTTTAAACCACAATCAAGGTATTGATTAGTTCCAAAGAAAGGAGAAGCTGCTCATTTAAATTGTTGACTACTTGACTACATTTCACTGGGTCTTGCTTTGCTAATAAACCTTTTTTTCTTGTTGTTTATTTTACATCTATTCAAAAAGTATTGTTTACAGGCCTTTCTTCATGTCTGAAACATTGTTGGATGTGTGAGCTGCAGTTGTCTCTGTTACCAATTAGCAGTAAGGCCCATTTTAACTGTAGGTTTTCCCAGTGACATATCATTTAGTGTTTCATAATATCCAGTCTCCAGTATTACACCAGTTAGAAAGTTTATTGTTGGCTTCACTTTGACCAGGATGCTGAACCTGATGATATCCCATAGTCCATCCCAGTCTGTAAAATTGTAAGGTTAAGGATGGTACAAAACAGTTGTGAAATCGGGATCAGAAAGGTCTTGTATTTGCAGCCTGCAAGTACTTAGAGCTATTGAAGCAAGCCAAAGTTCCAACATAGTTTATAGTTTAAATATGTCTAATAAAAGCCAGGGAAATCCTTGAAAAATTCATGCTTGGAAAAAAAAGTAGAAGGCAGCACATATCTATTTGTGTTTCATTGCTGTTCAAAATAAATAAATTAATTAATAAATCCCTAATTCTATTTCCTATCCTGACTTTCTGTTTGAATGCAAAAAATAATAATTATTATTATTTATATTGCTGAAGAAGAAATTGGAATCAAACTCTTATTACTTGTAGGAACGAGTGACAAATGAAAAAAAAATGTGAATCCCTAGTCTTGAAAACTGAAATTCTTTTTTTTTTTTTTTTTTTTTTTTTTCCCCTTTTGTACTGAGGTGAAACCTTCATAGAAGCCATTAGGTGACCTGTTATGTTTATCACAAGATAACCAAGAGCTTTGAAAGAACATCAGTACAGGTGATTTCTGAGAATATCATGGCCAAATCACCCCATGTGTAGTAAAAAGATGTTACCATCAGGGAAAAAAGCAGTGTTTCCGGCTTTTAAAAGCACAGTTTTTGCAAGCCTGAGAGAATAAGAGTATAATATATATTCCTAGAGATTAAATTTCCTCCTCTCCTCAGTCAACCCCGTATTGTCCCTGTCAAAACAAACCCCAAAACTGTAATTAATATGAACTGCCAATATCAGGTCAATAGAGAAGTTTAGGGATGTTTAATCCTGTCTTTTCCTGTGAAAAAGACAGATTAGTTTCTCGCTATCACTCTCTGGTATTCATTTGAAATGTTGTATTCTGGCTCACATACACAATATCCTCTGTAGGGAGGACACTATTTCTTCTTTTCCCAATGACGCTGCAGGTAGAAACAGACAGAAATAGATTAGTGTCTTTAAAGCACCAGTTCTTTTTTTCAGGAGTTCCCAAGCATTTAGCAAGTGCTGGGAGGATAAGAAAAATAAGCCTACAGTAGTATCTCTCTCTTCTAGAGAGCCTCAGGTTTCCAAAGTTGTTCCAGAGGATGATTACCCTCCCAGACAATTTCTTCTCATTAGACACAACTCCCTAGCAAACCCTTCCTGTAGTGAGGACTATTTTTCAAAATTCAGGGCAGGGATAATTTTTCTTCTTCTCTCCCCCAGGGAATTTACTGCTCATGAAAGTGCTGGCTCAACAATCCTGAGGTTGAAGTTGTTATCCACAACATTAATGAATAATGCAACATAACCTCTAAAACTGTTTCTGTGAAATGAATGGGGTTATTTGGGTCATACCAGAACTGCTAAGCAAATTATAATTTTTACAGCAAAAGTCCTTTCTATAATGAATACTACTAGGTAGTAGAGTAGAAAGAATTGTTTGTCTTTTTTTTTTTTTTCCATACTCCTTTACATCTGAGAACAACTTTTCCTTCATATGTTGTAGAAAATACATTGTGAGTCAGATGCTCCATTTATGACCCTTTTTTTCAGAAGTAGATTATGATAATACTATTGAGATGAGAAACAGTGGACATGTTATAATTTCTCTTTAGAGTGGGGACAACACAAATGCCTTCAGATGTATTGAAAACAGGTTTTGCAGATAAATTGCCACTTAAAAATATCTCACCACTGTGGTATTGTCACACAGAAAACACATAGGTTTTTTGGGGCCACAAGTAGTTTCTCCTTGTGGGGGTGTTTGTAAGTGACTCATAACTTCACTTCATCTTCTTCATAGCAAGATTACACAAAGGCATATTCACTAAAGATTTAAAATTAGTAATAAAAACAAACAAGCAGAATAAGGTTCAGCAGAGAAAACTTTATCATTACAACTTTTTCTGATATGGCAATAATTGTAATTATAAGAACAGCACCATATTTTTTTTGTTTTTAAAAAATTAAAAAATACATATATCAAATCTCACCTCAATCAGAATTTGTCTATGTTAGACGAGCTCTTCAATTCCAGTGTAATTCAGAGAATATAACTTATTGTCTACAATTAAGCAATTTCTCCCAATTGGTTTTCATAAATTTAGAACATTCTCATGAATTAGAAAGAGGAATAGTACATTTCTGGAATAAATGTATGCCTGACATAGATAAGAGTATCTTCATTTAAAAGAAAAGAAACATCTTGAATAAACTTAGAATGACAGAACTGTCTAATATTCTATCCATATTGAAGATATGAAATTCTACGTTTTGTTTAAAGTTTCACAGACAACACAACCCTGAAAGCTAATAGATAAGGTGGTGACAGAAAATACTCTGGTTTTAAAGGTTAAAAAACCAAACAACAAAAAAAACCACCACAGATTTTTCTGCTTTAAAGATAGAGACACGGGGTAAAAAAAAAAAAAAAAACAATTACAAATCAATATCATGCCATAATAAGACCTTAATTTATTTTACACAATTCTCTGGAAAATTTCTTAAGAAATAATCTGTCTTCTCTTCTTCCTTCAAGAAGAAGAAAACGAAGGGAAAACTATACAATGCTCTTCCCTTTTAGCTCCAAATTATATTCACTTTCCAACAATCTTAAAGAATCAGACAACTTTACCACAACTTTAGCTGCTGGTTATTAGCTCAAACACAGATTGGAGTGACCTCAACTCGCTTCTCAATTTTATACTTCTTAAACAGCTAGTGGCTTTTCAAATTAGCTGATTACGATCATACCTAGTTGGTAGATGACAAGAAGGTAGAACTCCCAGTCTTGCAATGTATCTTAATATACGAAAGATACTATCTGGAAAAATTGCATCTTCTGACTTCAGAAGCATAAGATAAATGCATTTAGGATTTCAAATTGGTTCTAGATTACTATGAAGAAATGCACATCCCCTAACTTAGTGATCCAAAGTACAGCTAGGTGTCTGAAGTGGATTGGCTGCATTCAGCTTAAGCAAACTACAGTCCTGGTGCAAGAGTACTCCTTACACAGTGAAAGACACAAATCTAGTCTTTATGCTGAAGCAACTTCCTAGTAAGAGAAAAGGGATGAGAAGAGAATCATGCTGAAAAGGGAAGGTTTTCCTTTACTCAGGATCACAAAATACAGAAGAAAATTGTTAAGTCCCAGTGTACTTCATTCCCTGAAGAATCTGGGCTCAGGGATGACTTACAGTAGGTGTGTGGCCTTGAAAAGAACTCTTTATGAAAGCTCTGTTGATTACTCTCAGGGAAGCTTCTCACAAACAGCTCCACTAAGGAAGTCTCAGTGCCCGCATTCCTTTCCAGAACATGTACCTCTATACACTTTTTGATCAATAGACTCAGCTCTGCAAAGAAAACAAACATTGACTCAAATTGCTAGTGGATCCAGTGAAGTGCAAGAAATATACATGCTTTTCTTATTTGTGCTAGCTGTTTAAAGATGCTAGAAAAATCAAGAAACTACAACAAAATATGTTCCACTAGTGATTTCTGTAGTAAATTACTTAATATTGATGCCATGAGATTGTCTTTTGTCATCTGTTAACTATGCTCATCACCAAGAACAATTTTGTCGGCTGCCCATTCTAAGAGTGGTAACTGTCAACTTTGATGGTAATTATGGATTTTCCAGACAGCTGAGATGGGATTCATGTGTTGGCATAATGAAATGAACTGAAATGAACAGAGAATAACGTGACATAATGATATCGCACACCTGAACATCTTAACTACATCAATATATATATGGCTACTGAATCCAATGCACAACAGATTTTCATGTTAGGTAGGATTTGTAAGATGCATCAGAAATCAAAACAATGTTTAAATTACTTCTGGACATTTATATAAGTCTTGTCAATTTAGTTATTACCATTCTGAGGACAAAAACCTGAAAAGGGAATCTCACTAAAGATCCAATCTACTGACACCTGGGCACTTCCTGAAGCTCAGTACTCTACTTATTCACACCTAGCAAAGCTGGTTGCTATACCAGACAACATTAAGCTAAATCTGGACCCACTGAGCTCAGTAACAGTATTATTGTAAAAAATGTAAAAGCAAAAAAATGAAGTCGAAGTCTTTAAAAAATACAATGTTGGAGAATGAGTACTCTTCATACCCCATTCCTTAATTGCGTGTGTAGGATGTGCAATCCATATCTATAAAATCTGAACTGAATTACACTTATTATTTAGACTTCCAGCTACCAATAATTCAATATGAATGGAAAGGTTTTACCTTTCAAGACTTCATGCAATACTTTTTAAAAAATATACTGGAAATTGAAGAAGTGATAGTGGTCCTCTGGATGTATTTTGGCATTTCTGTATTGTCAAAATTGCTGAAGGAAGCAGTCAGCAACTTGACCAAATTTTGAATTTAACCATGTGTCTGAACTCTTCTTTGTTTTTGCCTGAAAGCTTGTTTTCTTAGGCATTTCTTGCAATAAGACTGACTTAGATGCGGGTGTTGCCGTGTGGCTGTTGGCATCACTTTGTGGACACTTTTACATTTGAAACCATTTCTTTGGAGCTGTTTGCCTTCAGAAGAGAGTACTCAGGAGTGTTTACTGGCGGAAGATCTGGCCTGTGACCAAATAACTCCAGCTTGGTATGGAAGATTGGGGAATTATGCCATCGTATCCTGTGAAAAGCAGGGTGCAGGTGGGCACCTCCCTGCTACCTCTTATCTGCTGGCAAGGCCCAGAAGATGGGAACAACGGAGTTTCTGCTGAGATCCCAAAGCCGTCACTCCAAAGAGAGCAGACATGACCACTTCGGACTTATTTATAAGTTGGTATTGTCATCATCGTCATAGTCAACTGAATAACCACTCCTGACGACCCGTCACTACTGAAGATCAACATCTGGACCATGAATCATGCTGGACCCATGGGGGTGACTATCTCTCTCTTGCTTTCTACAAAGACATCTTGATTCTTTTTCCTACCTCGTTTCTATCACCCATCTTCATTTCCCTATCTCCCTTAGTGACTAGGACTTGTAATAAACAGGTCTGGCATACTTTTGACCCATTGTGTATTAATCTTGCCATTGGGTATACATATATTAAAATAATCTCCTCTCTCTCCTATAAATTGGAGCAAGATACCATGCTTTGAGTCTGACCAAACAACTGCCAAGGGTCCCTTCATAGCCAAGTTCCTGGTGGACTTGAAAAACCATTTGAAACTATAGCAGTTGACAATGAAAGTTCCAGATCATTAAAAAAACTTCTATTATTCTGGATCTGAGATGACTACTTAAAAAGGTATATTCACATAGTGATGATGTTGAACTAAAATAACCTACAGGATATGACTGTAGTACCCCTGGAACCACAACACTACTACCCCAGATAACCATATAAACTGACCCAAGAAATGTTATCAATAAACTCTTAGAAAAAGATTGTTCTTTTCTATAGCAGCAATGTTTTACAGTCCTCAACCATAGTTTATTGTTGGTGATAAACACTTTCTATTTTAAGGCACTATTGCTGCTTTCCTGTTGACTGAAGATTAATGGCACATCCAGATTCTTACTATTTTTAGAGATGTTTATGTTTGCTTTTAAATAATGTTAAATAATTAAATACTAAATACTAGGTTATTCTGAAACCAATGCCTCCCATTCATCTCCATGGAAAATATAGCAGATAAAATGAGCACAACAAAACTATTTGATAGAGAAAACTCTCAGCTACAAAATGCTTTTTCACCACGGTCACCACCATTAGGTGATTTGCACAGATAACTATTCTAGACACTCTTCATTTCTTGGTGTGAGAGCTGTGTATAGCCACTCGGAAACAAGGCTTGCCTTTCACATAATTGTCATCACCTCTGAAACACATCACCACTGCTTCTCTGTGCTAACATCTGCTGTTGAATGTTTATGGAGACCAAACAAGTATCAGTGAAAGTCAGTGGGTTCAACTTTTAACACATGGACAGATTGAGTGACGCTCATTTGCTCTAGATGCACTTCCATGTCAGATACAATTTTGTCAGACTGCACCTCTACTGCCATCTGCCACACAGCAACAAAGTGAAACAGAAAATTGGTGGCAAGGTTATACCTTCACTGCCATACCAGCAACATCTGTCCCTGAAGCTGTGGGCCAACGTAATAAAATAGGAAGCATTACTTTCAGAGCAGCCCTTCTATATTTGTGTCCTTCAACAGCTGGAAACCCTCTCTTAAATCAGAAGAAAATGAAAGATTTGTTGCTGTGTGGCTGAGAATAAGAATTAGATATCTAGCTGCTCCTGTCAGAACACATCTGTCTGAGAAAACACTGGAAGAATACAGGATTTTCATTTGATGGAAGTTCCAGGGGTGAAAATGTTGCTGTATGAATGGAGATGAAAAGATCTGCAGTAAATGATGCACAAATAATTTTACTGAGCTGCTTGATAATTTAACACTAGTATCACCTACATTTTTATAAACATCTGCAAGGATTTGGATGTTTGATGTCAAGTTTCTTGAAGTTTGGGTCCTGTATGAATAAAACACCATTATTTCAAATATTTATTTACTATTGTTTGAATGAATCTCACTATTTTTCTTGGATGCTTTGAACTTTAAACAGTTTTCATGGTAACTAAGTCATATTTCTGTGACAAACTTCATTAGAATATTTCCCACTGGACAAGCTACAAAAATTTATCACCTTTTAACCATTCGCCTACGTTTTAACCCCTTCTGCAGTTGGGTTTACAGCACAGTCTCCCTAACCTGCTGACAATCAGCATAAAATAACTGACATCTACATGTGTACATCAGATATTGAATGTCCAATTAATAGTCAAGCATTTTCAAGTCCATACATTATTGAGTGCCAAGGTCTTAACTAAATAAAGTCAAACCAACAGTAAAGGCCACATCAGGAGTATCATACTTATTTCTCCATATGATAAAACGTAAAAGGGCAACACAGTTTTTAAAATTACTTCATTTCTTGTCTATTCACTATATACTTTCTATTGTATAAATGCTTCAAATAATGGTCCTTAAATTCTCCCTTCAGATTCGGGAATGTCAGTCACTTTGTTACAGAGTGGTATAATTTCAGCTCAATGAATCTGTCTATTCTTTGAATTTATCCAAATACCATAAGGATATTAAAGTTATCACAAGACTTTAAGGGATTGTGCTTTACAGGATATAAGGACTTTTTAAGTCCTCTCCTTGCTTTAAGATCAAAGGTCTTGGAAATGAATTTCAACTCTGTTTACTTAAGTTTTAGGAAGCAGGAATATTCTCTCCCAACACATCTGTTTTAGGGAAACTATTTAGAATACATGCAAATCTCTGCTTTCACACAAGGATAAATGATCCTTCAACTGAAGAGGTACCTTTATTATAATCTGTAAGCTCTGGGAACAGGTAGCTGTAGAGACAATAAACTAAACATTGACAGGAATCACTCTGCCTAGCCCCATCTGTCACACTATACAGACAGTAGTGGTTTCAGCTCTATCTTATTGATAATCAGTTATGATGTGTATAGTTTTTTCCAAGATCTCCTAGGTTATCTTGAAAGTCCCAAACTATTTCCACTTCTGATTAAATCAGAAAAATTAGCTCACCAAATGTAAAACCTCAAGCCATATTTTTTTAGGCATTAATGTCCAAACAGACCTCATAAATCTTAGCTCTCTGGGGACTAGATTTGAATGCTGCCATTCAATAGCTTCATCACATCAAATACTTGACAAAGCAGCAACATTATCACTTTTGCTATTTTTAGAACACTTTAAACTACGTTTATAATACAAAAGGGAGATATTTCCAAGCAGTTTTTATTTAAATAAATCTAAACACTTCTGAGATAAATACGTAAAAACAATATTTTCCGAGATTACTTAGTTAGAATTAAACAGTTAAGCTACTACAGAATATCACAGTTCTGGTAAGTTTTTAAATAACAGACACTACTGTGACAGCTAAGACTTGTAGAAATGTCTACAAGTAGAATGATCTGCAAACAGGCTGGGTGCAGTATCACTGCAGCATGAAGACTCCTCACAATTCATTTTTGTACTGATATAAAGCTTGTAACAGATGAGTGCCCTGGAGACATTTGAGAATCAGAGCAAATAATAATAATAATAATATATTTTGCCATTTCAATGGCTAAAATCACCTCAACAATATTTGATGCATTAATGCATTGACATTTTGTACTCTTTGGCTGTACTGCACATTTGTAGTCTGGTTGATATCTGCACCTGATATGGCAAGGTTTTTGTTATCCACACTGAATGTACATAGCTGTTTTTAACTTGGTGAGATGAGTAATCACTCAGAGGGCAATGGAAAAGCAGATTCATAGTCCATATCATGGCCAAATTTACTGCATAGCCTCTGTAGAGAAAAGCAAGCATGTATTTTAAAAATACCAAAACAAACAAATCTTGAAATAACTGCAACAATGAAGAAAATTCCTGTATATTTTCCACCTTAGCTAGATTAAGTGAGATGTGTAACATACCAAGAATGAGCTTTTTAAAGGAAGTCAAAATATATGTTAGTTCGGGTTGCTTTCTGCCCCTCTTCTCCCTGTACAAGAACATAGTTTTGAAAAGAAGATCATTTTCCCCATAAAAAAATACATTTACAAAATGTATACACCATGTTTAGATATTGTATCATAAAGATCAAGCAGAATAGCCATGTACTGACAACGTTACTTCTATATCTACAGGAAACTCAAGTTACATAGACATGTATACATATTTATTAAGATGGTAGACACATAAATTGGATTCCTGCTTTCAGAAGTGGAAGGTTAACGTCACATATCATCAATATATCAATGATAAGTCTTTGTGATTCAAAAATATAAATGCCCCAAAATTGCAGATTCTGTAATACATTTGTTAACTGTATGAACGCAGACAGATCAAGGTGAAAAGAAAAATCAAGCTTAACAGCAAATTTGCTGTCTGTAAGGAATGCAAATATGAATTTGGGGAAACAAGATATGAAGCAATCCATTAAGCAATAAAATAGAAGGCACATAGCAGGATTTTTGTTAATCCATGTCTAGCTAAGGACAGTAAGCAGAAAATTCATTTGATTTTCTCAGTTAAGTATAATACAGAAACAGTAAGAATACTTCCTTGCTGTTTTCATGAGGCTAAAGGCAACTAACCTATACTTATACATACTCAGAATATTGTATGCAAACTCCACAAAGCACTGGTTGAAACCAATTTCTGTGTAAAACTTGTTCAGTACCATAGAAGCTGTAGAAGAAGGCTTAGAAAAGTTAATGGTCATAAACTCTGCCTTTTCCCGGATCTGACTTCATTTTATCTGAGGTTTGGAAAGCTGACTGACACAGTCTCGGACTTCTCAATAAAAAAATTGGAGGGAAAAAGAAAAGAAAACTCAGCTTGTTCAGGCTGCTCGCCAAATAGTCAGTGTGAAGTAAGCTCAGTGTGACTTAAGCTGTGGAAACATAAGTGGATAAGAGAGCTATAGAAATAGAAATCAGGGTAGATAGAATAGTACAGTTTTGCTAATGGAAAGGAGTCAAAAACCCACCTGACTTCCTAAAATTAAGATCTCTGATAAGCTGAGGAAGTGAAATGCTAGATGACCAAAATATCATTAGCACTCCTAAGTTTGAGGAAGGAAAAGATAAAATATTTTCTTGCAGAATGAATAAAAAACTGTTAAGAGACATATTTGAGGAAGTGCACATAGTTTTATAACTAAAAAACTGATGAAAATTGGCAATAGCAATCCTGACAAGAAAGAATGGTTGAGAATTAAGTCCAGGAAGATCTGAAAGGACACAGGAAGGATTAAAGGAGAAATAATAAATCATAAATGAAGTAGGTGGAAACCGAGACTGACACAAAGCTTCTTTGGAGCTCTATGATACTGAACAGGCCCAGTAGCCCAACTTAAAACTTCATACTTCATATCAATAAATACATAAGTTGTCTGAGGAATGCCTCCCTAATACTGTCTATATTGTCATATCAACATTGTATTTTTAAAGATTTGCTGATCTTGTGGAAAAAGTTGTGGAAACCAGCAAGCTCTCCCCATTTGATATACTTGTCAAGCTAACCAGGCTTTTCTTTTCTGCAAATGTATATGCTATTGGCTTCTTGAACTACACTGAGTAGATCAGCAAAGGCACACCCTGTATTACACTGGAGTCTTTGCAATGATTTAGGCCACTGAACTCTGGAAAAGAATGTGTTGCTGTTTCAGTAGTAGCTTTAGCACCATGTGAGACAACATTTAAAGACCATAATATATTTAAGACATAGCATCTGACACTAGACATGAAGCCAGATATCCAAGTCATAGTCACATTCAGCTTTATAGTTAATGAAGAGCAGCGCACATGTATCACCTACTAGAGATGTTTTTTCTTATTTATTAATTAATAGTAGAGCCTAACACAGGATCACATTTAGATACCAAGGTACAGCCGAGTTCCACAAATACATTTGCAAAAACAGGGCTAAAATTAGAGACAAAAGGAGCAACACAACAAATTATTAATTTTACACTATGCTGTAACTAGTCTTGAATGCCTCAGTGCCTTATCCAACTTGTAAAGACAAATAATTACTTGCCAGCTTCACAACAATAGAAGTAGTACTATACCTCTATCACTAGAAATGGCTACTGAACTGTAAAACAAAGTTTGTTTTCTACTCTTCCTGCTTACCTATCTCTTTTCCCATATAAATTAGCACTGGAACATCATATCTTAATAGGAAGGTTTGTATTGAAGAAGCAGCGTCACTAATGTATATGCTTCTTTGCTTCCTAAGAAGTCAACATACAACCAAAAACATGTTGCAAGAATTAATTGCAAATGGTTTACAGTAATCTTCTCATAAGAGAGTCCTGCCACATGGCACTTCACACACTGGCAAAAACATAACAAGTACATGTTTGAAACATAGCTACTTAGCAGATATTTAAGTCAATAACCAGTATTTTCTTTTCCAGCATACCCAGACTAAAACTGGTTTTCACAATGACTACAACAAAAGAAACCACTCAAGCCTCCACAGCTCAAGACCACAGTTGGAAATCAATGACTGTAGAAGACCTTATGAAGATTAAAAGAAAAATAAAATCTTTCTTATGCAGAAATGATCTGCAGATTAGTCTATACAACATTAGATATTATATATAAAATGTTTTAGATGATAATGTTTCAAAAATATTTTTATGTTCCTTTCTTCTATACAAAAATGATTATCAGAGTGCTAAGCATATGCTCAGAATAATTTAGGAAAATTGCAGTTTAAAATGTATTAAGAAAACTAATTTTCATAAATATTAAAAAATAAACTCTCTCTTGAACTAGCTTGTATAATTTTGAATACCTTTTGACAGATAAGGAGCTTTGACAGGTGAAACGGGGGTACTCATTACTGGCACTGAAAAATTAGAGTAAATACAAAGAAAGCATGACCAAGAATCTGGCCTCCAGAATATTTCTTACATTCAGCTAGATACTGTAATATCAGAAGATGAGAAAATATGCCTTAACCTTTTTAATACACTTCTGACAGCTAGGACAGTATCACCTTCTTGACTAATACAACTTCAAAACACCCTGCCAGGAAGGCCATTAGTAACATTGATTACACTGAGTACAAAAAAGCTTCTATACGTCTCTTCTGAACCTATTTTTCTTTAAAATCCATTCATGTCTCCTCTGATCTTTTGTGCTAAAGCTGAGAAAATAACCCAAGGAGGTATTATCTTTCCTATTATGATTTCTATAGTGCTATTGAGGTCTGTTCAATCTTCTTTCTTTTCCCATTGAAAAACAAATGTTTTTGTCCTATCTCAAGATTCTTTCTTTTTCCCCCGATAAGTACTATAAAAGTACAACATGTTACTATTAATTTATATATTTTTATAAATAAATACATATGAATCAAAGATAAAAACAATCTTATACTTTTCTTCAGTTGACAATGAAGTTCAAAGCACCAGAAGTTTTTATTTCAGCACAGTCTGTTACAACTTATTCAAAATCATCTGATACTTTCTATTTGATTTTTGCTGCAATTTATCTGCAGTTTTGTCAGATTCCTGTTATTTCACTACTTTTGTCTCCTAAAAAAGGCAGCTTGTTTGGGATGGAAGTGTTGGGGAGAAGTTACTTCTCTCCTAAGTGTAGTTACAACGTTCACTGGCTACTGAAAAGTTTTTTTTTTTTTCTTTTGAAATCTTTTAGTCTTTCCAGACACTTTTGAATTATGAAATGGTAGTATAAGCCAAAACTGTCCAACTGTCATCTGTATTCAGTTCAGGACTGGTTGCTACCCTCTAGAAGAATAAAAGCCACTCTGCCGCAGGTTGATAGGAGATATCTGGGGCCCTTTTGTTTTCTTGCTTCTGATCTGTGAATTGTACAGTTAAGCAGTGGGCTGACTTTGTCTCTGATCCTCTTCAGAAATCTATGCTGTAATCTATTACTTTTAGCTCAGAATTACCATCAGCATCCTTGTTGACAAACACTTCAATAATTTCAGGTTGTTCTCTTTTGAGCACATACTGTCTCCTGTACTGTGCTGGCAAGCACTGAAAGGAGCTGCATTTACTCAAGAATCATTAGCAGGCTTTAGTAGCCACCTATGTAGTTGCAGATCAAGCAGGGCTTATTCCACCATTCCCCAACTCCCATTAGTCCCATAGGACTCTTATATATTTCTACAACATGACATTCCAAGTTGGCTGACAAGTCCTCTAAGCAAAACCAGTGCATTCACCCGTGTTTTTTATGCAGCATTTCTATCATACAGTTGATATCTCCTTCCCTAAGGGCTTCTAAAACCTGTCTTATCTGTTAGAATTATGTTTTTTTCTGAAAGGTCACTCTCCTTTAAGCAATTTAATAAATTATTTTATTCACCCTTCCCTTTCCCACCCTCTTAACTTTAAGTCAGTATGGAGAAATATAAAGCAATTTCCTTAAGTCAATGATTTAACTAGGCACAGAATTGAAGCACAATATAGGGTTCTCAGAATGTTTCATGGAATTCTTTTGCTTTAAGTTTTCCTTATGGATGATGTACGAATTTCAACTAAACCTTTATTCAGAAAGGACTGCCACGAGCATAGCCAAGATTAATTAACACTGATGAAAAATAGTCTAAGTTATCTTTCCAATACCAAACAGTAAAAAGCTAATAATTACACCTTGCACTCAAATTCCACCCCTGTACAAAGAATTGCCAGAATCTGCCTACTGTTAGATAACAGTCTAAAATCTTGCTTGTCATATATACATATAAAGAAAAGATACAAATATTTAAGTGTTTTCCTTTGTTACCTATTACTGCAGTGTTGATTTTGTACATATATTTAAGTATGCTAACATGTAAATATAACACATATCCCAGTAAAAAGTAGTGAGAGAGACACTCACAGAACTTTAAAAATCCTGACACTTGAGTAATCACGAGTTTTCATCGCTCCTGACACCAAGGTGGAAGGTCTTTGAGAAATCAAGTCTTAATTGCTTTCTGAAAACAAGGAGTTTTAATAAGTAAAATTAAAACTTTTCTGCATTTAAGTCAGTTTCTACCACCACCTTAAATAATTTATGACCGAGTCATGAAAATTTGCTGACACTCTTTAGAACTGTTTATATCTAAGAAACAAAACCTCTATTTTTACTGCTATAATCTGCTTAATAGAGGCACAGCAATGAATAGCCTCAAATTTTGGCAGCTTTCTTACATCCTTGAAATAGAAGCAAATGTAAGCATGGATTCAAGTGGTTTTCTGAACTTCTTCATCTTAATATCTGTATTTTATTTATGTACTTCCTAACTGCAGAATTTTGTCATGGGAAGGAGAGGAGGGGGCAGGCTTTCTGGGGAGATGGTAGCGTCCCCAGTCCTGGATTTATTTAAGAGATGTGTTGATGTGGTACCTAAGGACAGTGTTTAGCAGTGTTGTTTCAGTATTACATGAATGATTGGAGTTCTTTATTTCTCAGGACTTCTCCAAACTAAATGATTCTGTTTCAGATGCCATGTATTTCTAGAACTTTTGCAAAGGGCAGAGGTGATTCTATCATTATGAGAACTAAAATGAAGTACTTAAGAGTGTTTTCATCAATCATGTATAAAACTAAAAAAAAAGAAGAGAGTGAAAAGATAATATCCAATGAAAAAGATTTTTCATTATGCCACAAGAAGGAAATGGATAAACATCTCATGTCCTGTGTTTAAAGCTAGTATTGTACTTGTACTGAATCATACAAAGTATTTTAATTACTAACAAACAGGAATCACAACACATTACTGCACCATCACAAACAACGTTATGCTGGATTTGAAGTAGCGGAGGAAAAAGAAAAGAAGAAAAAACTAAAAAATCCAGTGAAAATAAGCTCTATCGGTAGTGCTTTAAATAGACTGCACGTTTACATTGCTTTCTCATCAAGATCTTATTCTGATAAGACAAGGGAAATAATAATTAGTTAAAGTAACATTTTAGCAGTTTAGAATAGCAATGTGTTACATCTATAAATGTAACACAGCCTTGGTAGCAAAATTACGTACAAGTTAAGGGACCAAAAAATTATTCCAGGAGCAGCAGAAAAACAGGTCAAAGAAACAAGAAGTGACAAAAACACACAATGTTTGTTGCATAATTCTAACATACTCTTTCTGAAGTAGAAATAAAAATTGTTTCTCTTTTCCTTAATTTGAGACCATGAAAACAAAAATAATTGATGTACAACAAATTCTACTTACCATCAGAATCTAGGTATCAAAAACTCTTCCCAGGCACAGAAAGTAGTGCTTCAGCTACAACGTAGAAAGTACTTTGAAGCTAGTAATTACTGAAACACTATTGTGAACAGGTATCATTTCTCCATTATCATACTTTCCTGAGAAGGTATCAGAGGTTAGCAAGAATTTAACTAGCATATTTAGGAAAGCTATTTTAAGATCAACATCACATTCATTTAACACATTTCTACAGACTTATACAAATGCTTTGTAACATGACAAAACTAACTAGATTTAATGTACAATGACAAGTACAGACAAAAAGAAAGTTCATACTTTCTTTAAAGTTATCTTAAAGGGATAAAGATAAAAACATATACAAACACTGTTACAAAACAACATTACAACACACCGCTAAAAGACACAAACACCTTGAGCTTTTTATCAGCCATTTTCAGGACACCACCACTGATGTTCTAATTATACTCACCCCAGGAATCAGCACTTCTAACACTTTCATATTAGTCTCTAAAACATATAGCCTTGAAAGATAAATTTCTATCCTGAACAGAATCAGGTATGAACTCACAACCACCTGATATCTGGCTCTTGATTAGCTACACATTGGTTTTAATTATCCACCTGCTTCCAATTAAGTACCAGGACATCCACCCTATTAATGGTGCAAGCTAATCACTCTTGCATATAAACAGAAGTTCTTTTCTTCCCAGAGTGTGTCTGATAGATAAAAATAGCTAGAATTGTCCTTTTGAGTGTATAGCATTTTAGCTAGCAATATTAATGATGCAGATGTTTTGAACTCTATTAGTAAGTGCTATGAGTTAACCAATGTGTTGTATCCTACTGTGAACATAAGTTGAAAGATATTCATTTCAAACAGTAAATAAGTTTGAAAACATTTTTCAACTGATATGTTACCATATCCTAAAACTCTGGACTCTGTCCCCCAGATATATGGATGTCTTTATTCCATATGCTGTTTTGAACACATGCCTTCTAGTGACTGTAAGAGCAGCTGCTATAGCCAGCTGTGTGGTAGACCTGACATTCTCCAGATGCATAGAATGTAGCACATCTATGTACTATATTTTAGAATCTAAAAGTTAAATGTTACAGAATGGTTTTAAAAATCATAGGGAATCCTAAGATGTCCTGAATAGTTTTCCATGGCTCACTAGTGATTTCACTGCAGATGGATCTCCTTTCATACTTATTTCCCTTATTTCTTTTGAAATACAGCAAAAACAAACAAACAAACCCATAAGAGCTCAGGCAATTTGAAACAATAAAAGAGAAAACAAAGAAAATTTTAAGTAGTATTATGTCTATGAGTATATCTTTAATACAAATAAACTATATGTAAAGAATAGCTATAGTCCATTTTAGAACAGATATAATGAAGGAAATTAAAAAAAACCCGCATTATGCATTTGTATTTAAATGACAGTATAGCTTTTTGTCTTCAACAGAAAGTGAAAAGAGAATAAAAAATCTCAAACTAGCACATGATACAGCATACAAACAAAGGACACTGAACTGTGGAAAAAATATGATGTTATGCTGGTCATAATGTAAATTGCAATCAGATAATCTGTGAAATAGTCCTGATCGCTGAGACTCCTGTGAAGTCATGTTAGGAATTTTATCTTTTCTAGAAAATAAGTTCAGAGAAAAAAAAAATGTTATTCATTTTTGACATTCTAAGAATGTTTACATGACACAACAGAAGATGACGTATAGCATGAAAGTATTATACCTGATGGTTCCTATATACGGGATGTAAGAAAGCCTGCTAAAAGATCTAATTATCCAGAATTGCCTTTTCTGCCCTGAAGCAATCATTTTGATGACAGTCTTCTATGCACTGTAGAACAAAATGAGAAGCTTGTGCTATATAAACTGGCTTGGTGCTTCCCTTTTTCTTCCTCTGCTATCGGTTTCCCCATCTCATTCATTTTCCACACATTAATGGTAACAGTCACCTTGAGCTGGTGATGCAGAGTAATTTTCACAGAAACCTTGATCAGAAACCATAAATCAGCCCGATGTGCTTTTATGGTCTAATAACATTCTGTCTGCTCTTAGAGGCCCTTGTGTAAAACTGCATTGCAGAGAATCCCTAGGTGTTTTTTTTCCTCCCACACATGCTCCTATATGTATCTGTACATAAAATACCTGCAACACAATTAGATTAAGATATTTTGTTAAAACTTGTAGGCATGAAAGCATTCAAATATCAACAAGTAAACATAAAAACACACAAATACAATCTTGAAATTTTCTCTGTAGATATTTTCTTTGCTTGACTCTTGCTTCCTGTATAAGGTCGCAGAAACCAAGCATTCTCACCCTGCTTTTCCAGATGCAGTGCATCAACAGGCAGAGTGCAGTAAAGCTGAATGCTTTGTCTAGATTAGAAAATGCTAACCCATATAGCTGCATCAGCAAATCCACCGAACTTGGGGGCCTTGTGAGGCTGAATCTTGTCAGTAAGATTCTGTCTTCATTTATAGAAAAGTGGAATTTGCTTTAAGATTAAAAAACTTATAGGAAAAAAACATTGATTTTATTGTTAGGATCATCATTTTCTTTCCCAAAGAGCAGAACTAATATCTACTGTTAATGCTTTCCCTTAAGATGTATTCAGACTACGTAAACCATAAGGATTTTATTGTATACTACATATTTTTTCATCCTTAGTTTGAGAAGGTGGAGCCTGATTTGAAGAAATGCTTAGGATTTCCAGCTATGTGACGTATTATATTATATGAACTGACAAAAATAAAATATTAAGGGTTTCAAATCATATTTTCAATATCAATATACATATTTGAGATTGTCTGTGTGTCTCAGTTCCTTTAAAGGAGAATAATTTAACTTCCTACCCTTGCAAAGATTATGTGAAAACAAACACAAAAATATTTATGAATAAATTATTTATCTTTTACACAGGTTTGTGTACCTTTTTACTTCTATTACTGACAGTAATTTATTTTTTACTTTTACAGCTAATGGCCTACAGATTTTATGAAGTTCTCCTCCTGCTCTGCTACTCAAGAAACACATACAGCTGCTTGTTACAATCATTGCACTACCAAATGCCCATCATTCACAGCATCTTCCCCATTAGGGTCCATAGAGAAATCCCTAGCATTCAATAGAAAATGCCAGCTCATAAAAGGCGGATTCATCATTTCAGGACCTAAGTATGTGAAAAGGAAACAGAGCATAGGATGTAACTTCTCGTCTTTCTCTTATACCTTTCACAGTCTGAACGTAAATGAGATTGGTTTTTTTGCAGAAGGTTTCTGCAAAGTATTCAATTTGTGAACAAGAACACAGGATAACAAGGAAAGAGCAATGGAGGGAAATGAAGACACATTCCTTTCAGATTTGCTGATTCATGGCTGTGAATAACGTGGTAATAGCACTAAAACAGACTTAAACAGTCCAGCCTTAGCATTCAGTCACTGAGAATGTTCATTTTATATACAGAATAGCTGAATTTTCAAGCAGTACAGAATTTACAAAGTTCAAATTAAGGAGGAAGATACTGAATTAAAATGAACAGAATATCAGTTATAACTACAATAAGAATGGTTACAAGATATGGTGCTTTTTACTGTAAGTTTCCATCACTTCAAAGAAAATTAGTGAAATGCAGTGGATACCACCCATCTTATCTCAAAGACTTGTCCTGTTTAGTTCAGCTTTATGAGCAAAAACAGGAGTCACCCCCCAAAAAGCATCATTCTTACTCTGTATGTATTCCTTTATTGTTTTATTGTCAATTTTATAAAAATGATAGTGAGTTCTTTCTACAGTAATTTCTATAATGACAATATTTTGATAATTTCACTCATTCTGGTGACCTCAAGAAAATTTTTCTGTTGAAATAAAAAACCACTAGGGTCCTGAGAAGCCTTGCTTGTATGCAAAATGAATTGAGAGTAGGATTAATTTGTCTTGCAGAACTAAGAAGGTATTTCATTCTTGTTAATTGGATACAAAGGCAATTAAACTTTAAAATCTTCTAATCTGAGGGGTTGAAGGGTGCTTAGACTAGAAACCAGGCATATTCTGATAAAATGTCTGTAAATATGGGCTGTACTGTCACTAAGTAATCTAGTGTAGGGCATTTGTGACCCTTGTAACGAAGTAGATCCACAAATAATGTAGACTGAATTTAATAATTGTACTACAGAATAGAAGAGGTTAGGCAAAAGAGATGGTCTGAGGAAAATACATTATTCAAACCTTTATTCCAAGGCAATATGTTTTCTATCCATTGGTCAAAACTGTTTTTCTGAGCCAAGAGAATTGTGAGAAAGTCTACTGAGAAAAATACTTACCAAGGTTTGGCACTTTAATTCTAGTGATAATGTTTCCAATGCCCCTGGATTTCTGCTGAAAGAAATGCCATCTATGATGAATAATTTCCACAGAACTGCCCCAAACGGAACCTGCCAAAAGCAGAAAGAATTAATAGAATTTATCTCATTCTAATTTTACCTAGTTTTTGACAGTACTTATGAGGGAGCGGTTTTTATTTTTTCAGCATCACTGTAGCAGAATGTATTTTATGCCCTGACACTTATTAACAAAGGAGTGTGCATGCATGTACACATGTATGTACATCCTATGTGCACCTGTTGCAAAGGCAACTGAAAGAAACAGTGGAAAATCCCAAATATTTTGGGTTATTTTGTGTTATAAACCATGTTGAGTCTGCAGTATTTTCCTTTCTCCACAAAATTTAATCTGCCTTGTAGTGATTGCTGTTATCATTCACCACAGCTTTTATTTTTGTTTTTACATTCAACCTATAATTTGCAATACCCAGTGTTCTGCAGCTGTAGAAAGGAGATCTGAACGACAATACTAGTAAGAGTTCTGCCTATTAAATTATTTGGCTAATTTTTTTTTTTTTTTTTTACTTCTTTTGTTTATGTACAAATTAAGAATGATGGTTTTGTTTTTTCAGAATGTTTTGGTGTACCATATTGATTTTTTTATTTGTTGTAGCACTTGGACAGATCAAAACAATGGGCAAGGCATTACAACGAAGGTGTGATAATGGAAGGACCAGCACAATAGAAAGGTGCTATAAAGTAAGGGAAGAAGATTGCTCACATGTATCAGAACATTCCAAATTTGCAAGGGAAAGCTTCACTAAGAAGAGATCTCCAGAAAGAGATCCATCTTCAGTGGCAGCCAGCCCTTAAATGAGGTCTAAGAGAGGTGCAGCCAGGCTCCATTCCTTCCGGTCACATATGTGAATTGCCTTCACTTGTGCTCCCAGGTCTGACCAGGTCCTTTCCCCAGGTGCTCAATCAGTGGTTCAGGCCATGACTTACCCTCACCAGTTTCCATACATTTGTTCATACTTGAAAATAGCTGTTCAGATCTTTTTGTATATATTCCAAGAGACTGTGCAGTTATTTCAAGTTTCACATTTATTCTAACAATCACACATTCAGTAACCATGCCTAAGCTTTAAGACTGCAATATACACATAGTTTGTGTGATATGTATATATCTTCCCATGTACTTGGCCTACTGAAAAGGTTTATTAGTCATTTTGAAAAGTTCTACTAATTTGATTTAAATAAAAAATTTTGTTGTTTTTTTTTATTCTGTCCTCACCATCCTTCTGACTCTGTGGATTATAAGTGGAAGGTATCAAGGAACTATCCATGGAGATAATTGTCCTATGGTAAACAAGCGATCAAACACTGCTTTCTGAGCCTTAGATGTTGGCTTTTTCTGTTAATGTGAAGTAGAGTTCATTAAATGCTGGGTTGTTCACCCACTAACAAGAAATAGGAGCTTGGATTACGACATTGTTATACAGGTTACTGTTACTCCACTAATGACATACTGTTGCAAAAAGTCCATTTCTTCTTTACAGCGCAAAGACTGGTCTGCTACTGGCTGTTAAAAATACCCCCTCACCTCTCCCACAGATGAATCCCATTGTTTTTCTATTAGTATAACAAAAAACATACAGCAATGAGATTTAAAAACATGTAAGTGCCAGAACAGATTTATTGAATTTCTGTGGTTGGCACCAGAAGATCCTATGTAAATAAGGGACAATTAAGACAGCAAAAAAAACAAACAAACAGAAGAAAACCAGACAGACTAGCAAAGGCAAGATAGCAGTCTTGTTTCTTGTTGCTTATGTGTAACATGATAAGTCTTTGAAATTCATTTTCTTGTTTCACTTAATTTGTTATTCACTTAATTTGTTGTCATGTACCAGAAATTCTAGGCATGTGGGTAGATCTTAAATACTGATCATCCTAATTTCTCCAGCATAACTAACAGGCTACTTACCTGGCTTCGCTCCTGGGAGGCAACTTTCCCATGAACTTATACTTGCTGTTTTGTTTCTGACTTTTTATAGCTGAGCGTGTTTTCTATCCTGGCTTTATTATCCTAACTAACCCTAACTTCCACTTTCGTATGTATATTTTAACTTTATTTTATTTTGGTTTCTAGCCCTAGTCTATCTAGCAGATTCCCTGGTTTCTAAACAGGGAGTTAGAGTGGGGAAACAGATTCAAAGGAACTCGTGTCGGTGCCTCATTGTTGCTGACTTCTTCAAAACTCTCCAGAACAATTTTCTTTGTAATTTCTTTAACTTCACTGGCGAATAAGGACAACCCCGGTGTTAAGTGACCTGCAAAATAAGACTTGCAAATGATGCTTAGCATCCTAGGAGCATAAAGACTGATGTGCTGTTTTTCTTCTAGGTATTGTTTATATCTAGAGATCCACAATTTTGGCAGATAATCTTTGCCACAGTCTTTCTGTTTTCTAGTCTTTTCACAAAGATGACCAAAATCCAATGTAATAATTCCCTGTTGTATGGCTAATGACTCCTAAAAGAAACAAGAAAAAAATTGGATGTTGTATTACAGAGCATAGCACATGGTATAACATACAATAACATGCTGCAGTTTTGAAAACACAGTTCAACTAAGGGAGAGATTTGCAAAGTGGTGATTTGAATCTTGGGATTTTTCCCCATTGCTGCATCTTGAAATTCTGTAGGTTCCAGAAAAGGTAGTCACTTCAGAACACTTGCCTAAAATACATGAAGGACAAAAGTGATGTAGTGATTACACAATAATAATCACATCACAATGTGAACAGAAAGGAAAAAACAAACAAACAAACAAACAAACAAACAAACAAAAACAAATGAGAGATATTGGAAAGGTTTTTGAAAGAACTCCTGAGGGAACAAAAGCTGTGTGAGCTTGAAAGGCTGCAATGCCACCTGCTTTGGAATTTCTTACTGAACAATTGAAATAAACGTGAACTCTGCACCCTTTGAAGTGCATTAATGAAGATGCAATTCATCTGCAGTTGAGTAGCACTTTGATTTCAGCAAATTGTAGTCAAAAATGTTCAACAAAACTGAGATCCATTCCAGTATCCTACATATTTATAATGGCTTGAGCTGAATTTAAATTCCTCCCTCCCTCCCCACCTCCCTCAGGAGGAGTGGAGCTCACTGAATTCTATCTCAAATGACCACATTTAATTCATTGAAGTGTCACCATTTGTTGGTGAGGTTTTATCTATTTCGCACTGTGTAGGTCATGCTCTAATTAATCTAGACGCTTTAAAGGTGGAGATTAGATACGTTTCAGGAAAGAACATTTCAAGAGAACCTAACTTAATAGTTTTTGGGAAAAAAATATTTTGAATTTAAAGAATATTGTTTTAAACGATAAGAATAACAAATTATTAAAAAAATATACTGGTCCATAATAATTTTTTTCTTCTGTTCAAAGTAGAATTTTATTCAGAAAGAATAATTATGTTTCTCCCTTCTCTTTTGAAACTAAAATAATGCTTCTCTTTCCCTTTTTATTTATCTGATTGTCTTCATAATGCCTTTATGTAGCCACAAAAGGAAGAATTAAGTTACACTTTGAAATTTTCAATTTTTTTTTTCACATCACAACATTTGAATCAATGAATTAATAAATATAAAATCACAACGTCTTAGGAATCAAGTAGAACAGATTTCACTCACATCGGTAGTAGAAGAACTTTCATTAGGTTTATGCAGATTTCCTACTTCCTTGAAGAAGGATGTACATCCTTTCCAAAAATGTTGAAATGGAAAAAACACCCACCATACAAAACACCAGACTGGTCTTCTGCTTAAGAAACAACTGTTAAATGCTGTTTTTCAAGGTCATGGTATACTTAATGAGATTTCAATTTAGGTGATTTTCAGGTGTACGTAAGTGTCCAGATCATTTGAACTCACTTAAAATTTCTATTGTTATCTTCCTCTCATTTAACTACTAAACAAGATAAGAAGAATAAATGATCTTCTCAGCTAATAGAAATGTAGAGAACTTGGCTGCTGCAAAGGGAAGGGAAAATTTTTTTTCGCTCTTTAAATGCATACGTAGATAACAACATCTATCATGATTCTCATGCTCATGCACAAATTCAAATTAGAAAACTTTTTGATAGATGAGTTCTGGTAACACAACTAATGACTCACACACAAACAAAAGTTATAACACTTATGCTCTTCTATACTGTCATTTTCTTCTAATATGTTTAAGTTTCCTTACCCTACTCCTGACGTGTATATGAAATCTTTAGTTATAAAATGCCTCTGGTTAAAGAATAACACAAAATTTTAGAATAGCTAAATTAGATATAATGATTTTCTGTGACTACCTCTGGGAGAAGAATTAATAGCACTGTTTCTAAATGTGCCTTTTTCCATAATTTAATTCTGCCACTGCATGGGAGAGAATTTTGTTAAAGTACTGCTTTAACTATTAATGTAAAAGGAGAGAGCAACACAACTTGGGATTAAGTTCAGATGTACTTCCAAAGGAATTTCTCTAAAGCAATGTAAACTGTATTTGCACATATCTTACACATTTCTTCTGGGCAGTCCTAAAATACACGCTACTGAGCTGCATGCTACGTGCATGCTACATGATCTTCAGACTTTGCAGTCTATTTGTTCCTACTTACTGGTATGTAATATACATATTTATTCATCATCAGAGAGTTGAGTAAATTTTTAAAATTCCCCAAATCAGAAATAATTTAAAAAGTCAAAGTCAATGAAAAATGATAGTCTAGCCCAAGTCTAGCCCTTTTAAATAATTTCTGGAGTGTAATTGCTATATAAATTTACTTAAAAGTAAGTCATTTTAACTCAGGTATTAAGAATTTACCAGCTGACTACCTTATATGTCCCTCGTTTGCAGTTTTATACTTACACCGAGTACATAAGAAATAACTCAATCTTTTTTTTTTATGTTGCTGTAGAATTTCTTCATTATATAAAATATCAAGCCTTGTTTAAAAGCTGCTTTCTCTGATTAAAAGGCAACAGTTTACTCCTGCACTAAGGAAATGCAGTTACAAAAATAAGCTATTAATTTTTGTGTACATTTATATATTTTCTTGCATGTTTAATGATTGTATTTCAGTTTCTGCTTACAAGGTGTGCAGTTTCACAGATTCAGAGAGGTTGATACTCTTGTTACTCCAGTAGTGAGGCTTCCCATTTATTTCCATGGAAACTACAACAGTTACAGAGAGTAAAATAGCACTATCTGATGGAGCAAACTTTCAGCTACATTCTAACCACCAGTAACTGATCTACATGGATGAGCTAATTGAGATATTCTTTATTTCATGGCGTGATAGTTGTACATGGCTGTCTGGAACGTGGCTTGCCTTTCACATTGCTGTCACCGCTGCTGAAATGCACCACCCACCACCTCACTGATCTCACATCCACTGTTTGGTCTCCATAAATATGCAGCAAGCATCAATGGAAGTCAGTGGGTGTTGTTTTATCCCAAAGGGGAATTCAGTGACACACCTTTACTTCATATGCACTTCCATGTCAGACACTATTTTGTCAGACTGGCCCCCCTTCTGCAATCTGTTGCATGGCAACAAAATATAACAGAATATTGGTGGGAATGTTCGTCCTCTACTGCCACACCACCTCTGATATTGTGGACCAACAAAATAAAATAGGAGAGATCCCCTAAAAATGAGCTCTGAGTCCTGGGGCAGAGGCTGCTTTCCAAGCAGCTGCACACTGGTCTCTCCTGACAGGATTGCTATTGGTGTAGACAAAATGTAAAGAATCACAGTGAGTGGAGCAAGCACTTGCTTGCTGAGGGATCTTCTTAACAAGAAGGGCAGGAAGTTTTGACCACAGTACTGATGTTTCTGACAGTTGTTATGGCAACAGCAAAAAGAATCTGCTTTCTGCCTCATTTCTGATTGAAACAGGAGCATGAGAGAGAAGGTAAGAGAGCCTTTAGGCCACAGCTTCCACTGAAAAACACATCAGTCACATTTTGGCACTGCTCTCTACTGTATTGCAGACAAGCTTGCAAAGGGCGCAAAAGCGATTCAAGCATTGGGGAATTAGGACAATTTCTGTTCTCACTTCTGACAGATTTCTCATACAACAGCAAAAGAAACCTTTTTGGCAGAGCTATCAACAAATTAACTCTGCATTCACAATGTCAGGAAGCCGTTTGATGACCTGTTGCTGCTGTAGTCACTAGCTGTAAACAGAAAAGATTTTGTCATTGGCAATGCAGGTAAGCATTCTTATGTCATGGCTATCTGTATAATCTAGTAAGTATGGGATCTACAGGCTCATAGCTCCAGGGCAACTGTGGTAATATGCTGTTAGGAGATGCTCTGGAACAGAAAGATTAAAAAAAAGTGGTATTGGCCAAGTCTTCAAAGTGTATACAACCAGTCCCCTCCCCTGCCATCCACTACTCTGCAAGTGGAAAATTGCAGATTCCCATCAGCAGCAGCTGCATTGGTTTCTGCTTGTGGTTCTGATGAGGCAATGGGAGTGGTTAGGGACATAGCCTGGCTATGTATTGACAGCGTAGTGACATAAAATAGCTGTTAAACACTGACTGGAAAAAATGTCTGCTGGCCTGGGAACTAGACCTCTGGCCTTAGAGCTCATCCTGGGAACTGGGGGCAACTCTGATGGGTGCAGGTGGTATCCTAAGAACCACAGGCATCCTTTAGATGCCATTGATAAACAAAAAACAGGAAACTGAGGAACAGCCTACCATCTGAGAAAGTGGGAATTCATGTGAGAAAAAAAATTAAAGGAAAATAAGAAACAGCTTCATGTATTGGCTGTCTCAGAAGGCAGACAGAAAAAAAAAAGCAAGAAAATAAAAGCATTAGCTACCTGAAAGAGTGGTGTCCTATGCCCTCAAAATGAAAACTGTCTCTTTGTATTTCCTGTGCAGCATGAACTGTTCTTTTCTTCAAAAATCAAAACCAAACCTTTGCTGGGAACATCTGGCTGACTCCCAGCTCCATCATGCTGATCTTTTTTGAACTGAGACTTTTTGTTATTTCTTTGGTCCCACTCATAAGCCCACTTCTAGGGATCAATCTCTTCTGAGACTGCTTTCCATAATTAGACCGTCTTGAGGTTGGTTTGACACTTTCATGTGTCTGGGATCAGTTTGATGTACTTTGCACCAACAATTTTATGTAATATATACATACATAATACATACTGTACTTACAATCATAACAAGTATTACCTGTCATAAGTATAGTCATTGTTATAGCAACAATAATTTTGTAATCTATAATAATATATTCACTGCCATAGCCTTGATAGAATCTATAGCCTTGGTAGAACCTATAATACTGTTCTATATTTGCTGTTATATCACTGACTTTACCACATCCAATTGCCTTCCTACTACCACTGATTGCTGATCTTATTAGTTAGTACTATTCCCTTAGCATCTACTACATGTATATACTTGTAACATGGGGTTAAGATTTCACTGTTTGAAAGTCTGTACAGATAGGACAGCATTTTGTAATTATCTGTGTTTGCCTTTTTGCTTATTTTAGTGTATTTACATAGTAATATTCTGACAAAGTCATAAAGCACTTTAGCCAGCAGCAGAAACACTTCTGGTCTGTGATTACAAGAAAGTCACATAGACGTATTTCTGCGATGATAAAAATCTCAGAGAAATAAAACCCAAAGACTTGTTGTTAGGCTTCCATTTTTTAAATATGCAAGACTTGGTAGCGTTATTCTCCTGCATAAGTAAATGAAAACAAAATTGATTAACAGAGTGACTGACCAGAGAAAAAACAAAACTTAATATTTAATTCTTAATTACGTTGCAAGGGCTATAACAAATCTCCTAATGAAAACTATTTTAATTTCCTTGTACATTCTTTAATACAATTGAGAATAGAATGGAAGACTTAAGAAGTTAACCTTTCCTTTAGCAGTTGTCCTTTTGTCATTATGACTCACTTCTTCATTGCTAATAGCGTATACCAAAAACTTATTTGGATTTCTTTCTAAATGAGTGAATATTGATTTAATTATACTTAGAAATAGAAATGCTTTTTAAAGCAATTTACAATACTTATGTAAGGTTCATTATATGAATTATTTTTTAAAAATCTTAGTCTTCATCTGAACTAATGAGGCTGCTCATGATTTTCTGGCGATGTGGCACTGATATTCCTGTTGCTCTGCTAACTTTGCACATTAACTGTAAAAGTCTGAAAACTGTTCCAGAAGAAACAGCAATACATGCAGAAATGTTATCCTCTTTACCGCCCTATGCTTGAAATAAAAAGCCATCTGATACCAAGGCTATTAATGAATGTTTGTTTACATGGAAGAGAAGGAAGGACAAAATATATGCACTGTCACTTCTGTGGATATGTGCAAACAGGCAGGGTTGCAGACATCCCACCCTTCCCAATCACTTAGTATTCCCCTGTTTGCTTTCTCTCTTTGCCTGCATTGTTCTTTTTATTCACCCTAGACTCTCAACAGCGCATAGTATGGAACAGGGGCAATGTCCCTCTTACAATGATATTTCGCTGTATTGTTGCACAGGGGTTTGGCTTCTAGTATGAGAATGTTTTAAACTGTTAATAACAGTAAGGTTGGTTGAATTTTTCTATATTTTAGAAAGAGAAACACTTCTGAAAGATGGGTATCATTTACTCTGCTAAAGAGTGATCAAGAGCTTTATGTGTAATCTGCATGGAGATCTCATGCATAACTATTACACATGCATTAAAAAATACCCACATATTAGTTCTGGTAAACTGATGATAATTTCTGGGAGGTCATGGTTGTGACCATAAAACCTGCAGCAAGTGTCACACTCGGGTGTGAAAATACCTGAGTATGGTCATGAGGGCATTAGGGCTACTGCTTCTCAGAAGGAAGCCCAGCACAGGTGCCTTTACACTAATGCACGCAGCATGGGTAATAAGCAGGAGGAGCTGGAGGCCATTGTGCGCTTGGAAAGCTATGATATATTTGCCATCACGGAAAAGTGGTGGAATGACTTGCACTGCTGGAGTGCTGTGATGGATGGCTACTGATTTTCAAAAGAGACAGACAAGGGGGTCACTCCCCCTTGTTCTTGTGGGGGACTTCAACTTCCCAGACATCTGCTGGAATTATAATACAGCAGATAGAGAACATTAGCGGAGGTTCCTAGAGTGTGTGGGAGATAACTTCCTGACACAGCTGGTGAGGGAGCCAATGAGGGGAAGCAAAATCCTGGACCTGCTGTTTGTTAACAGAGAAGGTCTTGTGGGGGATGTAAAGGTTGGAGGATGTCTGGGGCATAGTGATCATGAGATGCTAGATTTCTTGATCCTTGTTGAACCAAGGAGGGGAGTCAGCAGAACTGCCACCTTGGACTTCCGGAGGGCGGATTTTAACCTCTTTAGGACCATGGTTGAGAGGGTCCCTTGGGAGGTAATTTTGGAGAGCGTGGAAGCCCAGGAAGGCTGGGAATACTTTAAAGAAGTTATTTTAAAGGTACAGGAGCTGACCATACCCAAGTCACGGAAGACAAGCCAATGGGCAAGGAGGCTGGACTGGCTGAACAGAGACCTTTGGCTGGATCTCAAGAACAAAAGGAATGTTTATGGTCTCTGGAAGAGTGGGCAAGCTACTTATGATGATTACAGGTATGTAGTGAAGCTGTGCAGGGATAAAATTAGAAAAGCCAAAGCCCAGCTAAAACTGAACTTGGCCACTAAGGTAAAGGAAAGCAATAAATATATTCATAATTGCATCAACAGCAAGAGGAGGGCTAGGCAGAGTCTCCACCCTTGTTGGATGCTGAGGGCAACTTGGTGACCAAGGATCGGGATAAGGCTGAGGTACTTAATGCCCTCTTTGGCTCAGTCTTTAATAGTAAGACTTGTTACTCCCTGGGAACACAGCGCCGTGCACTGGTAGATAGGGGTGGGGAACAGAATAAGCCCTGCATGATCCATGATGAGAAAGTTTGGACCTGCTCCGAAACCTGGATGCTCACAAGTCCATGGGGCCAGATGGATTGCACCCTAGAGTGCAGAGGGAATTGGCAGATGTGGTTACCAAGCCACTCTCTATCATTCCTCAGCAGTCCTGGCTAACCAAGGATGTCCAGGAGGACTGGAGACTGGCAAATGTGATGCCCATCTTCAAAAAGGGCCAGAAAGATGATCCTGGTAGCTACAGACCTATCTGTCTCACCTCGGTGCCCAAGAAGGTTATGGAACGGATAATCTCGGGAGCCATTGTGGACCAATTAAAGGTCAACCAGGGGATCAGGCCCAGTCAGCATGGGTTTACGAACAGTAGATCCTGTCTGACAAACCTGATTTCATTCTATGACAAGGTGACCTGCTTAGTGGATGAGGGTAAGGCTGTCGATGTGGTCTATCTGGACTTCAGTAGGGCCTTTGACACTGTCACCCACAACATTCTCGTGGAGAAGGTGGCTGCCCATGCTTTGGATGGGCATACGCTCCACTGGGTGAAACACTGGCTGGATGGCCGGGCCCAAAGAGCTGTGGTCAATGGAGTTAAATCCAGTTGGCTGCCAGTCACGAGCGGTGTCCCCCAGGGCTCGGTACTGGGGCCGCTTCTATTTAACATCTTTATTGATGATCTTGATGAGGGGATTGAGTGCACCCTCAGTAAGTTTGCAGATGACACCAAGTTGGGAGGGAATGTTGATCTGCCTGAGGGGAGAAGGGGACTACAGAGGGACCTAGATAGACTGGATCGATGGGCCAAGGCAAACTGCATGAGTTTCAATAGGGCCAAGTGTTGGGTCCTGCATTCTGGTCACAACAACCCCAGGCAACCTACAGGCTTGGAAAGGAGTGGCTGGAAAGCTACCTGACAGAAAGGGACCTTGGTGTACTGATGGACAGTTGGCTGAATATGAGCCAGCAGTGTGCCCAGGTAGCCAAGAAACCCAATGGCATCTTGGCTTGTATCGGGAATGGTGTGGTGAGTAGGACTAGGGAAGTCATCCTGCCCCTGCTCGGCATTGGTGAGGCCTCACCTTGAGTACTGTATTCAGTTTTGGGCACCTCAGTACAGAAAGGACATTGAGGTGCTGGAGGGCAACATTGAGGTCCAAAGAAGGGCAACAAGGCTTGTGAAGGGCTTGGAGAATATGCCCTATGAAGAGAGACTGAAGGAACTGGGGCTGTTCAGTCTGGGCAAAAGGAGGCTGAGGGAAGACCTTGTTGCTCTCTTCCAGTATCTGAAAGGTGCTTACAGCAAGAGTGGGGCTGGTCTCTTCTCACTGGTGACAGGTGACAGGACGAGGGGAAATGGCCTCAAGTTGCACCAGGATAAGTTTAGGTTGGATTTTAGGAAACAATTCTTCACAGAAAGGGTTGTTAAGCACTGGAATAGGCTCTTCAGGGTGGTGGTTGAGTCACCATCCCTGGATGTGTTTAAAACTCTTTTGGATGTGGTGTTCAGGGACATGATTTAGCGGAGGGTTGTTAGAGTTAGGGTAGTATGGTTAGGTTGTGGTTGGACTCGATGAAGATCATGTTTTTCTCCTCTATGGCAGTTATACCAGGGAGTACTACTGGGAGAGATTGTAACAATAATAACAGCAGTATAGGCAAAACATTCTTTTTAATAATAGTAATTTTCTCTGCCTATGGGATATTTGTTCTAGATGTCTTAATTTTTTTTTAATTTGCTGCATCAGTGGGTCAGAATTAAATTCTTAGACTTTTTTCCAGAATCTATGAGATCTCCACAACTTATTAAATAGTGCACATTATCCACATAAAGATAGGCTTTATTTACATGCCTGCTTGTGTTCGTACATTTAATGGCATCATTTCCAACTTAGCATGTTCGAGATTCCTTATTGATTTCAATTTTTCTTCACTGACAATTAGCAACAGAACCCACATTTCCACATAATTTCTTGATTTATTTTAGGACATGATCATTAATTATTTTCTTTGAATATATATAAGATATTGAATATATATCTTCATAATTTGGATGAAAATAGTACCAAAGAAAATCAGACACAATAGTTTAATTTTAGTTTCCTTGGATTTTGATTTAGGATTTGTGTAGACAGCCCACATCTTGATATATGAGTTTTTTATGTAGAGATTTTTAAATCATTTGAGGCATTTTTTGTTATATAGCAAGCAAAAAACACCAAACTTGGGTTGTTTCTTGAAAGAGATTATAGCACAGTTTCGGGAATCTTTCAAACATTGTCCTCAGATATTTTTCATTCATTGCTAATTTTGTCAATGCTTCAGATACATTTCAAAACTCAATGCAATATTTGTGTTCTTGTGAATATTATGGTACCTCTTTTTGTTCACTAGAAAAGCAACATAAAATAGATAAGATTTTCATTCCTTAAGAAACACCATTTTTATCTATCATATTTTCCTATTACAAATAAATACAACAGAGTGACTATCAGCATAGCACTGAAGATATTGGACAGGATGTGAGTTTGAAAGTTTCTTATGTCTTATACAAATATATCACGTACATGTGAAACCTTTCTAACTCTCATAGTCATTTATGATACTAGAACTAACTCTTCATTAGCTGAGTGACTCCTCATGCACAGTTCACAGATTGTTCTGTTGGTGGAATAAAGACAATCTTGTGTTGCAACCAGCGACTAGAAGCTGTAACAAGTACTTACGATTTTTTTTCTCATTTGCTCAAAATATCCATTGTTCACTTCCTACATTGATTGTTCTGTGTTCTCTTAGATTTTTTTAATCTCCAATACTGATTTTTATAAAGTATTTCTACACTAAATGAAAATATTTCTAATTCTAGTTAGTTAGAAAACTTTTTTTTTCTCTCTGAACTGAATGAACTATATTTGTTGTAAACCTATAAGCAGAAGAGAGGGAAAGACTAACTTATTTCTAATCTTTTATTTCTCTTCCTCCGAATGTGCTCAGCTGTTTCTTAATCACATTGGAATTTTCAAAGTATATTGCTTTCATTGTTATTTTAGAATGCTATTAAGTAATGCCCTTAAAAACTGGATTGCTTTACTCAGACTTCTGTAAAAATGGGAAAAAAAATTCATCTCAATGTTTTTCGCTGATATATCTAGAGGACACGATCACATCAGACTTCACATTATCGTATCTATGTAATGAACTTCATGAGAAAAATTCTTGTAGTAGGGCATAAATGATATGCTGGAATCAAATGATAAGCACTAGCATGTAGAGATTCAATTCAGATTAATATCCAGAAACCTGTGCTCCTTTAGTACCAGATCTATCTCAACATAGCACAGAACTAGTGCTATGAATACACGCAAATGCTATTTCACTTTCTCCTTCAATTTGAACACATTCCTTAATTTTTTAAATACTATCAGTATTTTTATATAGGAATAGATTTCAAAACCTTCAGTGAGATTTGGCCCACTTGACAACATTTTTATCAGATGAGTTTGATTTTCCTGGTCCAGTACAAGTGTAGAGTCCTCACTGTTACTGAACTCCACTGCCTTGTGGTCACTGCTGCATAGTCACATGTTGGCTTCTTCCACATCCATAATCTGTTTTACCTTGCCTGCAAGTGTTACATCTAGAGACAATCTCCCTTTATCAGTTCTTTGATCACCTGTGTCATAAAGTCATCATCAGTTCACTCCTGAAATCTCTTAGATTGTTCCCTGCTGTGTTTTTCATCCAAGGCATACCAAGGTGATTTAAGTACTTCACGGATCAAGGTCTGTGAATGTGAAACTTGTAGTTTTTTGAAGAAAGCTTCATCTATTTCTTCTTCCTGATCACACAATCTGTTGCAGACATCCACAACATGCCCATGTTTATCTGCCCACAAATCCAAATCCATAATCTCTCAAGTGGTCTATCATGCACCCGATGTCAGATCTCCAGTCATTTATGCTTCTTTCTCACAGGAACTGCAACTACCCCTTTTCTCCACCTCAGCCAGTCCTTCTGAAAGTGCATATATCAATGCATTGCATGTGAGCTATCCCACAATGCGTCTGTGATCCCAAAGATGTTGTCAACTCTGCAACTCTCTACACAATGCTGATTCCTCTTACTTCTTCCCCATGCTGCAAGCACTTTGAAGAGGTACTTGATTGTGCTTAATTCCCAAGAAAGATAAGAAAGCTTTCTCCATAATGCTATTCTTAGTTCTGCGCGTGTGACTGAGATGGGCTCTCTTCAGTCCAGTTTTCATTTTAACCTGTCCACATCACCCTAGACATTTTCCTTGCTAGCCTGATCCATCCCTTCTTGATTGTGGGCTGCCATCTCTGTCTTCCATCATTCCCAGCTTGGAGCTTATGCATTCCATAATTAGTACTGTTTATGCCTTCCATTAGTACTGTTGACATGTAAAAGAAATAAAAATATCTAAACATTCCATAATAAGTATGGACTATTTTTCCCTTCTCAAAATTTTCATATATCCATACTGCTAAGCATGTACCTTGTACATTTCACATTCAAGGAGGGTTACACTTATTTTCTTATCTGTCATGAGTATTTTTTTTCACTGATTCATAATTGCCAGACACCATACTATATTTTTATATCTCTTCTTCTTACTTTAAAAATTATCTACCTTATTTTTACTCTCACTGAAATTTTTATTCCCTGCTCTATTTTACTTATTCCTCAATCCTTTTAGTGCCCTCTTCACATTTCAAGGACAGAAGAGTTTTTGCCTGTCTTCCACAGCTCCGGAAATGTTGGCTGAGAAAGGGCTAAAAGAGAAAGTCCAATCTATAATGTGTCTTTCTGTCAGAGTTTCTAGTAATTTCTCTCATCTCTTTATGTAAGCTTCAGAGTTAAAGCAGATAGAATCTATAATAACTTATTTTTCTGTTTTTTGTTTTGCAGATCCCTTTGATCACTTGTTTTCCTTAAAAAATACTTCTGCTGAAAGTAAAGCAGCTTAGTTATTATGACAGCTTTGCGTACTACAATTTAAGGAGAGATAAATATCTATGATGTTCTCTCTCTGTGACAAGCTATTGACTGATCACAAGTGTTTTTGAGTAAGTTCTAAACAGTTAATATAAAGCTCTTTCTTTCACATTGTCTGGCAATTCTATATTGCAAATATTTCAAATTTCCCTAGTCTCCGCATGATCAAACTTATTTTCTGCATTTCTCTCTTCCTCCTTCTGTGCAGATGCTCTACTTACGTGTATAATTAAGTTATACGACATGGCTAATTAAAATCCCATTCTCAATATTTATCTTATTCCTCTGTGGATTAATTTGTGGATAAATTTGGATTTCTTTTTTCTTGTTGCTTGTTTATATATCACTCAGAAAGCTATAAATTTCCTTGCCACTTGTCACTGTGGTAATTGAAGTTAAAGAGCATAGAGCATAGAGAATTTCCCTCAAAGATAATACAAAATAATTCTCAAAAAGTACAAAGGACTTATGATGACTCCTTTAAAAGGAGAACTAAATAAAACTACGCGTCCTGGTTTCAGCTGGGACAGAGTTGATTTTCTTCGTAGTGTCTGGTATGGTGTTATGTTTTGATTTTAGGAGAAAAGCAATATTGGCAACACACCAATGTTTCTGTTGTTTCTGAGCTGCAGTGCGGTGCTATACAGAGCCAAGGATGCTTCTATTTTTCAGCTTCTCATTCTGTCTTACCAGTGAAATTTGGGGGGAGGTGGAAAGGGCTGGGAGGGGGCAGAATCAGGACAGGTGACCTAAACTCACCGAAGGGATATTCCATACCATGGCATCATATGAAAAAAGCTACAAAACTGAAGGGAGCTGGCTGGGGGGCAGCTGCTTCTTGGGGACTGACTGAGCATCAGTCAGCAGGTGGTGAACAATTACGCTGCGCACCACTTGTCTGCTAAATAATATATATATTGTTATGATTACTTGTATTTCTTTCTATACTGTTTCAGTCTCAACATATGATTTGTATATATTTTTTTCCAGTTCTCTCCATCCGACTGGGAGGTGGAAGGAATGAATGAATGGCTGTCAAGTTAAACCACAACACCAGGACAATGTCAATCTTCATGTACTGTTTCCAGAATAACTAAATCATTTAAAAAGAAAATAGATTCTTAGGATATCATGATTATCAATTTTGTGGGCTTTTTTCCCCCCAAAATTTAACAAAAAAAATTGTTAAATAAACCCAAACAGGGTATTTTGTCTTTCTTTAGTTCCATAAATTTGAAGCTGATAATCCAATGGTTTTTTTGTCTTTCTTTCTTTTTCCCCAAATTATTAGTACCTATACACAGAATGGGCTTAGGTTCTGTATATTTTGAAACTCAAGGATATGAAATTGACTCTGCAATATCTTCTCTAAATCTTCCCTCTAAATTTTGTTTTCTTAATGTTCTGCTTCAATGCTTCTATATAACTTGTACCTCTAACCAGTACTATATGCAGTTAACAGAAAATCACCAAGTGAAAAGAAATTTCAAGTGGATGCTTGTAAGTGACATGTAATTCTAATCAGTTATAAATTTTGGCTACATTGACAAGAATGATATTTTGCACTTGGCTTTGACAGTGCGTTTCAGTCATATTACCTTTGGTTATGTTACCACAGGATTGATTGCCCAGGGAAGTTGTGGATGCACGATTCCTTGAGGTGTTCAAGGCCAGGCATGATGGGTTCCTGGGCAGTCTGATCTAGTGGTTGGCAACACTGACCATAGCAGGGTGATTGGAACTAGATGATCTTTGAGGTACCTTCCAACGCAAGTCATTCCATGATGCTATGATTATATGGTTCTGTGGTTCTATGATTCTATGATTAGCCCCTTGCTGTTCTGCTTCCCTTTTGTTTTTTTAATCTATGTATTTACTTTCAGTGGAAAAGCAGCTCTCAGATAAGGCAGATGAAAAGATAAAAATTAACCCCTTCCCAACAAAAGCAAAACAAATCTCCCCACAGTTCTCTACTACCTTCATGTCTTAGTATCTTCTACAATTGCTACATAAATACAGTCAGTGACTACAAACAAGCCTAGAAAAATTGCTCTGGCCTGCTTCACAGAAGACCACAGTTATTTTTTTTCTGGTTCTTTGCACTGTATGCTTCGTGATTTTGAAATACTTTGGTTTTGATCAAAGATGAATCTCTTCCTTTGCTTAGAAATTGTATTTGTACTATTTTCAATTTTTGCCTAAGGCAAAATTCAATTAATTTCATAATGTAATGAAGGGAAAAAATAGGCAATTGGTTAAAGCTTAGCATGCCTAAATAAAAAATTGTGAAGCTGTATGTTTATGGCAACCATTAAATTCTTAACTACATTTTGATGGTATCCTTTCATGCTTCCTGATAGATAATTACTGCCTTCAGGAATGAAAGTGGCAGAGGAATAACAAACAGAATCTGTGTTTACTTCATCTCTGCATTTTTTGGTTTAAATAGTTTTCTCTTTCCATCCAAACCTAGAAATTTGAGTTGCAAAAATAAATAAATAAATAAAAACCAACAGAAACTGTGTTGACTTCTGCATTTGAACATATGATAATCATTTTGCATAAAAGTGAGATTGCAAGGGCATTTAAAGTCAGTGAACATGGTCTATGAATCTGTCTGCTTACATCTTCTGGTGAATATTTAAAAATGTTTCAGTCATCAGGTCTGTTTATAGGGCCACTGCTCTCTAGAAAATATTTAATGAATTGAGAATATTTATTTGCTGGTAAAATCCAGAATTTGTAGATCTTTTGCTTCTGCTGAGGTAAACCTAACAATGTCCTAGATATTCTATCAGATTCTACTTTGCTAGCAGTGAGTACAATAGAAAGCAGCCTTTTCTTTCTCTACTAAGTGAGTAGCTCAGCTGTATTCTGAAATTCTTCTCTAGAATGTTTCTGTAAGTGAATAGATCTCTGTGGACTTTCCTAACCAACTCAGACCACTAAAGACTAATCTGAAAGCATAAGCCTCGCTCCTTATTTCCACTTTTCAAACTACAGATCTCTCTATGTTTTAGCTTAATCTTTTCTCACAGTTTTACTTTCATGAACAGAAGTAACAAAGACAGCTACTTGTATAAAAGGAGATAACAATTACATGTGAACGCAGATGCCCACTTTGACATAACAAACCTCTACATAAATGACTGCTATATACTGCATCAAGTATTAATGATGGAAAAACAGGAAAGTGTTCAGAGTGCAGTAATTTGAACTACTCAGATCTTCAAAATAGCTATTGTCCTTTGTCCATTAATTAAGTAGAATTTGCTATTGATACTGTTTTGATTCTTCTCCTAATTTACCAAGCTGTGGGCAAAAGGACTAGCTATCATCCTTATTTTTCTGGCTGTGGTTCTTGAACTTGTGGTCACTCTTCAGTCCTGTCCATACCAAACATATTTTAAGAAGGGCAAATATGCCCTCATGTTCCTGACTGAATGCCACTATCTACTTCCCCGGCCTTTAAAACTCTCCTTCAAAAATATTTTGGTGATAATTAAAGTGAAGTGATTCTTAATACTGCTCACATTTTTTATTGCATAGAGTAGCTATGTATGTGGAGAATGGCACTGATTTCAATGATTTCCTATTCGATTTCTCTATATTAAAATCCACTGGATTATTTTCTTTGCCTATTTAAATTAAAATAAAAAAAAAGGACACATCTGCTGATGCCTGTGTATTCTCTGCATAATTATTTTGTTTTTAATCTATATTTTCCTGTAACTGCTGACTCTTTGAAGTGAGGTCAGAGAATTCCTTCACTACTCTGATGGACCATTCTTTAGAATCAATCCAAGATTTTGTGCAGCAGCAGTGCCAAGTAGACATCCATATTAAAAAAACCCCTAGTCCTCTATTTTTAGGGAGGATTTTTATTGGGAAGTGGATTTTAGATGGAGACTGAGGCACACTTGGAAGATGGATAGGGAAACCAGGTCAACCTGTAGCAGACATTGACTATTAATATTATTAATATAGAGAAATGCTGAATGAATTTGTTTTCAAAGGAGTTGCTATACCATTGTTGTATGAATGACCCTGCTCTGAATTGTGCTTCTCACGTCATCACAAACCAGGCTTAGAACTTGGTTCAGAAATAAAGCATCTTTTTATGAGTTTTGTGAGACTGTGTTCCAGCTTCCTTCTCCACAGTTATTTTCACAGTCAAACAGAAAAAAAAAAAAAAAAAGTTCTGGACAGAATGGAACCAATGCAGAACTGTGGGATGCATGCATTAGAGTATATTTTGTGTGCAAAAGCTAAAGTTACAGTCTCCTTTTTTGACTGCTTTATTTGTGTGACAGTGCTGTATTTTTTATTGGCTATGAGCAAGCACTGCTGTTCCAAAATAAGCTGTAGGAATGAAGGCTAAGAGGGACAGAACAAAGGGTGAAGCTGTTAAAACTCAGCTCAGCAACTGTCAAGGAGAATGTGCACTTCTGCAATACACTGTCTGCAGGCATGTCATTGTTTGGAGGTTCAACTGAAGCTTTAACTCTGCTGCTTGAAACAGAGATTTGAGTCAAGACCATCATCTTGTCTCTTGGCTAGTAAGATTGGAGAAGGCACTCCAAGAGCAAAGGTACTTGTGAAAAGATAAACTTACTGTTGGTCCTTGTGAACAGTTCTGCATTTTGCTTCTGTAGCTGTGTGACAAGATGTGAGCTGCCACCACGTGTAAAATTCTGCACTGAAAAGCACAGGTACACTCCCTCTGCAGCTCACCTTGAGGGCATAATGATGCAAAATGTTGCATGTTCTCTGGAATATGCATTAATGCACATGCAGGTCAAGACTATCTGAACTACAGTAGAAGATGTTAACTAAATGTGACATTCTCCCCATCTGAGCACTACCAGGATGTCCAATTACATTCTAGGATTCCAAACAAGAAGGAAAGATAGGGAATTTGTCTGGTGAATATCTTTGAGGCGGAGTGTAAACAGCCTGAGACAACCCTTCATCAAACTGTTTTTTATAATATCTGTTTCTAGATGGGATAAGACTTAATTCATCTAGATGTGCTTTTTAATTTGAGCTGTTTAAAAGAAATATTTGTGTGCAACTCTGAGGGCTAAAATAATTAATTTATACCTCACATCTTTGGTCTTTCAATTTTTCAAATTATTCACATCTATAAAATCTTATTAGTCATGAAGTGGTCACATATCTGAACTTGAATCGTCATTTTCCCTTCCAGTTTTACTGTTGAATTTCTTGACATTGACTATTACTCAAAGCCATTCCTTTAATTTGAGTATTATGTAGAAATAATAGGATAAAAACAATAACAACATAGTCTGTTCTTTTCTGTTGGACAGTTAATTTTTTACAATAGAACCAGTAAATTTTCATGGAGTTACTAAGACCTTAAATGTATTATTCCTTTGCTACTGCCTTTATCTTACACCCTTTTGTTTTCAATGAGAAACCACCTTTTCATATAGTCTAAACTGGGCATAATCTCAGAATAACAAGGGATACAGTGGGTGAGTATTCAGAACTGTATATGTGATTTAGGAAATTCTATTAAGAAAATAAAATAGGCATTTTGGAATTTAATACCCATGACCTTCAGCAAGATTTAGCTTCTGCATAAATAAGCTTCACTTAGTCCTGTTTATTCAGGTTTGTACATGTATGAGTGGAAATTAGTCAAACCAATGTGTGAGTGCAACCTGTGAGATACTTTTCACAGTTTTAAGGAAGCAGAATCAGTGCTTTCACTCT
>JACDJE010000348.1:34852-152352 GCA_016647715.1 Pavo muticus | reverse complement strand
CTTCTTCTGTTCTTAGTATTCTTCCTTCTTATCTTCTCATACTTTATTAGCAGTCTCTATATTTATGTTTACCTCCCTCTGTGTATTATTTCGAATAGGAATAATTATTCCTAATAGGAATAATTCTTTTGCCTTACAGTTCCTCTTCTCAGCTGCCCTATCCTCAGTTTCAAAGAGGTACAATGCCAACTGTTCTCCATTACTTCTTTGTCTCAAAAGCTACACATGCAATTTAAACAACACCTGTCTTTGATACAGCTGTCGATTTCGTTACCTTATTCCCTTCTTGCCTAAAGGATCAGGAGAATACCACTGAAAATCATCTAAGCCATGATTTTGCTGAGATGTTCAGTAATGCTTCTTTCAGATCACTGGAGAATTGTCAAGTGCCATGTGCTGTGATTTGAAGAAAAATTAGTGGATTTTTAATTTCTGTCCTCAGAATCCTTTCCCATCCAAGTTCAGTAGCTCATATCTTTGCTTCTTTTATGTGGAACAATCTTGTAGCCTGGCTCCTTTGTAATAACAGGTGGTTTATTCTCCTTAGAAAACTGCATAGAGTCACACAGATTCCTCTTGGCTTTGTTATGACTATGAGTTATCCACTGTTCTTACATGCTCAAAGCTCTTGAGATATTTGTAAACAAACTAATTAGATTGTAAAAAAAATATTTTTCAAAAAAAGTCATTTTATTTTCATAAATTACAACTAATCATCTGTGGGAGCTAGTTAAGTGTAAAAAAAAAAAGACTCCAAACACTACATTCCATTCAGATAAACCATTNTTTATTGTGGTTTTTTTTTCCTGTGACCTTTAAAAAAAAGATTTATAGTAAAAACAAAAACCAAAACCACAAAAACAAACAAACAGCAAAACTAAGAGGAAATAGTATAAAAGAGAGGAGGAGTAGGGTAGGGAAGAAGAGGAACTGAAAAATAGCTCAGAACAGCTATAAAAATCACAGCGCTTTTAAATATTCCCAAATATTTGAGAAGATACTGAGGCAGTTGTTCAAACTGGATGAAAAGCAATGAAACAAATAACAACAACAAAAACCACAAACCTACCTAGAATAAGGCTAGAATAATTAAAAAAACTAAAAACTGGAGAAAATTTTAAACTGAAGAAAACCAGAATTTTCAAAAAATTTTAAATTCAAAGACACAGAAAGCAAATTAGGCTTTAAACCAGAATTCTGCTTTCATGATATAATGTCTGATTCCTTGCATTATTAGAGGTTAAGGAAAATCTAAAATCATGATAACAGAGTTAAAGTACTCATAAGCAGATTCATAAACACTCTATGAGTTCTTCATCCTATGAAGATGTCTAGAATTCTCAGTGATTTGTTGATCATGTTACAGCAGTTTCTTTCTCATCTGCCAAAGCCTTTTTTTGTTATTTCTTACAATTAGCTGGAATGGAGTTAACTCTCTTTGTAGAAGTCTGTACAGTGATGTTTTGGACTTGTGTCTAAAATAGTTTCAGTAACACATCAGCATCTTGGCTATTGCTGAAAAGTGCCTGCGCAGCATTGGTATTTTCTCTTTTTACCAGTCTGCCCCTTCTCAGATAATAGGTTGTTGGTGGGCAAGAATCTGGCAGGGCATACACCTAAGGCATATGGTCTGAACTGGCCAAAGGGGTATTCTATACCATAACACACTATGCTAAACAATAAAAACTGGGCTAGGGGGAGATGTGAGCAGGGTTTTATCTTCCAAGGTGTCCGTTGGTCAGAGGTTGGCTGGGCATTGTTTTACTTGTGAGAGCCTGTTAGTGATTGCCTTTGTACCACTTGCTTTCATTTTGTTCTTTTCCCTTTCACTTACCAAGCTGTCTATCTCCCCTGTATCTCTCCCTCGGCCTTCTATAGGGGTGGCAGCAGCTGTGCATGTGCTTAGCTGTTGGCTGCAGTCAACCCACCACACCTTTTAAAAAGGAATGACTCTATCTGTCTAACTATTTAATTTAGGTGCTGGTGGAAAAATGATAGGGGAGGGGAGGTATTGTATTGCTGGTATGGAGTGTGTACTTGTGTCTGAGCACGCTGAAGCTGTTGGAGTTAATTATTTCAGAAGTTATAATTTACATTTTGCACAACTTTACTCCTGGTATTGCTACTATTTTTCACATTGACTCATTTTTCACTGTAGAATATATTTTTAAGGAGATCATGATATGAATATTAGATAACCATATTACTCTGTGGAATATGTAAATGTATATTGAAGAAGATTTCTTACCAGTCAAGTCTTGTATCTCTAACAATAGAAATTATTTGACCTGTTAGAAAATTGAAGTGTCTGGTATATGATGAAGGGCATGCTTAATACTTGCTGTTTTTTCCTTGTATAATTTCACATTATTTTCTCTGTGTGCAGAAATGTAATACTTATTAATGTATATAGGACACTTAATCTGTACTAAAAGGGAACTGAATACAGGGAGAAGGAAAAGCTTGATGTAAATTAGATCTTAGACTATGGCCTATGTGCAAAACCATAACTGTGATTTTTCTACGAAGAGAATACTGTGGCTCAACCCTCCTTTCTAATGTGTCCTTCCCAAAAGATGATTTAACATAAACATATTCATTGGAAATGTAAAACCAAAGATTGAATGCCTGTTAAATTGAAATTTAGCCCTTAAAATGTGCAGTCAATATGAATATTCTGGCATCTGGGAAAATCTTTTATGAAAATGTTGATGTTCTTAGCTGACCACAATATAGAGCTGAAAACTTCTGTCAGCATCTCAGGATTTTCTCTTCTCCTTTTCTTGCTCTCAGGTTGTAATTCTTCTCTCTGTACTACGGGAGTCAAGGACAGCAGAAGACTAATGATTTTTTTTTCAATACTATACTCACCTGAATTACTAAATGATGATTTGACAGAAGGTTATTTTTTATTTAAACAACTGGAATATTTGTTTTCATTTTATTCTTTAATTTTGTACACATTTTTTTCAAACATGCCATGAATTAAAGACTGATTTTTAATTGAAGAATATAAAATATCAAAAGGGACTCCTATGACAACAGGAGAAGATTAGCTGGAAAGCGGATGAAAATTTTACTATCTTGCAGATTTGTGTATTAGCAAATCAAGCATGTGTGATTCAGTTTTATAAACTGAACCAAGATCCTCAAAAAAACTCGAGCAAATTTAAGGCAACTAAAGATGCCCTCTTCAGAGTTCCTGATGAAATGTTCATAGTAACAGCATGGGACTTTGAGGGCAACTTTTGTTTTTAGACCTGCTCTGAGAGTAGATTCCTAAATCAGAGCTTGTACACAGAGAAAGAACATCATAAAGGTTCATATATACTTGCCTGATAATAGGGAAAAAGCACAAGTTTATCATACAGTTGCGCACTATGGTGTCCACACATCCACATTCACTGTATTCAAGGATCTCTCACGAAATAAGGGGAAAGAGGTATTTCTTTCCCTTCTCATTTCAGACATTCTGCCTTTTGCATAATTTCTCCTTTTGAAAGTCTACCTTTTTCCTCTTAGGTTAAGTAAATGGCAAGATTCTGAAAAAACCTTCTGTTTTCTGACTGTAGGCTTGGATAACACCAAGGCATGTAGAAGAACAGACTAAATCTTCCCATCTCTCTCCTCATGCTGAAAGCTGAATGGCTGAAAAGCCACAGACAGCTCTGATAAATCTTCTGATTTGGACCATGATACATGTATAAAGACACTCTGTGGCTGTGCTCAAGTCACAAAAAATGTGAATGTACACATGGTGCTTTTGAATGTGAGGTTTTGATCAACAGAGGAATAAAGGTCTGGTATTTCTCACAGTGATGCGTGGGATGTCTAGAAAGACAAACTCCAGTATATTGATTGAAAATAATTTTATATTTTGCCTCTTTTTTTTCCAATGTTAAGAAAAAATAGCTACTTTAAATGAAAGTATCAAAATTGTTTGATGAGTTGTTCCTATGGCCAAATTTATAAATATAATCAATACATAAAAATAATTTTGGTGAGTATACAGCTCAAGGTTTTATGCTGCGTATAAATATCAGTAGTTGCATAGTGACATTTCAAATCAGAATATTAAATATATACACAGTACACAAATATCAACATTTTAGTTTTTAAATGGAACAAAAAAATTTATTCTGTATTTAATGTATTAAACTATATTTAACAAACTCAAATATGTGGTTAAAAAAATCGAGAGTTGTTTTCTCAAATTTAGAAGATTTAATTATGTTAAACTAATTGTATTCCATGTACAGCAGCTTGATACACTGTACCTGTGAGAAGAAAACAAATGGATGATTAAAAAAGGTTGGGAGATTTAATTATTACAGCTCCAAAATTTGGGGTCAGAAGAGACATAATAACCATGGGGGAAGAGGGATGAGGAGGGAAGATATAGATGTGGTTGCATTCTGACTTTGTTTTGATTGCTATACTTTATCCACATCTCTGATCCGAAAACTTTCTGAATGAAATGGTTTCAAGATTTTGAATGCACTTGAGACCAGACAAAAAGGGCCAGACTTCAGACTGCACATCATCCTGATTTTTTTACTGTGGTACTGTCTCAGCTGCACTTAAAATCTTGTGTACAACATGTCACAGAAATACTAAGACATGGGAAAATTAATAATCTGATAAAGTTTAACAGGTTTCATAGGTCTCCAGTAACAAATGAAGGAAGAGAAATATAGATAGCACCTTGCTCTATTTTTGTAAAGAATATTGAGAATCCATCTTGAGGCTGACAGCAAATATTGTTTAACTACCCAGAAAAAAAACCTTTATACCTTTCTTGTTCATATGATTTATAACTGTTTACTTGTTTTACTATAATTGAGAAAAAAAGATATTATTTTGAAATTTCCCTATAGACATAAATTAATGAAGTAGAATATTTACTTCATGTATATTGTTATAAAGGAGCTGGTTCCTCACAGGGAAGATCAGATTCTGATATTTCTGGAATAGCAAGGGGATTCAAAAAATTTAATTAAACTAAAAAAATCCCAAGCTGATACTGAACTACTTTTTTATATATATTTCCTGCTAATGTACCTTTGCTCTTATAAAAGCACTTTAGTTGTAAGGACAGATAGCTAAAAACAATTCTGTAAATGTTTGGGTTTTTTTTATTGCACCCTCAACAATCTGTACTGGACAATGCATTATTGTCCTCATATACTAACCATACAGCAGGGTACTGCTACCAGAAAATTCTATGTGTTTATTAAACATTCTCTTTTTAAAATGTAAATATTATTCATTTTACCACTGGCACAAGAATTCACTGTAACCTATGACTGACCTTTCATTGGTACCATGAATGATGTATTATTCATCCTCACGATACACATCTTTTTGAGTTAATGCACATATGAATGACTAAAGTCCTTGTTCTTGTGCCAAGTCCTAGAGGCTATTTAACTGTTACGCTTCATCCAGACTAATGTATGATTGAGGAAATTGAGTTGCAGGAAATGTTTGTATGCACCTCAGCCTATTAGAGAAGTAACTATCCCTTATGGTACAGCTCTAAAAGGTATAAAAAGGGCACTAGATAATTCTCAAGATAGGGGGCTTCCTTTATTTTTTTTCTCTCTATTAAAACTGCAGCCCCTTTTTTAAAAGGACTTGACAGACACTGCCATTATTTCCATGTCATTCTAACAACTCAAGTACCCCAGGTCTTGGATGCAATCAGGCAACAGAAACAGGCTCTCTAAATATCCTTCTGCTGGCATATGTTGCAGGTATTTTAACCTACCAATTACTTTTTGGCTGGATCTTGTTTTCATCATCTTTGAATTCCTTTTACTCTGGTGATTTAAGTTTCTAACTGATTTGATATACTTGTCACCATAATTAATGTTAATAATAATGATTTAAGTTCTAACCCCTCCTCCCCCCCTTTTTTTTTTTGGGGGGGGGGGGTGTAGAAGTCATAGGTTTAGAAATTATACATAAACAGCAAGTGGAATCGAACCTCTGGATCACATCACATCATCAGTTATTATTACAGACTGAAGAGACATGCATAGACTACCTCTTTGTGACACATTTTAATACAGTCAGTTCATCAAAGAGTCTGATAATGGAGTCTTATGGCAGCATTTTTTTAAGTTTCATTTGTATTTAAAAGTAGATCTGTTATGTTAAAAAGATTACACTACTTATGTGAAGATCACACTTGACAGAAATGTAAGTTCTCTTCAGAAAAACCTACTAAACAGATCACAGGAACAGAATATTAGAGGTTGGAGAGGACCTCTGCAAACCATCTAGTTCAGCATGCTACACAACTCCTTGAAAAACAATGGGAACTTTCCCTATTTCTTAAGTCCTACTGCTTTTGAAAATCTATTTTATTTTTCTTTCTTGAAAATAAATCTATTTAGATTTATCCATTATTTATCTCACTACTTTTAGTGCAATTAAAAAAAAACAACTTGGAAATCAAAGAATAGCCTTATCTAGAGAAAGGAAAACATTTTTTGGATTAATTATCTGAAGTACTTGCTGAAACAGTTTTAACTTATTATTACAGTGTAGTTTTATTTTTACTTCACAAGTTTTTCTTAATTGGCGTAGCTGGCAATTGCTCAGGATGAAATGTATATCTTAGCCAAGACTCCTGAGACAAAGGAAAAGCTCTAAACTAATGAATTCTTCTTTGAAATATTCCTGAACAGCTAATTATCTTTAAATCTGTTTTTATAAAATTTCAGGGAAATCCTTTAAAATATGAAGGCTGAAAACCAACAGTGAATCTCAGAATATATTCATTTTTTTTTGGTCACACATTCCAACTTTTACCTTTGAATCTGAATTTCATTAACGTGAACCAACAAAACACTTCTAAGTGAGAAAATGGTCAAGTTCCACATTTTCCATGGCAAGAAAGTTTAGTTCATTGGTATTTTAATAAAAGGTTGTCATTGTACGTCAGCAAGGTCAGTCTAAATTCAGTACATAAATTCCGCAGCAGAATTTCACTACGAAATCAGAACTGCCAGATGATCATATAGAACACCTAGAACAATAAATTTATGAGCAATACAAAGATTTATATTTGTTTGCCAAGAACGTTCTCCCAGTAGCAATTGCTATAATTCAAAACTGACAGGAGATTGACACGTCTATAGATAACATTAAAAAATTAGTGGCTTAAGTAAATAAAATTAAACAAAATTGTTCACGTGCATCCTCAAATAGCGGAAAAATTCTCCTATTTCTACTAAAATGCTCTCATAGTTTGTGGCAGCAGAAACATTTTTGCTCTACACGTAAGCAAGCTTATGTAAGAATGTTTTGATAATAATTGAGATAAAGTGACTGCATATTGAGTTTATTAACATAGCTATATGAACATAATAGTCAGAAGTATACTGACTGACTAAAACTATTCAAACCATTTATATGATAAAGCTTAACTTTTTTTATTTAATACTTCAAATATTTTCTAGGATTTTCTTCTTGCTTGCAAACACATCTTTTTCCTCTTAAAATAATTAGACTGCAATAATGCAGTTTTCATTTATAACTTATCTTAAATAAAATTCTGCTACAGGGTGCAAGCGACAAAAAATTCTTAACTAATCTAACAGCTAGCAGAATGAGCTGCAGGTTAGTATTCCAGTGATTCTTAGAGATGTTGTTGAGAAGAGTCATCTTTAAGGGCTTGCATTTTTCTTTGTCATCTTTTCGTGATATCTTCTGGAAAACAATTTCATGATGTGCTTCCTCTTGTGAAAACGAAAGCTGTTATGTTTCATAAGAAACATGAATATAAATGAAGTACAACAGAAGACCTGTAATAAACCTTTTTGCTTAACTGCAATACCTTTTAATGCAAGTTCTGAGGCCTCAGCCTTCTTTTTTTGGTATATTACCATATTCTCTTTGAATATATACTTAGAGTAACTGATAAGGCATGCAAAATTATTCTATAATTTTTTTTTTGTAGCATCTGGCAAAAAAATAAAAATAGTATAATTCCTAAAAAAATAATAACATAGTGAGAAAAAGGATACCAGTTTCAAAGATGCCATATCAAAATTGTCCTTCATTCTGTGTGTAACATGGGGATGGCTTAAATATCTGTATTTCAAATTCTTGAAGAGAATCTGCTTGTGTGCTATATTCGTAGAAAGGTGGAAAACACAGCTAGAGGTAGAGAATATGCTCTCTTCTTAAAGCCATTTGGCATTTCAGTTTGTTAACTAAAAGAAGAAGCTATATATTGTGAGAAATTAGTAAAGCTAAATTTACAATAGTATTATTAAATTAAAATTAGTTACTACACTAACATCCTAGTAGTAGATACACAGCAATGTGGAGATCTTGGAAATGCTTAGGAAGGCACTGTCTTTGTTTAGGCAGTACATAAATGGGAGGTAAAACTCATAAGAGAGAGTAGGCATGGACAAGAAAAAGTGTGGGAGTATATGAATAGTGCCATATTTTCTCGTGGACTGGTAATATTAACTGCAGATGCTTATAGCTCAGCAACCTCATCAATATTATAAGTAGATCCCAAGTTCCGAGGCTGTAAGGAGCAAAAAAAATGGTTATAATGGTTAATATACTTTCCTTGTCAAAAAATTATCAAGTAATGACTTAAAAATTCTTGGTTGAGGTACTGGAGCTCTTCTAAACTCCATTTTATTAAATTTGTGATTGGTTGGTGTACAATCAACAAATGTACAATTAGCAGAGTGATGTGGTTGGGCTGGTATTTTACAGGTTTTATAGTAAGAAAGATTATCATGGTGAAAAGAGATAAACAGAAATAAATGAAATGCTCACCCATATCCCAGGCTCACAGTAGAAAGCTCCAAAGGGAGAGATCTCCAGAAAGAGATTCCATTAAATTTTGTTGCCGTGTAATGGATGGTAGCAGAGGGGTAGGCTGACAAAATGGTGTCTGATATGGTGTGAAGCAAAGGTGTGGAAATGAATTACTTCATACAAAGATTGCACCCACTGACATTCACTGATGCTTGCTGAACATTTCTGGAGACCAAACAATGGATATTAGCACAGTGAGGCAGAGAGTTGGTGTATTTCAGCAGTGGTGACACTGACATGGAAGACGCATCCTATATTTATGATGGCTATATTTACAAGCACGGCATGCATTGCTTGTGAAAATACGTAACTAATGATGGTGACTGTGTTGAAAAAAATGCTTTGTAGCCTAGAATTTGCTCTATCAAACTGTTATTGTGCTCTATCTGTTACATTTGTGGAAATAAATAGGAGGCACTACTTACAGAGAAACCTACATATTATGAAATTACCAATACCATTTTTATAACAAACAAGTTATGACAATCAAAATCTACTTATAAAAGCTGTTTCAGGCCTTATAAATATTTCTAGTGTTTTGATAGAAGGAGTAGGAATCACTGAGATCATTTATGAAGGCCATCTTTACTCAAATGGCTGATTCAAATGTAAGTCTGTATTGGGTGCACATAAATTAGAGTACATTTTCACATCTACCATTAAACTCTGAAAAACTAGTGACTTTGGCCTGGATTTTCTCTCAGCTGAACTCACAGCAATTCTACATTAGGATATAAAGTTTTGAAATCAAATATTTGAGAAAGAAATATTTTATTTCTTGATTTTCCTTTTCTATGAATCATACTTATCTGTCATGTTTCTGTTACCTAAACTGAAAATCTCTCAAATGGATTCACATCCTTTTCATGCCACTAAATCATCAATTTTATAAGGAAAAATTTAGATTTACTTTATTCACAGAATTTTTGTAGATGGCTCACGGTGAAGGTAGCTGGCTCATGATGAGGCAGGGTATAACCCATTCTTCTGTGCTTTTTTCCTGATTAAGATGGTAGATTTTCAACTACCTTCAGGGCTGCTATGAGTTCTGCCTTACAAATGAGAGAAAAAATAGGAAAGGTGTAGCTTGAATATCTTCTTCTAAACAGAGGAAAACCACCACTAAAAAAAAATTTACTACTACTAGAATCCCATTTTAGACTTAAATGCACATCTTAGCTTGCAGCACGTAAACTGACAGCTAGCATCAGTGTTAATATGAACATTTCCTACTAATCTTACTCTCTTTGTCAACACTATGGGACTGCATTTATTTATTTTTTAATAGCTGAATACGTGTTCCTATGATTTATGCTGTATCTCCAATGAGCGTTCAAGAACATCAGTTGTCCCAATAAGCTTTCCATGCCTCTCATCAATCACTAAGGATGAAAGAAATACACAAAAGAATGGTTTCTAAATTCAGTAGCCCTATCATCTTAAGTCTCTTCACTGTAATCAACTCCGTACACATTAGAGCTTTGAAGTAGCTCTTTCTTACTAAATGTGAGACAATATTCATTGTACATAAAAAGGGACTGCATGATTATTCAGAGTTTTTATGGCAGAGGATTTTTTCTTCTGTGAAGAATGAGTTAAACCCTGAGAGTCTCTGAATACTAGTGATATTCCTGCCAGTAAAGTTAAAACAAACAAAGGAACAAACAACAACAACAAACCCTAAATTTAGGGAGCATTCAGCTGTTTCACGTTATCAGAGAACAGAATTCAGTATGAATAAATAGATAAGTCTTTTGAAAAGAAAATAAACATTACAACTTTTCCAAAAATCTTCAAAAAAATATCTCAGAAAACAAATTTTTCTAGTTTACATCAGAAAGTCACTACAGTGCTTACAAGGTTCAAAAACTTTCATGAAATTTAATACTCTTTCATTGCTTACAATAAAAATGTTTGTGATGCTGATACATTAACTTTACCAAATTACCATTTTCGTCATAACTTTACTCATGCTGAGATTTTCAATCCTTCAGTACTCACCAGGCCTGTACTTACAACTGCCTCTTAGAGTGACTACATGGCTTCTGCCATGAGCACATATTTATCTTCACAATTCATATATCAGAGAAGTATTAACATTCCATTTTAATAGAAGACTAACACAGAGAGAAGTTGTTCATAGAGAACTGAACATTTTCATCATATGGCAGCGTTATAGTAAAAAACATTCTTCACATGCAGTTATTAACAACTAGAATAACAGCTCTCTGGTCATCCATAAATTATAATGATATTACGGAGTTGTTTAATCTTATTTTTTCATGAGTGATATTAGTCTAAGCTATTCATGTATAGCTATATAGTACAGCCTTCGATTTGCACTGACCTTTGAGGATTGAAAACATACTGCCGCTAATGGTCTTTTTTCTTTAATGTTGCCTAAACATTTATACAGTATTTTTTTTTTTAACGGAAATCTTGAGTATGCATTTTAGTCAACACATTTGTACATTTTAATATGAATTCACATAACCATTATGTACAGAGGTGGGATGTGATTCTAATATGTTGTATCAGGTATAAATGGCAAGAGTTAAGTGGGGGAGCTGCAAGGTTGGCTTCTGCAGCAGGAGGTCAGAGTACAATCATGTCTAGTGAGTGATTTCCCTGTTTTTATTTTGAACCACAAATTGTCTCACTATTTTCTTTGCCATCCTGTTGGGCAGTGAGTAATTGGCTGTGGGGATACTTGGCTGCTAATCAGGGCCATCTTGCCACACATGTAGAAGCAAAAGTCATTCACAGTGTTAACCAGGATATATATATTTTTTTGTGCTAATGGCTAGGTAGCCAATCTTTAATCAATATTGTTTCTGTGTAAATGCAGTATGCTTTTACGTGTATTTTTCAGAAATATATAAAAAAAAAATGGAACTACACTGCAACTTGCAGATTAATTTCCTGCATAATGCCATACAAAATAAGAAGCTATTGTAGCATAAACAAAATATTAGACTTAAAATATACTTTACTATATATTAGTTTGTTAAAGCTAATAATGTTTTTAAGGTGACATCTCCCAGAATTATTTGCCCTCCAAGCTCCTCTATTCCTTTCCTTCCTCATACCTAATGCTGTACATCATCCCTGAAATCTGTTCAGTCATTCAGCAGTCTTTTATTCCTTTCAATGAGCTTCCTAATTGTGGAGGATAGTCAGCAGAGTAAATACATAACAGATGTTTGAAGATAATAAAATCGTTAAACTTTCTTCCAGTGGTCTGTGTAGCATCATTTTTGCTGATACCTTGCAAAGTCTGACCTTTTAAACTGACAGGATGTTCACCACTGATGCTTTTTAAGGACAGCTATCTCATCTCAGAAAAATGAAAGCCAGACATCCAAGATCGACTTGTTTCTGAATCAAACTGTCATTTTTGCTTTGCTAGTGTCTGTTATCAAGTCTGGACAAGCAGTTATTCTGTAGGCTTGCTCATACAACCTTGAATTGTTAAGAAAGTCCTTGAGAGTTTATGCAATTACAATTCATGTATGTATGTGAGTTACACAGAATCTTGGCAGCTAGCTCTGCTAATAAATATTTAATTTACAATCCATACAGTTATTTCAACTTTGCAAAGTTATTTAAGTAACCATGATTTATTATAATCCATGTTTAGCTCCACTTGTATTTATGGGGAATCCTCCATGGAGCAAAAATAAGCCAGGACTCTCATACAAATTGTTCATGATTCAGCAGGAATCATGTTAAGTTTTCAGGCTGATTTAGTAAGTGGATTAAGAAAAAAAAGGTATATCAATCTACATTTATGTTTTATGACTGAGACCAAGGAACTCGTATCTCTGCAAACAGAAGGTAGATCCCATATTACTGATAAGATGGGGCCAAATCAAAAAACATTTCTGAGTACCAGAAGTATTACATATTGCAATATACATTTGCATAATTTGCAATAGAGTCCTAACCAATCAGATAAATAGTGAAATTAATCAAGAACCCAATGTTTTTAGGGAAGTATCTTATATCAGAGATCATAAACTAGTGTCTGAACCACCTAAATAATTTTAAAGAGTGATTACTATATCGCACTTTATTTCAAGTATTTTTTTTCTTCCAGATTTTAGTGCCCTTACTTCTTTATTTTTTTTCATGAAAAGGTAATGTTGTAATAATTTAATGTTTTTTTTTTCAGCACTGATTTGCCCTGACTATTATGGTAGGCAATGTGTTCCTAAATGTTTTTGCCAGGTGGCAGTAATATTCTGAAGCCACTGTGTGTAAGTGCACAAACACATGAAAATGGATTTTCGCATATACCTACAAAACTTTCATCTAAATAGACAAAAAATGCATATTATCTGCAAGGATTTGAGTTCATAATACTATGTTTTTCTCAAGAAAATATTGACTAACAAATAAACAAAATCACCCCAAGGGTCTAGATATCTTTATTACTCCAATTGACTTTACTGCTTTCAGTGATTACTGAGAAATCCAGGCATTATCCGTAACCTTACAAAAGAAAAAATCTTTAAAAATGTGTGTGTAAATGAAATGTTTTCTAATAAAAGATAGTGTTTAATAATAAAAACTAAGCAGAAAACACTAAATTAGACTTTGTTGCTACATTTTCTATATCTTTTAATGCTGACTGAACTTTTTTTTCCTATTTAGCCTATCTTATTTTTCCATTTCCTTAGTGCATTATTTTGATTCACAAAGATAGAATTATTTTACAAACATTGAGAGTCTTATATATTCCGTGGCTTCATAACACTAATCAATGCTGTAGAACATACCTGATACTGAGCAGGATTTAAATTGAGGAGAAACTAACGTGGTAGCACTTTTCTCTAGCCCTAGAGGTATAATATAGAAGATGAGGATATCTAAATAAAGATAGTTCTTCAGAAAATATAGTGTCTACAGTAAGTCCTACAGATTTGTAACAGTATTCCTAATAGCTTGCTTGGAACTTTTGTGGTGGAAACTGTACCAAAATTTTGGACTTCTGTCTCTAAAACATAAACCACAACAATGCGTAACGCATTCCTATTCCGAAGTCCACTGCAACTACCAATGCATCAGTAGAACTTAACCCCTACACCAATATATGTTATGTGTTCATAAATCTTTCATAAAAGGAGGACAGTGCAAAATGAAGTTTGTGAAAAATAAAATCAAATCATAGACCGCATAATATTTCTCATGGAAATCTGTACACTTTAAATCAAACATCAGGTCAATGTCCTTCTGGATGAATTATAATATAAAGTATACTTGAGTCATGGAGAAAGCAACCTATGAATTTTTGACAGTTTTTTACTGATACTGATTAAAGAAAGAGAAAACTCTTTGGAAAGTTGAATCTACAGTTATTTCAAATAATGAAAACAAGTTGAAAATACTTCTGAATTTGTTGGAACATCCTTTTTTGACATTTTAAAAGCTTTAGATTAATTATTTTCGCAATTTGAAAAGCAAAAAAACTAAAAGAAAAAAAAAGTAAAAAGATGCTAAAATGTCTTAGAACTATTAAATCTTTTTGACTTCTTTATGATCAAAAATGTAAGTTTCTTGGACTGATTCAGATGCTGTTTTTATTCCTGTCTGATCATCGGAAAGGCATTTGATTGGACAAATTTGTGACACAGCTGCAACCAATTAAAGAGTTATTTAAGGGGTTATTTTCAGGGGCCTGAATGAGCTGACACTGTTGTGTTATGCAGCATCCTTTGAAACCTGTTGATATTAAAACTACTGTGCAACTAGTTTTTTTCATTTTTCTTTGTGAAGGCAAATAATTTTTGAATTCATAAGTAATAAAACTCATTACTATTCTAGTTATTTTGTGGATATTTACAAAAACAGTTAAATAGCATATTTGGGAAAATGTATATAATAAATACATAGGACAAGCTCTTTCTCATTCCAGATAAAATGAGCTCCAGACTACCCTAAAAGGTCTCAACTATTAAAAACTTAGCTCTCAAACTTACATTGTTTAGATACTATGCAGTAGAAAGCTTTATGATAGTACCTAGTACAGAGATGGATGGATTCTGTGTACTACAGTGTCAGATAAAAGCACAACAGCCTTGGTAAACTTATCATATCCAGCTGTCAGAAATTAACAGTTGGCTGGTTATTGCAGGCCCTTTAAGTTCCATCTGCATCTTACTGCATGAGGATAGTATCAGGAAAGAAGTGGACAAAAATGGGTGGGTACTATGGCATTTTGACTTGCTCACCTCAGAATACCAGACTGATTAATTGAATTCTTTGAGTGAGTTCTCTGTTCTCCATTTTGTGTTGGTAAACTTTTTCCTTAACTTCCCACTGTATCAAAAAGGCAGATCAGATAGGCAAAGTGATCACTGTTACTGTAAGGAAACACTTGGAGGGCAAAAAGCATTTCCATTATTTTCAAGTCTGCACATAAATGTACTTTCAGTATATACTGTAAATGGTTGTCAAGGCAAGTGTCACCATGATGAATAGCTTTCATGATCATGTCTGTCCAAAATAAATCTAGCTATTTTCTGGGCTGTCTGTTCTGATTCCTGTTTACAGGTAATGTCAGGCTGAGATAGTTAGACTGTCTTAAGAGCTATGGATACTAATTCATTTGCAGAGTTCACAGTGTTTTAATTTTTTGGGCTTTCATTGGGCTTAAACTCCAGAGGTACATTTTAGCATATTCTCATCAAACTGCCTCACAGACTCTGCTTCCTTCATTCCTTTAGGTCTAATGGTACCAACTAGAAAGGCTTCTATGTACATCCCTGGGAAGATAAAATTCAAGTAGAATGGCTCTCATTTAAGAGAAACATGTGAGTGAGAAAAAGATAAGACCAGACCCCAGATGATTCTCAACTTGAGGCTGGGAATTTTCTCCTGTATTAATGAAGTAAAGGGACTATCCTCAGAATCTTGCTTGATATTAGTACCACTGAAAGTATCTGTAATTTCTCTGTCTAGTATTGTCTTCTCTTTTACAATCCTCAAGGTGTGAAAGTATGTAAGTTGCATTTTCAAGGCTAGGGTGGTAGTCTTGTTTTGGTGAATGTTGGTGCATGAGTGGAAACGAGCACCCTGGAAATAGCCACCAATCTGAAAGCTTTCTGCTTAGCACATGTCTAACCTGCATCCTGTGGGCCACATGCAGCCTAGCACAGCTTGCAGTGTGGCTCACCCCCTCATCATGATTTAAAGGCAGCTGCTTTTCCCTGAAGAGTGGTTCCAGACATGCACTCATTACTCACCAACAGCCAAACCATCAGTGTTCTATTAACACTGTGTCAATTGAAATCAGGGTGTGGGGAAGGCAGTGCTGTACGGTACTGACTCAAGTGATGGTTTGATTGCAAGTAAGAATGGCAACAACTGACACTGAACCAGACTGGTGTGTTAGTTTCACAAAAACAAGGTCAACTATTCCACTAGTTTTATGTATTTGTTCCTCTCTCTTTTATTTTGTCAATGCTTAAAGAAATATAATTAAAATTAAAATGTTTTACTACTTACATATTAATGTGTAATGCCTCCTGTTTTATTCTGCTGGCCCATAATATCAAAGATGGATATTGGTGCTATGACAGTAGAGGCTGAACCTTCCTGCTGATATTCCACTACATTTTGTTGCTGTGTGACAGATAGCAACAGAGAGGCAGTCTGACAAAACGGCATATGACAATGAAGTACAGATGAAGCAAAGGTGTGTCATAGAATTCCTCCATGAAGACAAAATTGCACCCACTGATGTTCACTGATGCTTGCTGAAAATTTATGGAGACCAAAGAGTGAATGTGAGCACAGTGGGGTGCTAGGTGGTGTGTTTCAGCAGTGGTGACCATGGGTCACCTTCACTGGTGCCGACTGTTATAAGCACAACATGCAGGCTCTTATTCATCACTGGTAAAAATGCATAGCTAATAGTAGTGACTATGTTGAAAAATAGTGTTTTGTAGCTGAGAATTTGCTCTATCAAATAGTGTTATTGTGCTCTTTTGATCTGTTGTCATTTCCATGGAAATAAATAGGAGGCATTACTTTTGGACCAACCTACGTATCCGTGGCCCACTTCTTTTTTTCCCAATCATTTTCCTTTTTCCCAATCCCATATATCATTTGATGATCTATGCTTTTTATGGTTTAGAGACCTCAAGCTGTGCCAGCTCAAAGTGGTAAATCTGTAATGACTTTGGTTTTATGAAGTGCACAAGAATAAAAAAGACACATGAAAAACAATCTATGATTTTTTTTTTTATTTGAAACTTCAAGAGCTACATAATCCTTTATGCATCAATTAGCTTGTTAGATTAGCCAAAGTTTCTTTCTATGTAATACTGTATTCGTATTATATTCTGACTCTGGTTTTATTATCTCATTCTTTTTTCATTCATATTTAATACAGAGCATCTTATTTCCAGTTCTTTTATAATAATTAACTTTCATATAGCTCACATAACCTGATATAATATTTTAATTTTTATAAATTTATAGATTATAGATCTGATGGGACAATCCTCATCACTTTGTCTCCTTTTATATTTTACAATGGTGCTAGATCTTCCCTGAGTTAATTCATGTTTCAGTGCAGGAACATATGGGTATTTCTTGAGAGGTGTCTGAAGTCTGTAGGATAGCCAGTGTCACTCTGATCTTTGAAAAGGGCAAGAAGGAGGATACAGGAAACAAGACGCCAGTCAATTCACATCCATCCCTGGAAAGGTGATGGAACAGCTTGTTCTGGGTGCCATCTCCAGGCAATTGGAAAAGAAGAAAGTTATCAGGAGTAGTCAGCATGGGTTCACCAGGGGGAGGTCATGATTGACCAACCTGATAGCCTTCTATGATGTCATCACTGGCTGGGTGGATGGGGAGAGCAGTGGATGTAGTCTACCTTGATTTCAGCAGAGCATTTAATACTTTCTCCCACAACATCCTTATAATGAAGCTGAGTAAGTGTGGAATAGATGAGTGGATGGTGAGGTGACCTTGACAACTGGCTGACTGGCAGAGCTCAGAAGGTTGTGATCAGTGGTGCGGAGTCTAGTTGGAGGCCTGTATTTAGTGGTATTCCTCAGCGGTCGGTGCTAGGTCTGCTCTTGTTCAACATCATCAATAACCTTGATGAGGGAATAGTGTCCACCGTCAGCAAGTTTGCTGATGATACGAAGCTGGGAAGAATGGCTGACACACCAGACGGCTGAGCTGCCATTCAGTGAGACCTGGACAGGCTGGAGAGTTGGGCAGAGAGGAACCAGATGAAGTTTAAGAAGAGCAAGTGAAGAGTCTTGCTCTTAGGGAGGAATAACCACATGCACCAGTACAGGTTGGGGGATGACCTGCTGGAGAGGAGCTCTGCAGAGAAGGACCTGTGCGGTCCTGGTGGACAGCAGGTTCGCCATGAGCCAGCAGTGGCCAAGAAGGCCAATGGCATCCTGGGGTGCATTAAAAAGAGCATGGCAAGCAGGTCAAGGGAGGTGATCCTCTCCCTCTACTCTGCCCTCGTGAGGCCTCACATGAAGTATTGTGTTCCCAGTACAAAAAAGACAAGGATCTCCTAGAAAGAGTCCAGCGGAGGGCCACAAAGATGATAAACGGCCCAGAGCATCTCTCTTATGAGGAAAGGCTGAGCAACCAGGGCCTGTTCAGCCTTGAGAAAAGAAGACTGAGCGGGGATCTGATCAATGTCTATAAATATCTAAGGTGCAGGAGGCAAAGGGATGCGGCCAGACTCTTTTCAGTGGTGTGTGGCAAAAGGACAAGGGAAAATGGCCACAAACTGAAGCATAGGAATTTCCACACAAATGTGTATAAGAACTTCTTCACAGTGAGGGTGATGGAGCACTGGAACAGGCTGCCCAGGAAGGTTGTGGAATCTCCTTCTCTGGAGACATTCAAGACCCATCTAAACACCTGTGCAACCTGCTGTAGGGAGCCCGCTTTGGCAGGGGGACTGGACTAGATGATCTCTAGAGGTCCCTTCCAGCCCCTACAATTCTGTGATTCTGTGATTCTGCGATTCCTCATAATAAACACAACAAATTTACCTTTTTTGTTTTAAAAACTGTTATCTTTCACAGACTTCTTATAATGCCCAAATGCTTTATTTTGTTCACCTTTATGTTTTAAATGCTTTCTTTCAAGTCTGAATTTGTCTAATCTATACTTCCAATTTCTTTTTTTGTGTGTGTTTGTTATGTAGTCATCAGACATCATGATGGGTTTTCTATTAAAAAGTAGATTATTTTCTTTTTTAGTTTTCAAAACTTAATAATAATAATAATTTGTGGAGCTGTAAATCTTTTTATGCATATTTTTAATTAGTATGTTATCCAAATTTTTTATGGAATGGCAAATGTGACATCCCTCAGGAAAGGGACAACAAGCTGGAGGAAATATGTAAGGGGCATATGTCAATACTGAGTCTACACATTGTTTCTCCTGAATATTATTATTGACAACATTGGCAAAAAAAAAAAAAAAAAGCAACCCAAAAACTAGTAGTGTAACAATTAAACTGATGAGAGAGAATGAAATCACTGTACAAGCAAAGTAGAATCAAAGTATAGTGAAGAAGAACATAATGATTCTTTGATAATGATATCAAAGAATGAGTATATAGGAACAGAAAAATTTTACACCATGATGTTTGGAGTCAAACATTTAGAGACAAATAATCATGACTTTTTTTTTAGAAGGTAGAAGTTCATTGCTTGAAATTAGAAGGAAGGTGAAATTTCTACATGGAATCCCTTTCTCAACTAAAGGTAATGTGGTCATGAAAAAAGCACAATGAAACCTATCAGTTAAGATTTTTTCAGCTTGACATAGGGAAAAATTTGTATTATTGTGCAAACCCAGAATATTCCAGTAATATCACTTCTAATTCTAAACTTCGGTCATCAAGAAAATGGTCATAAACATGAAGAACTTCAAAGAAAGGCAATCTGTAGGATGAACTGTAAACAGCCTATGAAATATAGAATCTTAGTTGCCTTGAATTATTCTTCTTGACAAAATCAACCTAACAATAGAAATGATAATCTCTATTAATCTATAAGGCTTCTATCAGGGTTAAATCTTTTCCTCTCCTCTGCTCTCATTTAAGTTTCTGGATTTTATGCATTATAATTAACCTCTGTTAGGAAACTTTGGCAAAAAAATCTCTTCTGAAAATATTTTCTTCATCAAAAAAAAAAAAAATTGTGTTCAGCAAGATGTCTTAATTTAATCTTCAAGATTACAGTGTCTTCAGCATTAATCAATAAGAATCTGATTCCCAAGTGAAGTTTAAAATTACTTTCTCTACCTGCTAGCCTTGGCAAAAACAACCTGTTTTTTTAGTTCTTCTGCTACTTAAAATCAGATTGTTTTTTTACCAGTAATTAGTCAACAGGTAGATTGATAGAAGTGGGTCATTCTTTATTAATTAATTAGCAAAATTTCAAAACCATTATTTGGAAATAGATTTTAGCGAGTCTGGATTTCCTATACTTCTACATACAAATAAAAATTTAAAAAGACCCAAATTCTCAGATCACATTAATTTGCATCACATGAAAATACAGTTAATTTCAGTGACAGTATTGTTAGTATGCTTGCTGAGAGTCCAAAGCAAGTAGACAGAAATGAAAATGAAATCATGTTAATATTCTTATGATTTTATCTCAGAATTTTTAATAAAAATTAAAAGGAACAAAGGACAGGTTCTGGTATATCCATACTGTTACGGAGGACAAGTAGATAAGGAAACATGTCTCAATAAACCATTACAGATATATCATGTAAACTTCAGATTAATTTGTTAAACAGTGAAAATATAAATTACTTTTTGATGTAAAAATTATACTTTAAGATGTAGCAACTGGGTGTTGAATGTTCTAAATTAAAAAAGAGCAAGCTTTTCTGAGAACAATAGCCATATAGCGCAAAATTTAGAAGAGGCTCTGTTGTGATTCAGCTAAAAAACAAAATAACAAATCATCATCAAGATCATAAAACGTAGTATGAAGGAATTGGGGCAGAAAGTCAATAATAAAGTCTAAGATTTCAATCTCATCAGTTTAAGGGCAACATTTCTGGTAACCTCCAACTTAAAAGAGAGAATTAGAGAAATTGCTCATCAGAGACACCTGCTGGAAAATCCTGTATTGGTTATATCTTGCATGCCAGCTGACTTGTAGCTGGCATCTGATGAAATTCATCAACAGACTTTGTAAAAAAATAAAAGGAAAACATTACCCTAATTGATGTTATGTTGTAAAAGCTATATAATTTCCATATGTATATGTTACCCATTGAAGTTATTTGCTGTGGGAGGATGGGGCAAGCACATGCTTCTCTCTGGGCTTTTCCTAAAGTACCTAAGCCTGTCTACCTAACTGGCTATCACTATAGGCAGTGACACCTTTTTAGATGGGAGCACAAAGATTAATTATTCATAATATTTCAGTGTCATGATTTCACTTTAAAGTTTTATAAAACAGAAAGCTGCAGAATAGGACTGAACAATCGTTATCACACCATGTCCAAGCATGAACCTGCCCAATGAAGACGTGTTGGACTCTGAAGGCATATATCTGCAAAAATATATAAACATCTATAATTTGTAATATTGTTGCAATATAATAAACAAGTACTTTCACAGAATTGGCCATAATAATAAATAGGAATTTCAGCAGTCTATGTCATTTCTACAACAAACAATGAATATAACATGGATTGTTGTGTTTCAAGATTTTTCCCAGTTTGAATTTTCTTTCTTACTGGTAAAATTCAATTTCATCTACCACTTGGGTCGTACAGCTTTTGGTTTCCCTGTTAAACTGTCATTATTTCCCATAAGTCTTCTTACTTTCTATTTTCTCCCCACTCCACAGTAGAAAGGAACAGCTAGTGGCTGGTCAGGGTACATCTGTCAGCCAGGCTCAACTTACTCCTGTTTTTTGAACCTTACTCTTCCCTTTAAAATCAGACTATTTGGAACAGAAATAAGGCTTGTTACTTCATTAACTTTATTGAGTAGTCTATTTAAACCTATACTATGGAAGTTTGGTACATAATAGTGATTCTGTACTTAAGAGTCTTGTTTTACATTTAAAGACATTCCAAAATTCATGTGATTTCTGTATACTAGCAGATCGTTCCCCAAGTATTAAAACTTGAACATTAGGCATCTGAAGAAAATTGACTGCATAGACTGATAAAAAGGAAAGTTCTTACCTTGTCCCTCACAAGCCTAATTATTTTTCCGTTCATTAGTTCCTTTTTTTTCATAAGTGACTAACTCTCACCATGTAATAAGTGGACTAGAAAGAGAGTTACATCAAGACAGATAAATGAAAACGAGCCTTTAGAAAGGTACTTCTCTGTCTTTTGACCCTATAAGTTAAAGAGAGACAAAAAGTTAAGTGTATCAAACATTACAAGATGGATGATTAATGCAGAAATAAAGGTAAGAACACAATAGTTTCTTTCAGAGCATTCCATATGGTGAGTACCACCAGCTATTGGAAGGAGAGCTGACATAGGTTATTAATGTAGAAAAATAATGAAGTTTAAAGATTAATGGATTATATACTAAATAGCATACATTCAAAACCTCTTGCAAAAAGAGAGGAAACATAGTATGACTTTGGATTTGAAACTTCTGTAAGTATTTCAACAGCTGTCTTTTTCTTCCTTTTGGAAGGGTCCAAAAACCACTAAGGTAGAGATTAAGCCTGCCAGAAAAGAAGAGACAAAGTATAATAAGACAATAGGCAGACAGAAGAGTTTAAACCCTTAGCAAATGAAACAGTTCTATGACGATAAATATAAAATAATGATGACTTTGATGAGGCTTTATCACTCAAGGCCATATTCATCATAAATTATAAGTTATGAAAAAGTCAAAAGACAAGCCTGTTTGTATCATTAATAAAGCATAAACAGCAGACAAAAAAGAAACAATAACCAAATCTCAATAAGAAAAATAATGACAGCTTTGATAAATTCATTAAACAGACATCCTCATGCTTTATGAAATATGTAGAATTTTTATTTCAAATCTCACAAGGGAAACCTTTGTATGAATAAAATTTAGTGTCTTATTGTAATAATTTTTAAATGAAATAATGAAACTACTTCAGATTGGAATATATGTAGATTACAAGCTTAATTAAATCAAAATGAAAAGGAATTCAACATTATTTTAGAGTGTACTTACTGACACTTCATGAATAATGTATAATTATTTCAGTGAATGATGTTTTACGTTACACATAGTATACATAGTATATCCTCTAATTATAATGCTAACAAAAAGCAGGATTCCTCCAAAGTTTTCTCTCCCAGTACCCATTTCAAGAGGCATAAAGAACTATTAGGAGCAACAATCAAGCAACGGTTTTATATTTGCTAAAAAGCCTATTCCAAAATAAGATTTTTTCCTCTGAATCAGATATTAGCATGAAAGAAATTTTACATGGGATAACCAGTACTGTGAGAGCAGTCTGTGTGGTATTCAGGGGACTCCCAAGTTACGTTTCAACATTAGTTTGCTAGAAGGAAATAGTGAAGTATCCAGCACTAAGGTGCTGGAGCTGGTCCAAAGAAGGGCAACAAGGCTTGTGAAGGGCTTGGAGAATATGCCCTATGAGGAGTGACTAAAGGAACTGGGGCAGTTTAGTCTGGGGAAAAGGAGGCTGAGGGGAGACCTTATTGCCCTCCTCAAATGCCTGAAAGGCGACTGCAGTGAGAGTGGAGTTGGTCTCTTCTCACTGGTGACAGGTGACAGGACGAGGGGAAATGGCCTCAAGATGCACCAGGATAAGTTTAGGTTGGATATCAGGAAAAACTTCTTTACAGAAAGGGTTGTTAAGCACTGGAATAGCCTCCCCAGGGAGGTGGTTGAGTCACCATCCCTGAATGTGTTTAAAAAACATTTGGATGTGGTGCTCAGAGACATGATTTAGCGGAGGGTTGTTAGAGTTAGGGTAGTATGGTTATGCTGTGTTTGGACTTGATGATCTTTAAGGTCTTTTCCAACCTGAGCAATTTTATGATTCTATGATCCTCTAAAGAAATAAAGTTGAACCCCATTCATAATCTGGCGATAGTAGAGTGACAATAAGGAATAATGCCAAATTAATAGAGATGATGACCATATATGTAATTTTCAGTATCATTTTAAGCTGTTAGGAGAAAATGAGGTTGACATACATGTGCACCCTTCCAGTCTGCCCCTGCCTTAGGTGATTTTTTGCCTGTATTCCCAAAGCAGGCAAAACTGCTAAAAAAACCTGGCTTTTCCCAGACCTAATAGTTTTCCTTGCAGTACTGCTGCACTAGTTACTTTACAAGGTAACTAGTCCTTTTCCAACTGAAAAGGGGTAAAATGTTAGATAGTTTTTTTATACTAGAAAACATGAATGAATTTATGTAATCATCAATTTTTGGCAATCTATACATTCGACATTTGAACTTGACTACTTATGTAAGATGTTACTGCCAGCTCTTTGTCTATTTTTTTTACTTACTCACTGATACATTTTTTTTCCTAACTTTAATATCTTTAAAGTTTCCTACCTTTAATGGAAGTTTCAGGTCCTCCAACTGTGGTATCATTCTCTGTACAGAGAATTATTCATTCCTGTGAATTGCTGTTTGGAAATAAAAATACAAATATTAAAATGTGTTTTCTCTTTCTGAGACACTCAGTTCATAACTATTTTACCTTTCTTATGAGGAGAGCTATGTTGCCTCAAGAGATGCTTCATTTTTCAAAAGCACAAAGAAAAACCACAGAAGCACAAAGTGCAAACGCGTTTTGAAGATCATGATGCCAGTACACTCTCTGTTCTTCAACCCTGTTCAGAAACTTTGATACTTGTTTGAAAGGGAAAAGAGACTAGATAGGGAATTTGGGCTAAAATCGATCTACTGTTAAACCCGCTAGAGAAGCAAAGTCTCCTTGGAGAAGGATCACAGAACAGCAGATGGTCTTGAACTAGTTCAGATCCCTTAGAAATATTTTACTTGGCTTTAAAAAACCAGGTGACATGCATATAGAGTATGCCTATAAAATTTCTGTGGGTAACTGCAGGACATGTTTCTTCTTTGCACTCATATGTTACCTAAAACGCAGATTCTAAGAGAGAGGCAATGTTGCATGCTTGAGTCCCTCCTTATGTTGTAAAGATGTCTCAAAATCTCAGACAACTGAAAGTCTGCAACAGATTAATCTGTAGTTTCACACAGTACAATACAACACATTTTTCAAGATGTAATTTCAGTAAAGAAAAATGTGTGACAAGCATTTTAGCTTTGTACTCTTTGAGTTCCTCCCTGAGGAGTTCATAGTTTTATAGATAATAAACATTTCTTTGAAACTCTGTATTTTCATGATGAGTCATTGATATTTTGATAGATAATGATGACACAGTGAGGTGAATGTCAGTCTGAAGTCCTCTTTTCTCCTGCTTGACTTATGCGGATAATAAGGTGATAACTACTGATAAGATGCTGCAGAGGGTTAATTATGAGGTTGACATCCTGCTCTTCTATCACAGATTTAGGTTCCCTGGGTCCTATGAGATCTAAGTTTTGACAACATTATTCCTTAGTTGATTTTGGACTTGTCTCTTGACTTTTGCGTTCTTTATCTCCACTGTTAAGCATAGATTTGCAAGAAGTAACATTGCCTTGACTGTAATCATTATTTTATGTTAAACAAAAATGCCTGACTTTGTTGATCAAGTATATTTATTACTTGCTCAATTAAGTCAGTAGTTTTATGAGTTTTGATTAACAATATATTTTCAGGCAGTAGAGTATTGAAAATTTACTTTTCTTGTGTAATTGTATAAAATTTTCCCCTATATTTCATATTTGTTTAAAGGTACTTATAGTATGATAATTTTTAAAATTGTTATTAATAAAAATAAATTTTTACTGGAATTTTATTTCATTTTATTTTCCTACTGTGTTTCTATCTTTTATCTTTCATGAACTGTTATGTAAGTTTTTTCTCTTATTACTTTTGAAAAAGAGAAGGAAAATCAAGTACGTGATGAACACAGCTATGCAGTACACTAGTGATGTGGAAAGCTCATTTGGGACAACTAAATCACAAATACATTGTTTTTGAAAAAAGCTTAAGTAGATGTTTTTGTGTAATTGGTCGAATGAAGTACAGTAATTTTTTTTTTTTTTGCCAAGTCTGTTTTTTAAAAATGATAAAGTTATACATTTTTGTTACTAAGAATTTTTTTGACAGAGAACGCTCACTTAAAAAAAAAAAAAGATAGAAGTTTGTTTAAGAAATTTATTGAATTTATAGATAAAATCATTTTCTTTTAAAAATGAATAAACTTTATTTATTCTAATTTGGAATACAAGCATGTTTGTTAGTTTTAATTTTTGTGAAACAATAAAGCTGTAGCTCATAAAGTATATAAATTAACTGAATGAAAGTATACAAGATAATATAGAGTAGCGAATACATAAGAATTGTTTCTATTATAGCCACAACATGTACTAAAGTTCTATGGGAACATTTAAAATACTTGTTTTGGCTCGGGGCATAATATGAAGTATAACATCATAATTCTTGTATTATAGCTTTCCCTTATTAATACCAATTACATAGAAAAGCAAAATAAAATAAATAAATAGCAGCTAATACAAATTTTTGTGAGAATTTAAATTACTCTTGTGTTATTTTTAGGCTATCTTATGACATCATAATTGAGCTTTTATAGTTGTACAAACAAATAGAAGACTGGTAAGAACCTGAAATACATGCTGTTTACTAATAAAGTCAGCCTGAAAACCTCTTCATTGAATATTGTGATTTGATTGCCATCATATTCTGATTGGACCTTTGATTTTCATTTTAATAAGTGTATAATAGACAAGCTGTTATCAGAGGTATTTCACTTGGACTGACAAGGTTAAAATGAAAAACTTCTAATGTTTTGCTCTATAAAAATATTTTAAAATGATATGCAAAGCAAACAAAGAAAAGAAGTAAAGAAATTCTTTCTCATGTTCAGATAGAACTTCCAGTGTTCCAGTTTGAGCTCTTTGCCCCTAGTCCTGTCACTGGGCACTGTGGTAAAAGAGCCTGGTCCCATCCATTTGAATCCTTCCTATTAGATATTTTTAAGCATTGATAAGATTAATTCTCACCCACAAGCTCTCTACTCATCCATCATTCACTCAAAGGCAGAGCTCAGTACATTCAGTTTGGTCTCTCACACAAAGAGCAACTCCACTGCCTTGCCCTGCTGGCTTTTCTTTCATAAAAAAGTACATAACTATCCATGACAGTTTTCCAGTCTCGCGAGCTGTCCCACCATGTCTCTGTGATTGGAATGAATTCATGGCCCTGTGATCGCACACAGATCACTAGTTCTTTCTGTTTATTCTCCATGTGCACTTGGCACTTCAGAGAAGAAATGAGAGCAGAGGATGCAGGATCCCCTAGAGATGGAAAAGGATCTTCCATAACTGTACATTCACTTGAGGTAGCTGGCCTTATGCCTCATGTCATGGAAGGCAGCTAAGGAACGTGTCACTGTTCTGGTTGACCTGGCTTATTCAAATGGTTCACATGGTGTGAGCATTGCCTTTTTTGACCCCACTCCCAAGTCCTTCAATTTAAAGCCTGTCTTACTAAGTTAGCCAGCTTGCTGCACATAATAGTTTATTATTTTGTTATGTTGTTTCTATTTCATGTCTTCTTACAGCCTGTTTTAAACACAAAGCATGCAAGTGAATGCACAACTGCTAAAGCAAGTTGTAGAAACATCTGTTTTTACTGATCAGTTAGTTTTCTATGTACATATTTTGCACGAGTGTAATGTTATTGCTTAATGAACAACACTGTCTGTCCTTTTGCATGAAATACTTAGTGTAAATTTGCCTAAACTGTTGATTCTACTGACATGGTAACCACTACAAAAGAGCAACTCTATGGATAAAAATAGACTGATATCTGAATCATGCAATGTATTTATAGATAAGCAGCTCAGTTTAGATTTATTTTCATCTTATTACTCTGAAAAAGGAATCTCCGGTGAAAAGGTACTGTAATTCACCAAGCTGGTCAACAACATTTTCTTCTTTACTGCATGGTTCAGTTGCAGCCCTTCTCAAAAATGGTAAAAACAAATCACTGGTAGTTGTAAAATTTTCCAGCTCCATTTATGTTGTTATGTCAGTTCTGGTGATCTTGCTTTTAGCTCATTACACTTCAGAAAGCACACATGAAGCAGAAGTCAGCCCATATGAATGGGTGCACTCAAAAGAAACTTCAGACTATGAGCAGAGAACCTGAGATAGCTGATTTATTTTTTTTTTTTTTTACCAATGAGTAGTAGTCATCACAACATAAGTTTCTATCATTAGTACAGTGATGATAAGAAGGAATTACAATCAAAAGTTCTTAGTGTAACAGATGACCTAATAACACAAATGAAGTGCTTTATTCAAATTAAAGCTGTCAGTCATCACAAGGGCTGAGAACAGAGCAAAAAAACCTTGAATGTCTCTGAATTTTATTTAAATCTTTAACTTCACTGTTCATTGCAAACCAAATGTGCCCATGTGCAAAATGGAAATGTAATTGCGAAAAAAGGAAAAAAGAACAAGCAATGTCTCAGAACAAGCAAGACATTGAAACTCGACTAGTGCAGGGAAAAAAAAAAAAAGAACCTTCTGATGTACGGAGCAGCATTCAGAAGATAAATGCCATTTTGAGATCTCTGTTTTTTTCCCTTAACATGGTAGATTAACATCATGTTTGACAATTCTGAACAGTAGACTGTGTTAGAATGATTAGGAAAGGCAAGGGTAAAGATATTGTCTAGAGAGCATTTCTGAATACCTTCTTCATATAAAATCAATGCAAGAGTTCGAGAGACCAAGAATAAGGTGTTTTTAGACACACATTGCATTTTAGCCATAAGTAATCAGAGTTCAGAAGGGAAGAACACAGTATTCAAAGTCTTCTGGGTGACCTCTGCACTGATATTTGACTGATATTCAGGGGAAACTAGACACCCAAGTGACTTAGAACATAATTCTTCTGCCTGAATTCATGCACCTGAAACTTAGGTGCTCAGTATAAAACAGGCCTCAATCTCTCCCACTGTCAAGTGAGAAAACTAAGCTCAAGTAAGGAGTCTTTGTCACACTTTTAATCTTTAGATTACTTATCCTGTGTGGACTTTTATTTCATGCAGTTGGTCATAAAATTGGCTAAAAAATATTTAACCATCTTAAGAGGGTTAAATCTACTTGAAACACATTCACCTGCGAAAGCTTTTGGAAAAAATTAGAGCACTACATAAATTGGAATTTGTTTTTTGTGGGGGAGTAAAACAGTCAGATATATCCACCAACAACTGATAACCTCTAAAGATTTTGATTTTGTTGAAATATAACAGAAAATTTTGCAAAAACCCAGAAATTTGCAGATGTTTCCTCCTTGTCTGTTATGTCCTTGCACAAAGGGCGTTTTCATTTTCAGACCTACTCCTACAATCATTCAGCCACTGTCTTTGCTGCAATAGTTTCATAGAATCCTCAGTAGGCCCTTGCAAAAAAAAAAATTCTTACATATATTTGAAATAATAATAAAAAAATGCTCCAGAATAGATAGATTAGCACTAAATTTCATAGAGAATGGTTTGGGTTGGAAATCACAGAATCACAGGGGTTGGAAGGGACCTCCAGTGATCAGAGTCCAACCCCCCTGCCTAAGCAGGTTCCCTACACCAGGTCGCACAGGTGGAAATGAAAGGTGAAATGACCTTAGAAATCATCTGCTTCCTAATCTCCTATCATGGACAGGGACACCTCCCAGTAGATCAGATTTCTTAAAGCCTTATCCAATCTCACCTTGAACAGTTCTGTTCATGGGGCACCCACAACTCCTCTGGAAGTGTTCCAGTGCCTTACCACACTCACAGTAAATAATTTCTTTCTAATATCTAATCTAAGGCTATCATCCTTTAGTTTAAAACTCTTACACTTTGTCCCTAAACTCCCTGATAAAAAGTCTCTCCACATCTTTCCTGTAGGTCCTCCTTAAGCAATGTAAAGGTGCTGTAAGATTTCTCCAGAGACTTCTCTTCTCCAATCACAGCTTTCTCAGCCTATCTTCAAAAGGGAGGTGTTCCAGCCTTCTGATCATCCTGGTGGCCTCCTCTGGATTCACTCCAACAGGGGTGTGTCTTTCTTATGGTGTTTAGTTAGGAGTTTAAAATGTGTGATATTTTTTCTAATTATTTTTAGAGTGAGGTAAACTCTTGAAATTTATTTACTATAAAAAAAAATGTCAGGAGACTTAAAATTACAAAAATTCTTGGATGAACAATAAAAATCACAGTTTAAGCATATCTCAACAGGATTCGTAAAAAAAGTTTCGTAAGCACCCAGCTGTTGTCTGAATTCTGACAATTAGCTGGACCCTTAGTAGCACAAGCCAATGTTTTCACTGGAAAAACATGTGTTCTTAAAATTAAACAGACCAATCTCTATTGAATAGGTATGGTATAATCATTATATAATAAATTTAATAAAAATATATATACTAAATTCTGGCACAAAGAAAAATCTTTCAAAATAAATGACATTTTCAGTGCTGTATTTATTGTTTATCTAACCCAGTCTCAGTCTAAGTCCTATTCCTAAGGGACATATCTTCACTTATGACCTGGCTTAACGTGAGCTTAACAGATGGACAGAAGTATAAGTAGCCAAAAGCCAGTACTCCATGTACATTTAGGGTGTTTGTTGATGACAGGATTCTCAGACAGAAATTTCCAAACAGCTGGCAATCTTAAATCTATAATCCTATGTTTAAATAATACAGCAGTATTAATTCAGCTTTGAGATGTTTCCATTAAAAAAAAAAAAAAAAAAAGTAACTTACAAGCTATGTAAGAAAAGCAGCTATGTAAGAAAAGCTCTCAAGCTTTAAGCTTAGGTTTTTATTCCTTGGTGGATGTGATCTGCAACAAAGAAATGTACCAAAGACTCAAATCCTTGAGTGCAACATCCTGGACACAATATTATGTTTGACCTGCAGGGGGAAAAAAAAATTAAATATCCTGTACAACACACAGCTGAAAGCTACTAGGACATATTTGGGAACCAAGCTAAGTAGAACGGTGCCATTTCACCATGAATAAATGTATTAATGCAGCAAACAAAGGTGGTTTAAATCTCAATGTCTGCTGAGGACAGCAACCCTTCTGAACTGTCACATTCAGATAGGCTCAAGACAGGCAAAATGAACGGATTATTTCAAATTTCTTGAAGACTTCATATTAAGTCCAGTGATTCCAACCAAATAATTTTGTCTTTAGAGTCAAAAGGTCATGTATTGAGTCTGATTGGTTTTGACTGCAATCAATACACTCCTAAGCATTTTTGGAAGTTCTTAAATAAGAGTAAATTAAAATGTTTATTTTTATGGAAAGTTTAAAAATGCTTTTTTTTTTTTTTTTTTTTTTTTCACAAGGTGACTGAGAATTAATTGTGGCCACCATCAGTAAACAAAACACAGTAGCATTTGGTCATGATTGGTGGTAAGAAGCTTATAACATGAACTATGTGAATGAAAATTCAAGAAACTTTGAAAATAGATATTTTTAACGCTGAATATAAAATTTATTTTTTATTTTTAGTTCCCAGCAAGTATTACTATCCAACCAGAGGTGAAGTGTCACTGGAGCCAGCGCAGAGGAGCTCAGAGGCAGTCTGGGCTGTAGATCATGCCCTGGTTGAGTTCATGATCTTGAGGAATACAGGCCTGGCAAAAAGCAGACCTCAGACCCTGAACTTCAGGAGAGCGAACTTCCATCTTTTTAAGGAATTATTAGTAAATGCCCTGGGAAACTATCCTTAGGGACATAGGACAGAACAGAGCTAGCTGCTCTTTAAGGACATTTTTCTGAGAATACGAGATCTCTCCATTGCCCTGTATAAAAAATCAAGGAGAAGATGCGGGAAATCAGCATGGCTGAACAAAGACATGCTGGTCAAACTGAGGGAAAAGAAGGAAAAGCACAGGGAGTGGAATCAGGGATGTGAGGCCTGGGAAAAATTCAGGGATGCCATCTGGACATAGAGAGATGGGATCAGGAAAGCCAAGGCGCAGATGGAACTAAACTTGGTGAGGTACATGAAAAATAACAAGAAAGGTTTATATAGTTCCATTGGTCAGAATAAACAATCAAAGAGTGTACCCCCCCCCGTCAAATGAGAAGGGAGAACTGGCTTCAACATACATGGGAAATGCTGAGGTACTCTAAAAGTTATCTGCCTAATGCCACAAACTATGCATTTGCATTGGCCTCTTCTGTCTTTTTAGTTTAAATTTCTTTAACAGTCTTGTGTGAAATGTCAGATCCCGCTTGTTATGTATTTAAATGTAACCAAGTTATTAGAGACAAAAATTAAACTATTAGTTCTTTTTATTTTCCCAGTGGCACCCTTATACTTCTGTGTTTAATATACAGAGGCTACATGCAAATATGGCCACAGGATTTAACTGATCCTATGTAGGTCTCTCCAAAAATAATGCCTTTATTTATTTCCATGGAAACAGCATCAAAGAGCACAATAATACTATTTGACAGAGCAAATTCTCAGCTACAAAATACTATTTTTTCAACATAGTCACCATCATTAGCTAAGCTTTTCACCAGCAGTGAACAAGAGCCTGCATACTGTGCTTGTAAAACATTTCATCACTGTACGGAACATGGATTGTTTACACATCATTGCCACCACTGCTGAGATACACCACCCACCACCTCACTGTGCTTACATCCACAGTTTGGTCTCCATAGATGTGCAGCAAACATCAACGTCAATGGGTGCATTTTCTTCCACATGGAGAAATTCAGTGACACATCTTTGCTTCATACACACTTCTATGTCAGATGCCATTGTGTCAGACTGCCTCTCTGTTGCAGGATGTAAGAGAATATCGTTGGGAAAGTTCAACATCTACTGCCATACCACCAACATCCATCTCTAATTTTACCAAAATAATAAAACAGGAGGTGCTCCTTTGAGACCAGTCATCATAGAACAAAACTAACAGAAGAGCCCTAGTGTTTCTCACCCTCCTAAACACAACCAATTTTACTTTTCTATGGTCTGGAAAAATAAGAGACAGGCACTCTTATGCCTTGAAATGAGTGGACTAGTCTATCAGCAAGCTCTACTGCTGCTTTGCACTCTGCTCTGCTGCATGATCCCAGTTTGAACCTGCTATTCCTAAATTTACCACGGATGCTTGGAGTTTGATATATGACTTGGCTATTAGACACTTCTATGCATGGAAAAAAGCATCATGGTACCTGGCAAGCATAAATCCATTAGCCAGTTTGCTCTTATCTCTACTGTTTGGAGCTACATTTAATAAAAGGGGAAGAAAAAAAAAGAGAAATGAGAATCTGCCCTTTAAATCTGCCCTTGTGCTTAAACTTCACTAAGGAAGTTTAATAAGAAGGAAATAACCTTAATTTCTTCTATCTGTAGAAAATAGTTTCTGATAAAAATAGGGGCAGCAGTACTAGTAACTGAAGAATGCAAGTGATAAAGAATATCTTAACACAGTTTTAAAACAGAAATATTGTAACTCTAAAAATCTCATTAGGATAAATAATACCTCATCTCACTAGGGATCATTTTCATCACATTATATTGAAAATGACTTATTTTTCACTCACTTAAAGGTATCTATTTCATGCTTCATGATGGAAAGCAGATTCCTTTTTCAGGAGTCTCTTGAGCATGTGAAGCAATCGTACAGAGTGTTCTATCTTACATTTTTGGCAAGCTGTTAAACTGCTTTTGCCGAATAACATTTTAAAATCTTGACAGTGACTTAAATTACCACAGATTTAAGCTTTGCTCCTAACATACCATAATGTCATAACTCTGCTCAGCAAGGCAGTGATGAGCCTGCTTAAGCAGCACTCTCTGTGCGCATGTAGTCTCCCATCCCTCCTTAATAAGCATGCGGAGATATATATTGTACAAAACACAGCAAGCTAAGGGAAAAGCACCCCATTAATCTTGCCAGCAACTGTAGTGGTTTGTTTTGTGATGAAATTTTGTTCTCTCCTCTGAATACATACTGGCATTCTTTTCCTATTACTTTTTAGGTTTTACAGAAGAGATCTTTGATAGCAGATTGCCCTTTCACTCTCAGTGGGTCATGCATTCTGCACAAACAACTCCAAAATACTTTTCCTGCACAAAAATATTCAAGAAACAACTGCTCTTAGTAGGTACTTGGCGCTTCATTCTCTGCGGACTACTTTTTCTGTATTTGCTTTTTTTTTTTTTAAAACTAAAAATTAATCAAAATCATTCCAGTTTTACCTTGTACAGTGGTTAAATAAAAGTCTTCACTTGCTAACTGGGATACTGCTCTGGACTTAAAATGTTGACCATTTGAGGCTGCAGTTATGTTAACATAAAGAAAGTCCCCTTTAATTCATTTATTCACAGTCTTACACTGTTCACTGGAAATCAGCTACCTGCAGAAAATTTTTGTAGTGAAAGACAGAATTACCTCGAGCTCCATCATGCCATGGTTCAATGTATGTATCTAAACACTTGGTTCTGGCAAGGGACCCCACAAAGACTGCATTTAGGCCATTACCAATCAGAACTTTGCAAAAACTGCCTAATATTATTATTAATGTATGCTATTTTTATAGTAATGTATAACAATTACTGTATAAGAACTGTTGAAGGAATCATGGGTGTTTAGTAAGGAATTGATCTTGAAGGAACTGCATATTGGGAAAAAAGTTTCTGGAGCAGGAAGTAGAACAAAGATGTGAATTTTGCAGCTGATATGATTTGGATTATTTTTTTCTGCTAGACATATATAATACTGTCAGAAAGACAAAAGAAAAACAGCAGAGTGCAGCTTCTGCTGAAGTACAAGCAACAGCAAAAGTATTCAGTGTTAGTAAGGAGTGCTTAAAATATCAAGCCTTTATTACTGGACAGCAGAGCTAAATAAATAGTAGAATTCATTCTTAAGGAGAAGTTGATTTGACTTGAAACCAGGACCACAGTATTTATGTCTTGAGTATTTACTAGGTGATGCTACAAAGAAATTGTGAGAGGCCAGAAGACCACAAACTTCATAAAATTTAGTACAGACATTTGTTTGAATGTTTCCTGGCAAAACTTGTCCACTTTTTCTGTTCATTTTTCTCCTTTTGGAACTGGATTATATGTTCAAGGTATACAAACAATAAGATATGATTCAGCTTGTAAATTGTACATCATAAAGAATAAACTGAGTAATTTGCAAATAATTCGCACTCAAGAAGATTTTCTTCTAAAATATTCAGATGTTGATTTTCAAAGAGATTCTGAGGAAATCAGGATTAGTTACAGATCACTGGATGACCAAAACCAACTCTGATTGTAATTATTATTGTTCTTTTGGCTATTTAAGGACAGAAAAAACCCCAACAGATTCTACAAGGTGAATATGCCTCTTAATACACCAAAAGTAACCAAAAATCAGGATATTAATCTTAATAAGATTCTACATAATTTACAATATTTCTTTTTCTGTGAAGGTATACTATGGCATTATTTCACAGATAGAAGGATTAAGTTAAAAAATTACCCTTCAGTTCTTAACGGCTTACACATAGAATCTTTTGGCATGAAATGTAATGGAATTACATTTACTCCACAGAGATAATTCTGGATTAATGTTTTCATTTTTGCAGAGCATAAATGCATTTGAATTCAAGTTAACTGAAGCTCTACAGATGATTTACAATTGAACATTAAGAAAGCAGACTCAGCTGTCATTCTGGATTAATTAAACTGTAATATGAAGAGAATTTATTTGTGAATATCCACAATACTCAGTTTGCTTGGAACAACAATAACAAAAAATGTGGTGAATATAAGATTTTTTTCTCTCAGATATTCTCCTCTAATCCTGTTTACTTGTATTAGAATCCCATTAATTCCTACAGAGGCGCAGAAGTCAGCAGCTGTGCCAGCATTTGCCACAAAAATAATGTTCAAATCATATTTTGACATGCTAAAAACAGATCCCATACATCTTTAGAAGCTTGAGTAAAATTAAATCTTCCTGCTTTTTAAACTATTTCTGAGACTTCTAAGCAGTTTTTTGAAACTCCAAATATTGTTTTCATAAGGAATGTAGAACAGTGTTCCTAAAATTGTTAAAAATAATTTTTTCAGAAATCTTTTATCAAATCCCATGTAAGGCTGTTCTTTAATGAACATTACGATAATGTATACAATTATTCTAACAGGGGTGCTAGGTGTTAATTACATGGTTCTTATAGTAGCTGTATTAAAAACTAAATAATCTCTCTCCAGAGAGAAACTTTGTATAAAAAAAGCCTAAACATCAAGGAAAAGCAGCAGCTTTTAAAAGACAGTAGTACAGCAAAACCAAAAGCAAGCAAAGAAAAAGAATTCAGAACTAAAATGACTATAATGAAAAAAAATTGTCAGGGATTTAGAAGTTCCTGAACTAAGTGCTGCCTGTGGTCTGAGACCATAAAGAGTCCTGAGTACCTGAGCAGATCTGTGACACTGAAACTTTTTTGAATTTCAAACATCCTTAGATATGAAGTACTGACTGAAGAATTAAGCTCAAAGGTTTTTGTTTGTTTAATGCATCCAGATAACTGTATTATAATGCTCTTAATTTATTTTCAGATCTTTATTTACAAAACTACATTCTGACACTGATAGCTGGATGTAATTTCAAGCGGTTTCCACCATTCTTTTGGAATCCAGCTGACAGTGCATCACTGCTTAGGCCTGGATAATTTTGGTTTTATGTAGAGTTTTTCCAGATTAAATAGGAAGTATTTTCTGCTGGTAGGTCAGGGTAAAGGAGATCTCAAACAAGGTTAGTCTTGATGATAGTTTAGGCATATATACCTAGAGGTTAAGTTCAGATAAGTTCCCCTTTGCCTTGAGCCTCATAACTACATACATTTAAAAGACCGATTTTGTCAAATGTCTTGAACTGGTTGTTATTAAAGCAAAGAGTATACCTGAAGGGTAGAGAAGACAATTGGGTTTCAGCAGAGTCATTGCACTACATACTGATATAAGTTTTCATGCAATGATCTGAGATCTATTGTTGCAGTATCTGTCTTTAACACCATGTAACCCGCACAGAAAAAAAAGTAAAAAGATCCAAGATTAGCTCTAAAATGTTCTAAATGGCAGTTCATAGATGAAAAAAAAAAGATGCAAAATACTTTTTGCTTTTTCTGAGAACTCACTTAGAAATTATTTTTTTCAGCTATCCAAAACAGAATCCTTGAATTTGATTTCCATCATCATTCTGACAAGGTGTTGGCTCTCACTGAGAACTTATGAACTTAAAATAATAGCAGAAATCAAATCAGTTGAAAACATTAAAATTTGTAAAACAATAATTTTCTCAAACACATGCAATGTAGTCATGGTATCTGCACATACCTTCACGCAACTAAATGATTAAAAGGAAGACATTTGTTCACACTTCATTTACATTTATTAAAATACTACTCTACTTACTCATCCAAGCAATGGATACATTCAGGACAAATAAGTTCAATTAATTAGTAAAAGTAATTATTATTAAATTCATGAATTTTACATACATCTGCACCCAAACCATATATTTATTTGTCTCCGAAACTACCTATTTGGGAAGTACTAATAAGTCATGACTTTGAGGCAGTAGGGCAAATTCAAATTGATTTATTTTGAATACAGAAAGAGTAAACCATTTAATGTTGTGCAGCTTGTTTGTTAGGTATTAACATTCCGGAAATGTGAAGCACAACTCCCCTGCAAAGACAGGCTGAGGGAGCTGGGCTTGTTCAGCCTAGAGAAGACTGCAAGGAGACCTCATTGCAGCCTTCCAGTATTTAAAAGGGGATTATAAAAAGGAGAGGAAGCAACTTTTTTTACAAGGGCAAACAGTGATAGGATGAGGGGGAATGGTTTTAAGCTCAAGGAGTAAAGGTTTAGATCAGATATCAGGGGAAAGTTCTTCACAGGGAGACTGGTGAGGTGCTGGCACAGGCTGCTGGGAGAGGCTGTGGATGCTCCATCCTTGGCGGTGTTCACAGCCAGGTTGGATAGGGTCGCAGGCAACCTGATCTAGTACCAGCTCTAGAGGTTTGTGGAGTTGGAATTTGAGGATCCTTGGGATCCCTTCCAACCCAAGCCCTTCCATGATAATATGTAAAGTAGAGAAACTTGGAACATCGTGTAGAATTGTGATCCCTCATGTTGAAGAGATTGGGAATAACTGACAATAGAATGATCAAAGCAAGTATATTAGAGCCATTTCACATTGAAAAGAATAAAATATTATTTCTTTGAGTTGTGGCTGCTTTTTATAAACATGCTGGTCATGTAATCATCATGTAAGTGGAAAAAAGTATATAAGTTAAAGGAAAAAAACAGGAACAAAATTAAATGCATATAAATTACTTATAAAGAATAAAATATATTATGCCAATCTATACCTGTGCATGGTGATTTATGCTTGCTGGGATTTAAGTTAAGCGATTCCTTTGATTTCCACATATTTCCTCTCTATAACATTGATTTTTAGCCTGACATAATTGAGCTCCGGATATCTTGTATTGATCTAAACCCTCTCTACGCTCAGTTTATATGAATCCCATCATGAAGAATCTAAATAGATACTTGGGCTTTCTTTTTGAGTATTCCCACGCATTTGTAATAGACACCACTTTTGTGAATAAACAACATAATAGTAGAGCACTGGAGCATTAGAAGAACTGTGTTTCCAGCCCCAGAGGAAGATGCACAAGCAGTGCTTTACAAGAAAAGTACTTGAAGGTTTAGTGCTTTACTGTATTGTTGTGAATAATGAAACAATCAGCTTTTTCCATAAATGCAAACATATGTTTCTCAACAAACCCAGCACTTCAACATCAGACATCACCTTCTCCTATAGTGCTATTACAGAGAGTGGAATCTCAAGAGTGTTATCAATGAATTACTTTAAATTTCTCTATATTGTTATTTATATAGCTCTTAATATGCGAGTACATTGTTCCATCAGATTAGAACAGAATCCCTAAGATAGCAAACAGCTTGTACTTTGTATGTCAGGAGTGGAAAAGGGAATGACTTTGTACCACTTGCTGTTACACAAAGCCTCTAACTAGTATGTTAGACAAAGCCTTGTTTATGATTTCTGTGTCTTCTGACTTCTCATCCAGGTTAGATGGCCACTACTCTAGCATCAGCTGGATTAGCTGATCTTTCACAACATAATAAATTTAATTGCAGAAGGCTGTTCAGCTGCTGCATGGCACAGCTGTATACAATAGCAACTGGTGGTGACGAGTTTTGTTAAATATGTGAATAAGCCTAGAGCTGCATTACTATTTTATTGCTTTGCTTAAAACTGAAGTAGTATAGTGAATTACCTTACATAAAATGAAAGAATGGCAGAAATGGTTTAGACCAAAGGTCACATCACTCCTATGTTATATCTGCAATACTGATTGTGTGACCTACAAGGTAAGTAAATATACAGATGTTCTATAGTATATAGATGCAAAGTAAATAAGTATACAGATGATCTACAGATGAGTTAGGCTGGTAAGAATAGTTAGATATAAAGGAAAGGTGCTCACCAGTGTTATAGGCTCACAGAGGAGCTCTACAAGGAGCAATCTCCAGGAAGATATCCTTCCTCAGTGGAAGTCAGCCATTAAATGGGGTCTAGGAGAGGCAGAGCCTAGCTCCACCCCTTCCGGGCACACAGGTGTATCGCCTTCACCTGTGCTCCCATGGCTGACTCAGCGCTTGCCTCAGGTGGTTAAACAGATGTTCAGGCCATGATTCAACAGTTCCCATACAGTGACCACAATGTGAAACAAGTTCTCCCACTCTGTAAGCAGTTTGAGTCATCACTGCACAGAAACCATATAATATCTCGCTGGATTTAAAATATCAGTTAAAATGACTAATCGCTTTTGCAGCATAGATATCGTAAATGTTACCAATGCCACGTGCAGATATTAGTTTTATTCTTGATTCCTTTGTGAATATGCATCACTGCAGCAGAATAAGGACAGATTTGCAAAATAACTTCATCTTTCATTTGAGCAGGTTGGGTCAACTATCTGTTACTATTTAAAGAGACAACTTTTCTGCAAATTCTTTTCACATACTACATACAGATTTTGGGGAAAAAAAATACATCTTATTGCATTAAAACAGGATTCTTTCAGACTGGTAAGATGATAAGACTGAGAATTGAAAAAAATGCTTTCAGCCTTTCAGTATTATTTCTACAGTGAACGTGGCAAATTACAAGTGAACTGACTCAGCATCAAATTTATATGTTATAACTTCTGTTGTAACAAGAAAAATATACCAGATGACTGCAGTAATTGATACTGATGAAGACGTAATCAGTAACATATATCTGAAGTAGCTTCTGTCTTAAAGGTAGGTTAGTGATTTGTCTCTCTCTTAAAACTTTGATCAAACGACAGAACTGAGTGCAGCTACATTGCCTGCACAAAGGGAAATTATGGCTCATCACTTCTCCCTTCGTGATCTACAAAGATTAAAAAAGATTGTGTGAACAGACAAACATTTGAGTGTTTACTGTATTCTTAACAGTGACATAACAGGAAGGAGAGAAGGAGAAGGGAAGGAAAGAAGTTAAGAAAGTAAGGTTACTTTTGCAAAAACAGCATGATTAGAGAGAGAAGTGGGTAGCTTCTGCTCTCATCTGTTAATTGAAATCTTGAGCCAGCAACCTAAGCTTTTTTCATTGGGCTACTCTTGAATTATCATATATATTTTTTAAATTTTTGTAGGTTTCTGTTGTTCATAGAGTATTTAATACGCTTATTCACTTAACATTAAGGGCATATTTTCCAGTAAGTACTTTAAAATGTATATGTGTATCCTTACATAGTAATGCATACATATATGCACCATTACAAAAATGTCTCATAATTATGTTTTTCTAAAATAAGATGTATAAACATCATTTTGTGGTATAGTTCATACATTTTATCTGTTTTAGAAAGATCTCTCAAAATGTAAATCCCTGAAGGCTTTTTTTAAGCCAAGTTTCTTGAAATAAAAGGAAGACGTAACTTTTTAACTAGCTCTTTTTGGCTCAGGCTTTTTGAGACTGATGTTATAAGTGATAATACTTGCCTGTTCTGGGCCTCAGCATGAAAGTTATTCACTGCAGCAGACAGTCTTTCTATTTTACTGCCAGTTACAGTCTTTTGAGTAACACAGCACAGTGCTCCAATTAGTTTTTGTTTTCACTCCCCCCTGATTATAGTAGGACTGGAACAGAGTTATAAGGATATTCTTCTTGACAAATCTGATTTTGAGATACAGCTCTTTCTATTTCTTTATTCACTTGGTTTTGTTAAATTAATCCAGCTACTAGCTCTATCAGTCCTTTAAAATTAAAGAACTCAACTACCTCTTTCCTTGTTCTCTTCAGGATACTGTATTACTCACAGATCCACTGCAACACTCTCTTAACTGAGGTCTAAAATAGATGGAACAAATTCAGATTACTGAGAAAGCTATTAATATGTATTATTAGATTCCTCTTCCCTTTCTGTGCAACTCGCATGATCTCTTCTGCTCAAGAATGGACTACTTTATGAGGATTTCTTTTTTCCCCTCTTCTGGATGGGGATACCAGAAACTAAGCAGCAATTAGTTGTTTTTTGTTGTTGTATGTTCTGCTTGTTTTATTTTCTGTGCACAGTGGTGGGATATTTTTTGTTAGTGGGCAATAAAGTTTAAAGAATACTGAAGCATGTATATTGTGGCATTTTCTGTAATATACTGCATATACTCAGAACACCTGTCTCTGAGACTCTCATTTCTTCGTAGTCCATTTGTGATTATATACAAATGCATAGTAATTTAAAAGTAATTAGTAAATATGACCTTGAAGATGTCCTGTTGACTGGAGGCAGAGGAATGAGGAAGAAAAATTACTTCCCCCATCTAATGGATAGCAATTTTCATTTGTCTAAGATTATGTTGCAAGTAAGTGTCAGAGGCAATGGCTGACTTTGCAAACAACTCCGATCCCATCTAAATTAATCTAACTTAAATTATTTTAAATTACTGCAATAGAACTAGGTCTTCTGCCTGTTGGTACTATGGCCCAATTATAAAACAAGCCAGTGAATTACTATGTGATGGTGTTGCAATATTTTTTCTCAGTTAGAAATATTCCCTATCATGTGCTAATAGCATTTGGGAAAAAAGTACAAAATAAAACACAGCAACCCCCATGATGTTTGTTATAGTAAACCCAATTGCCAGGTTAGCGTTCTACCAGCTGCACAAACAAGATATTAAGGGTAAAGTTTTTAAAAGCACCGAGTTTCTCTCTTTTTTTTTTTTAATCTGTTCAACACAAAATGAACTTCTAGGCAGAGATGCCTAGAAGATTTACACTATCAAATGACTCAATATTACTAAAAATGCTATTTTTTTGCTTTACAGTAACAGAGAAATTTATATGTTGTAGGGCTCATGGCAATCATTTATATATATATTTCCAGCACAAGTTTCCAAACCTGGGAAGACTTTAATATGAGTAATCAGTTACTTGGCTGCACAGATATGCAAGTCTTACTACTAGGAAAGCCAGAAAGTAAAACTGTTCTGATTGCTCTAATTTTCTATGGCTCTGTCTTCCTTCTAAACAGTTGAAGCACTTGGAACTATGTCATTAGGAATTCTGAACTGCTTGTATTGTATCACATTTATTTTCATGTTGCTTTGATATAGATCAGGGTACATAACAGCAGTTGATCTTGAATCCATCAAGCCATGTCCTCTAGAAGCACAACTATCACTATTTAACAACTTCAATTACTATCTTGAAAAAAAGAAATAAAAAAAAATCACAGGCTTCTTTGTGATATTGTGAAGTGTGGCTGGAAAAGAAAAAGCTAAAGGTTATGTGCCAAAATACAGTAAAAAATGTTCTGAATTTTATTTCACTCTCTTCCCTCTCTGCCTTCAAGAAATCCTTCTTGAGTGATCTTTTTTGTTTTTTTAACTGAGCTCAACTGTGTTACATTCTGAGAAGATGAGTTTTATACTGGTTACAAGTCTTCGCTATCACACACTAAGACAAATTTTATATTCTTGAGTAACTTCCTTGGCTCATTTATCTGGCTCAAGAAAATCTGATAAAAATACTTTGTTCTGGCATCCTTACTGTGGGTAGCATCAGTATGCCTTATAGTAAAAATGGACAATATCAGTATCTACAAAAGCTAATCACTGAAAGAAGCCTCTTTTCATTCCAGATTAATCCCAGCATCTCCATCTTTCCTTTTAGGGCTTAGAAAAAACACAACAGTATTTTCTGTATTTTGCAGGAAATACAGAATTTTTCATTCTCCATTTAACACTGTTTGACTGGGTACACATCAAATGTATCAGATGTAATATAGAAAAGATGCCTTACATTAGTAGTTTAAATGACTGTGCTGCAATTTAATTTATTTTAAAAAAGGATAAAAGCACACCGTTTGCCAGCTCACTTTATGTTTATTTCCATTCTGATTTGATAAACACTGATTAAGATCACAAATTAACTCTAAAATCCAAACTGTTTATAAAACTGATGGGAAATAAGCTAAATAAATAGTTGCCTTATTTTCCCTAGCAACAGTAATAAGTGTCACAATGGTTTTTAAAAAGGATGGTTCATGTTTTGGTTTAGTAATCAAAATCCCCAGCACATAGGCTGACAGTTTCTGAAATACATAAACTGTTTCTGTCCTTTTTGTTTCCATAGCAACTGAGTGCTCAAATCTTTAGTTCTGCACACGAGAAAGGAAAAAAAAAAAAGCACCCTCTCTGAACAGGATCTGGAATTGTCTGGAACACAAGAAAAACGGGAGGAAATGAAAAATAAACTACAATGAATTCTCTACCTCCCTCCACCGCCCTCCCCCAGTCTGAATAAAACCCAGTACCAAGCATTCTTTCCTTCCTTTGATTTTATAGATGGCTTTTTCTTGAGATGCTGGGTGCTTTGCCTTGGACATTTATCTAATCAAAGGCTAGACCCACTCATTGTTTAGTGCTTTAGGAAAGTAAAACCATCACAGTGACGTTTATTCAGATGGTTACTCTGTTCACCTTGGAATGCAATTTCATTATAAATACAAGCTTGTTGGATACTCTATTTCTTCTTGCATTACAGAGTACTGCTATTCATATCATCAAGAGTCTGTAGCTGTTTCTAGGTTTGTTTTGCTGAAAAGCCTGTTTTATAGAGGAATGCTGTTTGCTTCAAAATATTTTAGTAAGACTTGCCATGAGGGAGAATACTTTACCAAACTGAAAGAGACATTTATGTATATGTGGAAGTATATTTAAATATAATTCAACTGCAAAACATTCAGTGGAAACAAAATTAAAACAAACAAAAATACACTGAAATTTAAAGAAAGCATCCCATTGGACTAGGAATGTGCTGTAGTTTAGATGAGCATTTCCAACCATAGTCAGTTTTACCTTTTTTTTCCTTTCAAAAGCAAAACAAAGAGAACAGCCCTGGATAATTCATCCCCAATAAACAGAACTATCAATGCACATTCAACAAATGGAAATAATTGATTGCTTTCAGGTATTGAGAGGAACGACTTCAGCGTTTTCTAGATGTGAAAATAAGCAGATTTAGTCTTGGGCTTGCTGATTTGTCAAGTGGATATAACATGCATGAGGGAGAAACAACATAAAGTGTACAAGCATACTAAGTGCAGAAATAGATTAGTATAAGCATGCTATTCTGTATCATTTCTATTAAAAAAAATGAACTTATTCTTTCTCTAATCTCTGACAAGATTAGAGGGGCAACAGTTTACAGTCCATTGTAAAATGACATTACACTTGTTTTCAGCTGAACTGTTCTTGATTTCCATTAGGCAAATGAAAAGCATTAAAGACAAATAAGAAGATTTTGTTTCAAGGGCTCTGTTATTGAAAACAGATTCTAAAATAATCTTTATTTAAAGATTTAATAAACTTCAATAATTTGAAGTAGGTGCATATAGAATTGCATATGGTATTAATACTTGAAAAAATAATCTAAAATAGGCTGTAGTTGAAACAAGTTCTGTAGATTTTAACCAAAACATCCTATGGTCTAGGACCCTAGCTGTTGTCTCAGCGGTCCATAACTTTGCTATTTCATCAACAAAGTCAATAACTGAGTTAGATCCAAAATGATCCCAGAATATGAAACTAAGCAACGTCACTGAAGTTCATATCACTCAGGTCATAAAAATGAAGGGTTTTTGATTCAGAATAGAGTTGCTTTTAGTCCAGCCAGTGCATTTATTGCAGTACATAAAGCATATTACTGAAAACTTTTATTGCATGTTTTTTTTTTGTTTGTTTGTTTCTGTCTTGTGTGTCTTACTTAGGTAAATAGCAAGGCAAGTTAGATCACCATAAACATTGCATATACAAAGAGGACATTATGGAGAAAGCCATTGTTACCTAAACTATCTTTTGAAGTAATCTCATGGACGTATGACTCTCTCCAGTCATGGAAAAGTTTACTATTTGGCTGTGAATCTGCTATTCTAATAATTATGCTAGTACTATTGTCCTGCATAATTTTAATATGCTAGCGGCACTGAATTATAATCTCTAGATGTAAGCACATTTTCTCTCAATTACTCCTAAAAAAAAAAATGCATTTGTTGACTTGGAAATACTTTTTCAAAGAAAAACTCTTCTACTTTGAAAAACGATAGAATGTAATTTTCTTTCTTTTGGTTTTCATTTAGAAAAACAGGTATGTTCTTATACTTTTACAACTGGAGAAAATAATGAACTGAGAGAGAGTGTTCAAGCTAAACATTGTTCCAGACATTTTCTAGTGCAGAGCTAAGCTCACAGATAAAGTACGCATGGAAATCACTGAGGTAGCTTAGTTTTGAAGAAATAAACTGTCCACTCAACAATCTTGCTCCAATACATCTGTTGTCATAAAACATGATGTCTGAACATGGTTTATTGTCAGAAATGACCACTGTTTTATTAGAAGAAATTTTTGCCTCAGTAAAAGATTTTTTTTTTCTTTCTAAAGAATTCGCAACGCATAATAAGAAATAAAAAGACAACAGGATATGTCCTCATCAAATAATTCTTTTCCATCTGTTTTATGGTAGCACTTGTTTTCTAAAGTTATCACACAATTTATGATGATTTTAAGTTTCCTTTTGCCATGAAAATCATTATTTCCTGATTTTCTACACTATCAATAAATGGTTTTCTTTGGTTTTAAAAAAGACTCTTCATTATCATTGCCAGCCTTTCCTCAAGCCTATTACTAAATTATAGCTAGTAATGAATTTGAATATACTGTATGGTTTCACATTAAATTATATGGTCTTTTTTAGAATTTTGTTAGTGGCTCAGTTTCAAGGAAGTATCTAGGTTATTTCTTTTTCTTATTGCTATCTAACAGAGATATTGCAGACAAAGAAAATGCTTCTTTTAATTTCAAATCACATTTCAGACAAGTTTGTACTTGTTTCATGTTTCAAGCAAAACTCTAGTTACATTTAATGAAAGAATTCAAAGCACAAAATAGTCCTTCTTTTGTTAAATCCAGTGACTCTGACCGCAAAAGATATCTTCAAATAGCAAGCTATATAAATGCTAATAAATGACCACTGCAGAAAAACAATGAAATATACACATGAACAAAAATAAGGAGACTAGCCTCACCCTTACCAAATCTCTCTTCTGATTCAACGTGCTTTTCTACATAGAATCCATCTGTGCATCACACACAATGAACAAAAGCAATTTTAAGCTTTTTTTTTTTTTTACCAGCTTAAAATGGCTCTACACTCTAACATCTCTCTTCTTCAGTTATTTTTGTGACCACTCCTCAGTGTTTTTTTTAAATTTTAATTAGCTATTCTGTAGTCATTTTTACATATTCTTAGGTTTGTAATTCCTTAATTTAAAGCAGTCAGAGAATACAGGACATAGACATACCTATGTTCTCACAATTATCATGCATTGGGATATTTTTAACAATCTGCATGTATGTTATAAGCATAAGAATAGAAGTGTTCATGCTGGTACACTTTTATAGCACAGACAAGTTTGTGTGTATACAGCATCATCATTTTAAAGTTCCTGCTGAACATGGGACATCTGCCACAAGATAAGAGAAAGGAAGCATCTACTATTCAATTATGTTGGCCCACAATGTCTGAGATGGATACTGGTGGTATGATAGTAGATAGTAGAGTTTGAACCTTCCCACCAATATTTCATTGCATTTTGTTGCCATGCAACAGGTGATAGAAGAGAGGCAGTCTGAAAAAATCTATGCTTGGCACCGAAGCACATACGAAGCAAAGGTGCATAACTAAATTCGTCTATACAGAAAACTTTGCATCCATTGACTTTCATCAATGCTTTCTGAATGTTTATGCATTTACGGAGACTAAACACAGAGAAAAGCATGGTGAGGTGGTAGGTGGTATGTTTTGCCAGTGGCGACAGCAGATCACCTCTACAGGTACAATTTTTTTATTTTTATTTTTTATTTATTTATTTTTTTAAAAGCACAGCATGCAAGCTCCTGTTCATTGCCAGTGAAAATGCATAGCTAATGGCAGTGACTACTCTGGAAAAAAACAGAGTTTTGTATCTGAGAATTTGCTCTATCAAGTAGTGTTATTGTGGTCTTGGTATGTGTTGTTGTTTCCGTACAAATAAATAAGAAGCATCACTTTCAGAGTGAATTACATAATATAAAAAAGAACAATAAAGAAAACTATATGCCACTGAAGTTAAGAATCTTCAAATCAGAATAAATACATATGTAAATTAACACATTTACTCATACTCTTACATCTGAGTGACTGAAAAATACAGGTGCTTATCAACAGATGTACACACATATTAGGGATCTGAAATAATTATATAACAGGACATATAGAAGAGTGGTATTATTTCAAGTATTAGAATTCAAAGAGGTTGGAAGAATTGAGATGTAGCATGCTACATAATAAGCACATTTAGTTAACACTCTGTTCTGCTCACAGAGAAGTGAAACTACTTCTGAAAAGTTCTCATCAATACCAGGGAAAGTAATTGCAGATAGACCAATAACAGTATACAAAAAGAAGAGCTGAACTCACCCCATTGGTGAAGGGAATCACTTCCCATATAGCACCCCCTCTCAGAAAGCAGCCTAGGTCTAAGAGATACTTACTCCTCCCTAGCTGGCTATTATATGAGCCCAGGGTCCAACCCTTGGTCCACCCTTCATGGGAAACACAGGTGCAAACAACTTGCCTGTGCTCTCTGGTCCAGCCACATTCCTTCACAAGCTGCTCAATCACCAGTTCAAGCTCTGGCCTAACAATTCCCATACACACTCATAAAAATTTCCTCTAGAATGTAAAGTTGCATCATTTGTGATAAAAAAGATTACCAGGAATGTTGTTTCACAGTACTGTATACAAACCACAGAATTCTAAAGCTAAATGCCAGTAAATCTTTATGGGGTAAGTTCAAACTGAAATTGAACCTCACAGAAAAGACCATTGTTCACTTTTGCTCAACCAGAATTTGAGATGTAACAGCTCTAAGTGAAAAATCACAATCATGGAATCATAGAATCTTTAGAGTTGGAAAGGACCTCTGAAGACTATCTAATCCAGTTCCCCTGCAGTGAACAGAGGCCAGTACAGCTAGATTAGTTTGCCCAGGGCCTGATTCCATCTCACCTTGAAAGTCCCCAAGGACAGGGGATCCACTACATTTCTGGGCAACCTGTTCCAGTGCCTCAACATCATTACTGTAAAGGACTTTTTCTTTACATCTAGCCTAAATGTACTCTATTTAAGATGGAAACCATTTCCCCCTTGTTCTATCACAACAGACTCTGCTAAAGAGACTGTCCCTGTCTTTCCTGTAGCTCCCCTTTAGATACTGAAAGGCCGCGATCAGGTCACCTTGGAGCCTTGTCTTCTCCAGGCTGAACAGCCCCAGCTCTCTCAGCCTGTCCTCATAGGTGAAGTGTTCCATCCCTTGGATCATTTTTGTTGCCCTCATCTAGATGTGCTCCAACAGCTCTTTGTCTCTCCTGTACTGAGGACACCACATGTGGATGCAGGTGAGGCCTCACTCATGCAAAGTAGAGGGGCAGAATCACCTCCCTTAACCTGCTGGTCATGCATCTTTTGATGCAGCCAAGGATACGGTTGGCTTTCTGGGCCGTGAGAACACATTGCTGGCTCATGTCCAGCTTGCCATTGACCAGTACTCCTCAGGTCTTTTTCAGCAGGGTTGCACTGAATCCTTTTGCCCCCAAGACTGTATTTGCAGTGGATGTTGCCACAATGCAGGTGCAAGGCTTTGCATTTGGATTTGTTGAGCCTTGTTTACCTGGACCTACTGTCTAGGCCCCTCTGGATGGCATCCCGTCCCTTTGTTGTATGCTTTGAGATATTCCCAATGACAATAATAGCCACAAAAAAAACTCTTGTATTTTCATTAAGAAGAAAAAAAAGGCATAGTCAGCTATAGATGTACAGTTATATTGTAACTGTATGTTATATTAATAGGATGTAAACAGAAATTTCAGGGACTTGTCATTATAGTGCAACAAATATCGTGTTTCAGCTGTGTGACTGTGTACATGCTTACACAGGAGACAATCAGCCACAGCATATATCGAGCATTAATACGCAGCACTTGGAGGAAAAAGATACTCATCCTGACCAGGATCTTTTGTGGGAAACTTCCATTAATTCCTGTGGAGCCAACTTTTCCTTGAAGGAAGGCAGGTTCTGATTTAAGTACCGAAGGTTAAACCAGTTCTCAGTTTATCTGAATTGCTCAGTGAGTACATACGCAGTCATTCTACACCTACAGTACAAGTATAATACTCCAGAACATCTGGGTCCATTGCAATATTGTGCACAGCACAAAATGGTGTGTGAGGCACGGTCCATTCTTGAGTTCTCCTTTGGAAAGAAGCATGACAACTTAAAGAGTTTGTTACAAAAAATACATCCTATCCAGAATTATAGAATCACAGAATGGCTTGGGTTGGAAGGGATCCCAAGGACCATCAAGTCATCAAGTTCTAACATCCCATGGTGCAGGCCAACTGCTAGATCAAGTATCTGATCAGGTTGTCCAGGGCTCCATCTAACCTGACCTTTAACACCTCAAGGGACAGGGCAGCCACAACCTCTTTGGGCAACCTATTCCATCACCTCACCACCCTCTCAGTGAAAAACTTCCCCCAGACATCTAATCTAAATCTTCCCTCTTTTAGTATAAAACCATTCCCCGATGTCCTATCACTATTTACTCTTGTAGAAAGTTGATTTCCCTCCTGTTTATAATCTCTTTAAATAGCAGAAGGATGTAACAAGGTCTCACTGCAAGCCTCTTTTCTCTGGGCTGAACAAGCCTAGTTCCTTCAGCCTGTCTTCATAGGAGAGGCGCTCCAAGCCTTGGATAATCTTCGTGGCCCTCCTTTGGACTGTCTCCAAAAGTTTTTCTGTGTTAGGGTCCCCAGACCTACATGCAGTATTCGAGATGGGGCCTCACAAAGGCAGAGTAGAGAGGGACAATCAACACCTTCACCCTATTGGCCACCCTCTTTTGATGCAGCCCAGAATACCACTGACCCATAAGTCCTTCTAAGCAGGCACTATCCCGACCCAAGTGCAAAACCAGGTGCTTTGCTTTCTTGAACCTCATCAGGTTCACATGGGCCCACCTTTCAAGTTCATCAAGGTCCCTCTGGATGGTGTCCCTTCCTTCTACTGTATCAACTGCACTGCTTAGCTTGGTGTAATTAGAAAACTTTCTGAGGGTGCACTTGATCCCACTGTCTATGTCGTCGATAAACATGTTAATGAGTACTGGATCCAAAATGGACCTCTGGGGGACACCACTCATTATCAGTCTATGCCTAGACATAGAGTCATTGACCACAACCCTCTGGCTGTGACCTTCCAATCAATTCCTTATCCAATAAATAGTCCACTCTTCAAATCTGCATCTCTCCTATTTAGAGCTACAGATGTGGTGGGGGATTATGTCAAAGGCCTTGAAGGAGTCCATGTAGATGACATCAGTTACCTTCCCTTGCTGAGTTTCAAACCAAATGCCCATACTGCCAAAAAAAGAGTTCCTGAAACATTTGTCAGTGCTTTCCAACAACCACACAAGGAAAGGCTCTTCTATCACTTACAAATCTTTATGAGAGAGAAAGATTTATATGGCAGAATGTACATATATTCTAGTTAGCTTGTACTATATCTGAGCTGATTTCTCGGCTACTTAACATACATGATAATGAAGGGGCTGAAATGAAATTATTGATGGATTTCTTTGGTAAACTTACCCACTCTGCACTCAAGTGTTCTCTACGTTCATGTTTGACACTGATATTTAAGTAATAATACAGAAGAAAAAAAATAAGCTGGAAAGGGAAGGAATAACACATTTTGCAGTTCTAGATTTGTGCATTAAATGTCACAAAAGAAAACTGATTAAATTTTCTTATTTCTTTTTCCCCAGAATCAGAAAATGGTTGAGCTCAGAAGGAACCTCTTAAGGACATGTGGTCCAAGATCCCTTCCCAACCAGGTTCACCTTAGATCAGGTTGTCCTGAATCATGCCCAGATGGCTTTCCTCCATGGATGGAAATTCCACAACCTATCTTGGCAGCCTCTTCCAGTGGTTAAAATTAGTGATCCAATGAACCTTGTAAAAGGTGATTGAAAATGCATGCACTTGAGGGTCCAGATCTTTATCAAAGATGTCACCTGTACTAATTTTACTATCTCCCATTTATTTGCTAGTTTTTGTTTGTTTGTTTTCTGTATTTATTTGCTTAGACTGCTTTCATGAATGCAGATCTATTCAGGGCAGATTCACATAAACAATGACTTTCTTTGTTTTATTTTTTTTTACTGAAGCTTTTCAAACAACAATCTGACCCTACTATGTGAGACTAGTATATAGAGTCAGAGGAGATCATGTAGAACTGCTTCCCAGGTTTCATTTGAAGTAATCACTGAGTAACTGAGTTAATTATGCATGAATGCTTATGCCTATCAGTCTGAGAAATGACCACAAGTAAGCATTCCTGAGAGTACTGGTCTTCAAGAATATGCAACAGCACTGTTCTTCGTATGATATGAGTGACACAATTTCACTATGGGAAAATTGGGAATGCATAAATGCAGATTCATTCCTTGCATTCTATACATGAAAACTGAAAGATTTGTTTTTATACCCTGCCTAGGTTTGAACAGGTGGATTTTAAAATAAATTTTCATTTTCAGTAAGCACAGGAGAACTGGCTAGTTTATCCCAGTAAAAGAGAAGCTGTATTTGTTGAGAATGCACTGTTCAGATTCACGGAGAGAGTATGCCCTCAATTTCACTGCACTATTGCAGTGTTCATTCAACTGATGAAGTTCTCAACTAAAGGGCAGCACATACTTTGTTCTAAGTTCCTGCTGGAATGAAAAAGCTGACAGGGGGAAACTTGCACAAAAGACATTGTGCTGTTAAAGTTTGCTCAAAGCGACAGTTGTCAGATCTCTTTGAAATGAAATTGAAAAGGAAAAACCAATTTTCTTTGATGACAAAGTTCAGCTCATTTTGTGTGCTGTACCTGTCTAATTTACTTCCATGTAAAAGAAATTATAGCTAGGTCTATTTGAAAATATAGTTTATACTAGTACAGGCATAGATCATAATATTTCATTCCATTTTGCATCATATTTATAGGCAATAAATAAAAATGAATTTCTTCTGTTAAAAAGAATAAGTATTATAATTCTACTTTATTCTTTTAATCTATCAAATGTAATTTGTATGGCCTTGACTTGATTTGAAAACATAATTTTCAATGTTTTCTTTATTCATATTTTTGGCAATTAATAAATAATAAGATTTGATATATTTCAGGGGTGAACTGAGCTCCTAGAGAACCTAAGCAATTGTGTGAAGATGTAAATATTAAATTGAGATAAACTGTAAATACAAATTTCTTATATATTTTGAAATATGTTCATGAAATATGCATTGATTTGAGTTTGGATAAAAGTAAAATATAAATATATTATGATAAAATATAAGCTACAATGTCTATTAATTATAAAATTATATAATGTTTATTATTATAATTTTGAAAATATGTTAATAAAACCTGCTTTGTGCCAGACTTAATGTCTGGATACAGAAGACTTGGGTACATGGAAAAATAATTTGAAATGTGTCATCTTTATGTTTCAGAGTTAGTTAGAATGTTGGTTAACTGTAACAGTCTACAGGATATTTTTATTTCCCTCTTTTTCATAGAAAGGCTTTTGTTCTGATACGGTACAAGTAAATTTTTTGGAGATAAAATCAAACGTTTGAGACAAGGATTAAATTCTTGAAATGAATCTACTATCTACAGCAAGAGTGATATGCCTTTGTCACTGTATTTTTAAGTATAAAAGTACCTCATTCCACTTCCATATACATAGAATGTCTATAGTCAAGAAAGACCAATCCATGTATCTTTTAAAAACATTTTTAAAGGGGCAATGATTAAATTGTTCTGGAAAATTATCTTTTCAGATGATCTTCATGCAAAGAAATGCTCCTTTGCCAGTAAGAGCAATTTAGTTGCCATTTTTAACATAGTTGTATACTGATCTACAGTCAGATTCCTAGTTTTAGCACTTTCTTCCAGCACTGTGTTAAGTCTGTGCAGAGCTGTCTCAGTCAAAACTTGGTCAGAATGATCAGCTAATGGATCTAGGGAGCTGCATAAAGTAGAGTTTAAATTTAATTAATAATTCTGAAACAAATGAAATCTAATTTTCTAATTGAAATTAAATTTGTTTTGCGGGACTGACTGAGAAGTTTAGTTTAGAATGGATTGAGCTGTGGAGGGATGGTACTCAAAAAGGGTGATAGTCTGCTGGTCGGTGAATAGAGAAACTTGCTTTTCTTGTCTATCATCTTAAAGTAACCACTTGCTTTGGATTTTATATTTTATGCTTGTAAACTGGTTGTGTTTGTTTTTTTTTCCTATAGTAATAAATCTCAAACTTTTGTAATGCAAATCAGCTTATGCAGCTGAAATGTAAAGAAATATAATTGCCTATTCAAAGAACCTGACAGAAGTAACCGTTGCTTTGCCTCACAGGGGAAACCAGCAGCAGAAAAAGGATTTGCATTTAGTGTAATTCTTGCAAGCACCATCAAAATTGGACTAAAAATTCTCTTCCCTCTTTTTATTATTATTATATATTTTTTTGTACATAAGACATAGTGAGAGCTAAAAATCTTAAAAATATTGATTACAGCTTAAAAGATTAACAGGTTGAGTGTGTGTAAATCAAAGCAACTGTGGTTTCCTGTACAGCACTGAAAATGTCTTCAGAACTGTTGCCCAAGGAATTCTGTTGTTTTGTTGGCATCATTACGAGTGAGAACTGTTCTCTTTAAGGGAAGATAATGCATCCTGGAGAGATAACAGAACACACATTTGTGTCCAGAAATTTCAGGGTTTTGCACGTGGGAGTAGAGTATGAATATATTTAATATTATATATATTAAACATAAGCTCTATTTTGGTGATGTGTTGCTAGGAGCTGGGAATTTCCAGCACCACCATCACACATGCACGCTTGTTTTTCCCATGCCTATCCCAAAACTTAGCGTATTAAAATCCTCCTTTGCTGCCAGAAGCAGAAAAGAACATTAAGCTCAACCTCTTTCCAGTAAGTGAATCCTAGACAGCTGACATTGCTGCAAAAAAAAAAAAAAAAACGTCAACAGACCAGCATAATAGCAAAGAGGTTAAACTTCTGCTTAGTTTACAGATTGGCAAACAGATGAGGATCACTGGTATTTCAATTATTGGTGAACCAATGGGCTTCTGAGCATGAAAGAAACTGAAATGTATTCAGTCTTGGAAAACTCAACAGTATTGTAACGCGTTCTGAACTGGTCCTTGTTTAACAGGATTGATGGAAATAGAGTTTCAAAAGCATCAACATACAGATTATGTCACTGTAATCTTGCAGATAGTCACAAGGCTTGAAAAAAATTGTGCCATTTCAACAACAGCATTTTTTCTGCTTGTTAGAAACTATATGTTTTTAGAGAGGAATGATGTATAACATCATATTTGCATTTATACTGCACCACTTGGAAGAGAGTTATTTTTATAACATGCTTTGAGCAGTTAAACTTCAGATAAAGGATGGGGACTAAACTTGTGTTTGTCTGAATCTCTCTGATACCCAGGAAGTAAAGCAAAACAAAAGCATTTTTCTAAAATTTTTATAAAACTTGTTATATGAATTTAGTGAGCTTAAAGTGTAAGTCTCAAAACATTTTTTAAATAATAAAGGTTGATTTGCAAGATGCTTTTATGTATATATGGACGTAAACAAAGTAGCCTTGTGCATTTATGCAACAGCCACTTTGTTGTGGTTTAACTCAGTGGGCACATCAGAACCACACAGCCGTTCACTCATTCCCCCACAATAAGATGGGGGAGAGAACTGGAAGAAAAAAGCTGTGATACAGACACTTTAAAAGGGCAGGGGAAATAATAATAATAATAATAATAAAAGAATATATAAAACAAGAGATGCACAATGCATCACTGGACACAGCCAGTTCCCAAGCAGTAGATGCACCCCTTCACAACTCTCCTAATTTTATTGTTCATCATGATGTTATATGGTATGGAATATCCCTTTGGCCAGTTTTGGTCAGCAGTTCTGGTTCTGTCTCCTCCCAGCTCCTTGTGCCTCTCCAAACTCCTTGCTAGCAGGGTAGTATAAGTAGAACAGCCTTTGACTTATTGTAAGCTCTGCACTGCAGCATCTAAAATACTGGTGTTTTACTCCACAAAAACCCTCCACTGGTGTTTTACTCTCATCCAAAATTAAAGCAAAGCACCACACCAGCTACTAGGAAGAAAATTACCTCTATCCCTGCCAAAACCAGGACATTTACCATGTTAATGTACTAGGGGAAGATGTGCAACTTCTTGTTTGAGTCTCTGAGACTGGATCATTAAAGGACCCTTCTTAAACCCTATGATAAACAGGGCTACTGCCAGACCTTTTTTATGGGCAGAGGAAGTATTTTTATTGTTCTGCAGGGATCAAAAGCATTGACAATATTTACATCCGCTTGTATCACACACTTTTTGCTGTTCCAGAAAGTAAGGCTGTGATGCCTGGCTCTCTTCACAAATATTCTTGTCAAGAAGCTAATAACACAAGTCTTTCATAAATAGATGAAGAAAAAAGCAGATGCTACATATAAGGAATAGCATTAGAATCCAAACTCTAACATTTACCGAACTTACCTAGTGCCTTGTAATCAGTACATTTCTTTGCTTAATCTGCAGAGGTTGTTTAGGGTTGATGCTTGAGAAACAAATGTTGCTGTTGGTTAAACTTACATGCATCTAACTGATACTAATAGCTAGGGCATTGCTCCATCATGCTCTATATTTTAAACATAAATTTGTTGATCAGCAGGTCAGCTACAAGGTAGCTTTTTTGTTAGAGAATGGATGATGTGATTGAGCTGAAGTTGGTATTCCATAGAGGAAAGGAAAGGAATGGCCTAGGGAGGCACAGACTGAGTCTGAACACTTCTGTGGCACTTAGGATGTCACACAAAGTGCTGATTTGGCAATAGTTTGAAAAACAGCAGCTATGTTTGAATTTGTAGGTGATTATGTCAACAAGGCTCAAGAAAGGGTGAGAAAGAAATGAAAGAGCTTTATTGATGCACATACACTTAAATACAAAAAATATCTTATGTTTCAATAAAAACTTGAACTTCATCCAGTGGTTTAATTGGGCTTCCTTTTGGGGGGAGGGATTATATTTTTCAGTGTTTATGAAATAGTTATTAACAAATACGTTCTTAATTACCCTTAACAATGACTGATGTCACCTAAGGGTGTAAGTTAATTTTTATGTTTGCTCAACCCCTTAGTATTTAGTCAAGCTTTAACATGCTTTTATTTTTTTTTCATTTTTCACACATGATTATAAACCTGCTTGAATTTGTTCTATTGCATACGATTTCAGGTATTTCTTTTTTCTAAGCTGCCCTCCTAGGTTTAAAAGTCTTTTCTGCAATGTTTTCTTTACTAGCCATGTTTAATTAATTGTCCACCTGAAAATTTCTGTTTAAGCATGAGATCAAATAATTCAGAATATGTTTCAAAGAATTACAAACATTAGTTAATAAAGAGGCCAAATCTATAGCCCTGATGTTTATTCTTGAAAAATACTGAAATACTACTGAGAAGCTATTAAAAGAGGGGAGAAAAAAGCAAAAACTCCACTAATTTTAAAAAGAAAGAGTGAGTGATGGTCTTTTTAGTATACCCTCCTTACACTACTAATATAATCGAATAAATACTAAAAAAGAGCTAAAATCCATTAACAGTGGAATTTTCTTCCTGGATTTTTGTTTGGATTATAGGTATCTCAACAAACCTAGTACATACACCAGAATGAAGAAGCAGAAAAAAGCAAGTAAAGTGGCCTCATGCAAAGATTTCATCAGTCATTCAGCATTTGTAATTGAACAAAAAGGACCTAGTATATGAAAGAAAGCAGTTGAAGATTATTAAGTGAAAATCTAGACACTCATTTGGTTTCAGATAACTATTTTCTCTGATTTTTTTTTAATTTGAAATATCAGAGAGAGCATTAAAAGGACTAAACAGTGAAGATGGTAGAAAAGGAAAATATAATAAATTGCTAGTTATTATCAGTTATTTACTGATACGCAGTAGGCAGATACATCAGGCAATTCTTTAATGGATTCATGATATGGAAGATGTGATAGACAAAATAATCACATCATAACTTGAGGATGAACTGAGTATAAGGAATGAATTGCAAAATGAAACTCAGATACTATTTCAGAAAAATCCTACTGGTTAGTAAAAAATAAATATTCATTCTCAGTATGAGAGACTTTGAAGACATAGATGAAAATTTGGAAGAGGAGGAAAAAATGCAGCAAAACAGAATTTATATTACAACTTCAAAAAGAAGCAGGTTTATTCATACATGTATATGGGACAGGAGACTATTCTAGAGAGAGATCTTTGGATCTGATTCTTTCCCTCAGAAATCAGTGACATTGTGCTCTTGGCTCCAATGCTGGAAGACAGACCACATAAAACAATATGAGTAAGAAAGGTACATTTTGGATAGGAGGTGCTATGGTACGAAAACAATGGTATAAAATTGGTTTTCTTTACACTTTAATTAGCATTTGTTATATACATTTAGAAATAATTTTTGTACTTAAAAAAAACGAAATGAAAATGAGTGATTCTCTTAGCTTTCTTCCACATTAATCTGATCTGATTTTGAGTCATAGGTTTCAAGAGCTACTTCTAGAAGCCAGGGGATTTTGCCTTAGCAATATATTGATCTACCATTGGCATCAGAATTGCTGATTTATTTTAACTCATTTCTATAAGTTTTATTCCTCTCTATTTCTTTTATTTTTAATTAATTAAAATGACTAAGGAATTAGAATGCCTGCTTCTTCTAACACTTTCATAAAGTAAGAGTCAGGTAGATGTAAGAAAGCACAGAAAAATAAAAGTTGTTTTGCTTAGTTTGCATTAGTATTTACATGAAGCAGTGTTTTTCTCATCACTATCAGTGACTGTTACTGTGATCTTTTTCAAGATCCATTCTTCATCTGAGTGGGCTGAGACAGACCCTTATCTATCTATCTGTTATTCCAAATAACTTTTTGTTAAAAAAAAAAAGTCAACACTAAGCTCAAAGTGCTGGCAGAGGACTTCATTCAGTGTTTCATTTAGATTTTAGTATATCCCAATGCTGACTGCAGTCAAAGTAAAGAATTTTTAATTGTGTAATAATAAAAATAGTTATTCTTTGAAAACTATATAGAAGAGAACAGTAGAAGGGATGGGATGGGCAATTGGAAAGAGTTTATGGAACAAAAACCGTACAGTTGTTTTGAACTCAGAAGATAAGATTTTTGAAGGCTTTATTTCTGAAAAAGCGTTGTAATTGTTTTTGATGGTTTGACTTTGTTCAACTAAGAGGCTTCTGCTGATGAATTTTATGCCAAAATAGATTTAAATGGCTTATTTGCAAAATCAGGTATAGGCCAAAATAGTATGATATCTGCTATTATGAAAATTGAGAAGGACATTTTGGAATACATAAATCTTGGCAGAAGTGAGGTTTAATTAGAATGAACCTTAAGTACTTAACTCCACTCCCTTTTTAATTATTCCAACACACATCAGAAATCTAAATGTTTTTTTAAAATTTGCTTTGAATCCAGAAACACATTTTCTCTCTCTGCTGGATGTGTTTATTCAGGGTTAATATACAAAAACTTAAAATAAGCTGAAGATTGCTAGCAGCTCTGAATAATCATAATCCCCATTAGTAAGTGGGGCTTCCCCATAAAAACAAAAATGCAAACAAAAAAACCCCCTGTGTGTTTTTCTGATGTCGTCTTTTAAAAATATATCTGTTTATGCAACTATATCAGTTCAGGATCTCTTCACTATCTGGTAACTCCTCTGTGTACAGACATTTCATTTATAATATGCAACATATGCTTGTGCCTTGAAGGATTTGTGTCAGCTTCCATGAATTTACACCATTACAAGCTTTCTGTTAGGTGTTCTCCCAATAGTGCAGGTCAGACTCAAGTCCCCTTTAAATTCAACAAAAATTTTCAACTATTCTTCATCTATTGTATTTGTCTAGTTCAAATTTCCTGAAATGTATTCAGCCTTTAGACTGAGCTCACCCCTGAATTAACCCTCATAGCTAGTGGAGAGCTAGTGTAGGATATGCATATCCCACTAAAGTCACATCATTCTGTTTTTGCTCTTAACAACAACAATTGTGACAGCAGCTCGTGTATACCTGTGCTGATTTCTAAAGTGTTACAAAGCATGTTCAGAGTAGAGTTTATATGAATGTAGATCCCCCTTGCTACTATTAGGGTAAGGATGTAATCCAACAGCTTATGAGGAAACTGATAACCAGATCAAGCTCTGAAAGAAGTGATATCTTGCAAACGTTTTAGCCAGCTCTTATGAAACAGTGTGTGCAGTCATTATCCAGAAGCCAACCATCAGTTGCTGATGAATACAGAATATACACTGTAGGGACTTGGAAGCATACACTGTTTAATAATCAGTTATATTAGCTACTGTTTTTTCAGACTGAGCTTTTTTGCTTTTCCACTTTAACAAATATTTGGATTCATTAAACTTTTGTTCATGCAGTGATTAGCAAATATTTAAGGAATTCCTTTTACCATTAGAAAAGTTTGAACTAAAATTTTGCATCAGGACATCTGTCGTGAAGAATGATGTCCCTCATTTGGATGCCTAGGCTAACATATTGAGAATTTTTTTTAAGATTAAAAAAAGAAAAATAATAGCATCTACTATTGCTACTAATAAAAATCTCAAACGATCATTTTTTCACAAGTTTTGTTTTTGAATTGCTTTAAACACCTCAGGAAGTACTTCAGTCCTCCTGATATAATGACTAAAACTGGAGTGAGAAAAAAGCAAATGAAATAGATAATAGTTTCAGTGGGGACCATTAAAAAACATCAAAAACCAGAGTTGCTTATATAATACATTATCATGACGCCAAAGTAGGAAATTAATTACAGCAAAACAGAAGAAATCCCTATGAAGAAATAAAAACCAAAATGTTTTGTTTCTCACGTATCTGTGACAATAATTTTGTCATTTAATTAGGTATTAAGTTTGGAAAAATGCTGGCATGGTAAAGCAGACTAATTATATTTTTTCTTAATGACTGATAGAGGAATGAAGTGTTAACATTCCTTATCCCTCTATCAAGTCTATGCTTGGAAAATATCCCTTTTATTATTACTGTTAATCATTTGCTGTGAGGAAGTTGGCAAGAACTATCAAAAGCCACACAGTGTAACATGAATGCCAGCTTTACAACATAATCAGGGTCCGGTGGGACGTATAATAAGATATGCCAGACAGTCATTATTATGTACTTTTGAGAGAATTATACGTACTCATTCCCCTCACTTAGCACCTGAATGACAACAAGCGGGTGAGAACATCAGTACAATACGTCACGTGAGACAGTTGCCATTATGAATGTAACATAAAAGACTGTGACAGAGTTGAAAAATGGTAGGAATTCTCTGTTCATACCTTGCAGGTATTGTTATTCTTTGATAGCGAAATGAAGCTTGCTGGTGAGAAGGATATGTCTTGTTGTCATCACAGGTAGTACTTCTGTGACAAATTGCAAGAAGTCTGCATTTTTTAATAAAAACCACAAGGTTTTTAAAGTTTTTGTCAGTATAAGTAAAGTGCCAATCTATTCTTAGCTCTTTTGTTATACACGCTTTTCTTTTTTTTTCTTTTTTCTTTTCATAAAAGGAAGAGCTAGATTAATCATTAATGAACTCCAAAACCATGGCTTTCTGTTGCAGTAACGAAAGACAGAATTATACCATAACATTACTCAGTGACTAAAGAATCAAATCCCTTACCTATTTCTATAATGTATTTCTGGATTATGAAAAGCTACTTTATGTAAGACAAATAACTGAAAAGTACTTTCTCAACTTCAGTTTCCCTCACTTCCACTGCAATGTTTCAAAATGCAGTTTTGACAAGATTCTGCCTCCTACTCTTCTAGCCATAGTCATTCTGATGCTGGGATTAGAGGTGAAGCAAGGGCCTCAGCTGAAGTGCATCTATGCCAATGCATGCAGCATGGGCAACAAATAGGAGCTGGAAGCCATCATGCAGCAGGTAAACTATGGCTTACTTGCCACTACAGAATCATAGTGGGATCGTTCACATGACTGGAGTGCTGCAATGGATGGCTTTAAGATTTTTAAGAGCGATAGGCAAGGAAGGATGTGCCTCGGTTTGGCTGTCCATGTTAGAGAGTGTTTTGATGTTGTTGAGCTTGGGGCTGGGAATGATAAGATTGAATCTCTATGGGTAAGGATCAGGGGAAGGGCCAACAAGGCTGACATCCTGGTGGGGGCCTGTTATAGAAAACCTAACCAGGGTGAGGAGACAGATGAGAAGTTCTACGAGCACCTGGCAGAAGTTCTGCAATTGCAAGCCCTTTTTCTCATGGGGGACTTTAACTTCTCTGATTGTAAACAGTTTCTTGGGCCATTTCAGCCTGGTTCCATGACTAATGGGATGAGGGGACCCACAGACCCATGCCCTGGGAGAGGGAAAAGGGAGTTAGGGAAAAAGATAGGAAAACGATCCTAAAAACAAAATAGCGGCAATGAGCTAAGCGAGAAAACTCATTTACTAAATATGATAGCAGAATGCGAGACAACACAATATACAATATAATTGGAATTGAAGTTAGTAAATCAAATAAATGAGAGTGCCCAAAGCTGAAGGCATTACTCTAATGCTGAAGGCAAGATGGCTAGGGAGTTCACACCACAGAGACAAGCAGTAGAAGAAAGGGCAGTCTCGTGACTTGCGAGCAGTATTATCTTTCCCTCTGAACAGAAAATGGAAACACAACAGTGAAAGTCTTCTGAGATATGTAGTTCTTCTCTTCTGAGAACTAGGTACCCAGAAACGTCGACAATCCACAGAACTGGAGCATTAACTCTTTAACTCCCAGTGTACCACATGATGTTATGATGTGGAATACCAATAACAAAAATCATAAAACCATGACACCTGATATATACTGGAAATACAACACAGTGCAGAAGAAGCAGTCAAGGAGGTTTCTACAGTGTATGGAAGATAACTTCCTGATGCAGTTAGTAAGAGAGCCTACCAGGGGAGCAGCCCCACTAGACCTGCTGTTCACAAACAGAGAAGGACTGATGGGAAATGTGGAGGTAGGGAGGTATCTTGGACAGAGTGACCACGAAATGGTAGAGTTCTCAGTTCTTGGTGAAGTCAGGAGGAGAGCCAGCAAAACTGCTACCTTTGACTTCTGGAGGGCAGATTTTGACCTATTTAGGACCCTGGTAGGGTGGGTCCCTTCCATACATGAAAGACCATGAGGCCCTGGAGCATTTCCAGAAAGGGGCAGTGAAGCTGGTGAGGAGTCTGGAGCACAAGCCTTATGAGGAGCAGCTGAGGGAACTGGGATTGTTTAGCCTGGAGGAGGTTCAGGAGAGACCTTATTGCTCTCTACAACTACCCGAAAAGAGCTTGTGGAGAGGAGGTAGTCAGCCTCTTCTCCCATGTAACTAGTGATAGGACTAGAGGGAATGGTCTCAAGTTGCACCAGGGGAGGTACAAGTTGGATGTTAGAAAAAATTTCTTCTCTGAAGGGGTGGTTAGGTGCTGGAACAGGCTGCCCAAGGAGGCAGTGTCGCTGTCCCTGGAGTTGTTCAAGAAATGTTTAGATGTTGTACTGAAGGACCTGGTTTAGTGGGGAAATATTGATCTAATTGGATGATTGGACTGGACTATCTTGGAGGTCTTTCCAATCTTGGAATGGTTGATTCTATGATTCTATGATGAATTAGACTGCAAAATAGAGCTGCAACTTAAGAATTAAGGCTTGCTGCTTTGTACTTTAAAAGCCACAATCTTGCATGTATGTGTGTAAAATATTCTAGAAAACAAAAATATTTGACTTTTGTATATGGGCCAAGTTTTAACCAACAGGTATTCTGGAACAAATAAAAGTTTACAAGCTTTTAGTGGCAGGGACAGCATTCAGACTACTGTTTGCCTGATTTGCAGTAAGACTCCATGTTTTATGCAAAACCTTGATTGGGATTATTCACGTTTCTTCAGGAGAAAATCAACTGTAGATGTTAATGCTTCCATGATTCTTGAATCACTGTAAAATACATTCTTCTGTAGTGAAGAGATTAATTCTAGCATGTGATGGATTTGGGAATATTAACTACACAATCACATTATACAGGGAAATATTTCATAATCCTCTTTGACTATAACGTCAAAAATATATTAAAATGTTAAAATTTTGAACTTTTAGCAGAAAAGAATAGCAATTTCAAAATGCTGTGTATTTATTGCAGAATACATTTAGAATTTGAATTAAACAAAATATTTCACTAGTAATTGTTATTAATCTACATTCTTACACGTAAGGAAAACCATATATTTTTATACAAAATCACCTTCTTGCATGTATTAAGTGGACTTCAGAGTCCATAGAAGGAAGATATGAAGAATCCTGGGGGTGACTGGAATTTCACAATCAAGATTAAATATATGTCTCAAAATGCTTACAGCCTTGCTGTTCTAGACATCACGTAATATATCTCCTGCAGCTACACTTCATGTATTTTTGTACTTCAATGTACATTTTCTGTCCTTTGAATACAAAAATTCATGTTTAATTTCATTTCTTATCTTTCTGAATCATAAGTGTAGCTAAGTACAACTTTCTCACTGTTTTTTCCATGTTTGCAATTTTGCATTCTTTATACTACTTATTGATACTCGTAAGCGTCATGAAATTGTTAAGGACTAATAATTGATATGATTTATACAAGTACTTCTACTTTTCTGTGCAGAGTTCTGTGCTTATTTCCTGCTGTAATGTTAGATTCTTATTGCAATGTAGAGGTTTTTTTTCTGTATAAGTGCATTCAAATCTGATTGCAGATTGACCTTGTTTGGTCTTTAGGTTTAAGTGCCAATTATAATGTATACAAACAGCAGATGGGTAGAAGAATTTGAATTGTTTTACCATACCAGCGATGCACTGAGAATTTTGGCAAGCATATGGAATTTTTGAATGAGCAGTGAAAACACCGGGCATGGGAGAAATGAAACAAATTGCTGTGAGATAAAACAGTGTCATCAGCTGTGTGTGTTTCTAGAGTGAAATGGCAAAAAAAAAAGCCTCACAAAAATCACATGAAAAACAGTACTGAGAGAAATTGGATAGAATATAGGGCCCTACATCAGGTCAGCATTTAAGGACATTATAGATGGAGTTCGAAGACACTAAGACAAATGTAAAACTTAATGACAACTCAAGAGAAAACGACATATATGTATTGTATTCAGGGACCTTAATTTTTAATACATAATGGTAAACAAATACATGTAACAGAAGTCTGCTAGAGCAGTGGGATAAAAAAATTAGTCTCTGGTCTTGTAGCCCTAAATCAACAACCACGTCAAGAGTCAAGAATGTATAGGTGGTTGCTGTATCCATTTCTGCCTTTCATTTATCCGTTTACACCATTTAAAAGACACAGAAGGTCATACTTTAACATATTTAATTCATTTTTCCTGACAATGTTTTTTTTTCATTGTGCTGCCAGTTGATAATAATGCATATAAAATATTTTGTCTTTATATAGCAAATATTTAGTTTTTTATATTGTCATTAGTTTGTCCCATTACCTTCCCTTCTTTTGACATCAAATTTTCTTCATTTCTTCACATTTTAGCTAAAAATACATGTGGTTACTGAAAAGAACAATTCCTAATATGCAGTACTGTAACTTAAGGATAAACAAAAGTTAATTAGGATACCATCATTTAGGTGATCCTTTCATTACTCTTCCAGCATAAATAGTAATGAATTAATCACAAACATTAAAATTCTAAAATGAAATGACAGCTGATATGTTAATGGACTTCTTCAATTCTTTGTTTCACATGCATGAATTGCACACAGTTTTAACTGTTTCCACTTTTTATGACTTCTATTTTGTAGGTTGATCTAGTTTGCAAATAAAACCTGTTGTTGGAAATATTTTGGAATTGTGGCAGTTCTATATAATAGATACTTCAGCAGTCTCAAAATATGGATCTGTGGAATATATTCCAGTCTCTCTTTTGTCCCTCTGACATTCTTTATGCATGAATATAAACGTCACTGAAAATACTATGATATGTTACTCTTAACTCAGTTATCTATCACGTACATAGTACCTATTCAGATTAATGGCCGCTAATATAATATTTTTGTATCCCTTGTAAATTGTTGTAATATGTCTAAACTTGTTACTGGCAGCACCATAAACATGCCAATAAAATGCTACAATCCCTAATTCAGCCTCAGTATCTCAGATGGAGATTACAGGACTTTGCAGTTAAAGTTTAGTAATTATGCATTAAAAAAGTGGTCACTGTAACATATCATTCATTAGTTAAGATTTGATTTATAGTTTTGAAAGGAGAAAATATATCTACACTTGATAACATTTGGACCTACAATATACTATTATATTTTTTAATGCCATAACAATTTATGGATGAATATAAAGAATCCTGGAGAAGAGGGGGCTCAAGAGAGACATTATTACATTCTATGGCTACCTGAAAGTAGGTTGCAGGAAGTTGATGGTTAGCCTCTTCTCCCAGGTAACTAGTGTTCCTATGAGAGGTAATGTCCTTAAGTTGCACCATGGAAGGTTCAGGTTGGATGTTAGGAAAAAATTATTCTTAGAAAGAGTGGTAATGCATTGGAACAGGATGTCCAGGGAAGGGGTGGAGTCATCACCCTGAAGGTTTTCAAGAAAAAGGTATATATGGTACTTAGGGACATGATTTATTGAGCATGGTGGTGATAGATCGATGTCTCAACTAGATGATCTATCTTTGTGATTTCTACAGAAAGAGCAAATTTTCTTAAGAAAGTATGGACAAAAGTATGACTTAGTTAATGTCCTGCATACGTGGAAAAATCAGGGATTTTTTCTTTTTACAGAACAGTGCTTGATCAGAATTCTATTGTAAATATCAGAGCTTGTTTATTTTTCTGTATGGTTCTAGTCATAATCTCATCAGTGCAGAAAAGAGATGTTTATAGTGTTGAGCTGAAAACAAGAATTTGACACCTACCCATGAGTAGCTGTCAGAGAGATAAAGCAGCCATGATCATCAATAAAAGTTATAATTTCCATGCAGTTGAAATTTATTTTTCATTTCTTTGCTGAGAAGAAGCTCATGTCTTTGTAGCCCACTGTCACATTCTCTAATGTAAAACCTAAGTTCATTATTTTTCAACTTTTCATGACTAAACTTATTTTTATTTTAAGGCAATGCAGTATATTATACAAGTCCTGACTAAACAACAAGATATATGATATTCTGAAATAGAGAATAAAATAATGTGGACATGTGAATCACCTTGGAGATGAATCATATTGCTGTAAAACAAATAATTTACATTTAAATAACTTATCTGCTTTTCACTTAATTTAAAAGTAATTTTTATTCTTTCTCGACTAATCCACAAATTTATAAGGTAGCTTGATCATATTTATGCAATAAACCTGAAAATTTTAGATATGGTATGTAATCAATTTTACTCTCCTCATCTCTGTTTCCAATCTCATTACGAACTGCAATTTTCAGTGCAGATTACATGATGACCCATCAGTGGCTTTGTTGTTTCTGAATTACTGATTCCTTGCCTACTGCTAGATAAGAACAAAGCCTATGCATCAGTCTGACAGCTTGCAAACAGAAAATGGGCTTGTAGGATTGGATTTAAATCCCAGGTGTATAGGATAATTACCACATCAGTCATGCAGTAACTGAAAAATGGTATTTCAACAAGAAAAATTACATTCCTTTTATACTGCCAACAGAAATCATTATTTGAGGCTTCATACCGATTCAGTGTATCATTACATGTGCACTGTACTCATTAAATGTAATGTTTGTTACAACCTAAAATAACTTATTTTTTCAGGTACTTTTGTGGCTGAGGTAGCTAAAATCAAGATTTGTGAGATCCTGACAATACCGAGGTCATTCAAAGGTACGATGTACATTATAAAAGTGAAATAACAGCAGAGCCTAAAGCATTCAAAAGCTCTTCAGCAGTGCTTCAGGGGGAAAAAAAGAAGACACTAAAGTAGGAAGGCATAAATTTTACTTTGGAAAATCCTCTGGGGTTAGACCCTTTGCTGCAGGCCTTTTTCATTAAAATAAATAGAATGATAATAAGACACAGTCATCACTGGTGTGGGCTTGTCTATTCTATACGTTTCAGTAAACAAGATACTGCTTTCAATTAATTACTTTATAGGCAAAAAGAATCAAAAACATGTTCAAAATAAACAAAAAAAAATCACAGTATTCAAGCACAAGTTTATTGTACTTTTGATTTTATAGCTTGGCTGTGGGCAATTCTATTTCGTAATTAAGCAGATAGGAAGGCAAAGTAGATTTAATGGACTACTCTATGGGTCCAAAGAATTAGAAACTGGTATTTTGGAGTGAGGAGAATGAAGATACAGGCTTGATAGTGATCTCAAATGAGAATATCCCTTCTGTTCCATATCATTATGCATGTCTGAGTTGCACCATCTGGACCACTAGTGTCCTGGATTTCTCCTGGAGAGTTTTGATAATATCCAGCTGAAGTTTATATGGACAGTTATCTTCTCCTGTGTAGTTTTCTAATTTTACAAGAACAAATTTTTAAGTGATCTTAAAACTAGGATACCTTCAAAATGTTGGTTGACTACATATAGCACTGATATTTGCAGACAGCCTCTGCTAAATGGCCTTAAACTGTTTTCAAAACTAGCTCCTACACAGGTTCAGGAAATGTCCAAAAGTGCTAGAAATAAGTTGTGCAGAGCTGAGGGGCACTGACAAATCTGTTAGAGAAGATACATTAAAAATTAGGATACATTTTTCCAGTAAATTATCTTCATTATGAGATATTTCCATAACATTTTATTTAGTTGTCTGTACAAATCCGAACAATCTAAAACTTCCTTTTATTGCCTCATAACTGAGCATGCTCACGATGCAACATAATATTTTGCGGGCAAGGGAAAGGGCTTGAACGGATATATGGGATATGTGGTGTTTCAGTAGAGAGGATATCAAAGACCAAATGGCATAAGTCTTGTATGATATTTTCATCAGATAATAGTTCAAGAGACTGTAACAAGAGTAAATCAGAGATCTTGTCTAAACTCCATTACTGTAGATGTATAGAACTAAGATTTGTAGGGAGGAATCTTACACGAGCTTTGCTATGTGGAACATGAGGTGACTAATTTGCAACTTACTGCTTAAATCTGCTGCTTGTAGTTTTAATTTGCAATCTTTTCTTTGGACATGCTAACAATTACATAAATACAGAAAATTTAGTTGCATGTTTTGTAATAGCTTCAAAAACTACTAGAAGATCTGGAAATGGTAGTGCTGTGATTCTGGGAAGAATAATGAATACTTACTTGCAAATCAGGTGGTAGTACTAAGGCATTTGTATCTGGCTAAAGTGAATGAAGCTAGAAATTATCATTTTGTTTTGCTCCTACAATGCTATTGAGAATGGAATTTAACTTCATCAGTGCCTTACATGTCATAGATACACTGTGGGGTCAATAGAAAGCAGACTTACAGATCAAAAAATATGTTGCAATTGCACAACATTTTGAAGAAAAATGTGTTTTATATCTTACTTTCTCTTTCAGTTCTCATGGAGTTCATTGTAAAAATTTAGCTTTAAAAATAACTGTACAATTCTTATTTTTATTTAGTTGATCTGTTTAACTAACTGTGTGTCAATCTGTATGCATTTATTCTATAACACTGACAGATATGGAGGATAGCACTACCACAATGCAATTGGAATATGTCTTGTAAATATTCAATGACAATCTCTCTAGCATAAAAAAGATTATGTTTTTTCATTTTTATTTATTTGCAGCATTAATATTTTTTCCTTTTTATTTTTTTGTTTGTATTCTAGGAGCTCATGTTATAAAAGACTGTCAGCTAACTTGAACACACAAGATGTAAGGACAGCAAACAGGTAATTAGGCACACAAGACACTAATTTGCAATTGCAAAACAGGTAATTTCATGCACCAGCAGTAGCCTGAACATGCAGTTATTCATCTTGTTCATGCATATACATGGTTTAAACACATTTTTTTTTACATATGTGCATATATTTCATAGGCACTATTTAGCTACTGATATTTAGTCATTTTGATTTGTGTGCATGTTTAAACCCTGCTGTGATCATTCAAGATAAAACAGAGATTCACGTTCCTTTTGCAAAAGGTAGCTATATAGTATCAATGATTGGTCTGCTAAGAAAGACAGCTAAACAAACCCCAAGCTTTGGAGCATTCCATGTTGATCAGTCTCCTTTTTCAGTATCACCTCTTGCTTTCCCAAAATGTGCACTTAGTTCTTTCTTCATATATGCGACTTTCAGTATTTTCACATATAATATATGGGATGTTATAAGGTAAAAAGTAAAAATGCCAGATTGTCACTTTCACTCTATGACATTGCTAATCAGAAGAGTCTATACACAATTACTGTGGATTCTTAAAGCTTCAAAAATTACCTTTTCTTTGCTACAAAATGTAAAATGCCAAAGAATTATATAGCTTATCAGATCCATTGCAAGAAACGTATTTTCCCTTACGTAGTCCATCTGTTCTGATGTGGTTGACAAAATAAGTGAGGACTAGCCAAAAGATGGTCACTGCAAGTAATGCTTTGAGTAAAGGGCTGCTTAGTATTGCTGCCATAGAAACACTGAGGATGGGAGCTTTACATCTTTTATGTCTCTACATCTCCTATAATTAGTGCAGATAATGACAATGGCATATTTGAAGGTACATACCGTTTTCCTGATAGGAGACTAAGAAGATCAAGACTAGTGGCAGTGACTTCATATCAGTTTTATTTATGTTTGTAATCTAGTGCAAGATGAAGAAGTCTAAATAAAAAATTTTGTAGTTGCCTTATCTGTTTTAAGTCTGTATCATGATGCTGAAGAATAATCAGAAATGAAAACATGATATTTAGCAATGTATACTGTTTCTATGCTTTGGACAGTGGCATAGAATTTATTATCTTGCAAAAAGAAAACTATTTACTATCAAAAAGTCATATTCTTTGAAATTCTACATTAAAAATAATTTACATATACTTCAAAGTACACATTAAATGTTTAATCTGATCCTTGCAAAAATCCCTCTAATTCTCTTTGTTTTACAGTTCCTTGAATATCCTTTTTTTGTGCGTGTGTCTTTTAAAAGATCTGCATTTATATTTTTCCCAGCTTGAACCCAGAAGACCAGCTTATGCAAGAAGAAAAAAAGCCCTTGGCTTTAAACACTACTTACGCTCTTCTTGTCTCCATGCCCTTGTCTTAACTTTAACTATAACTAGAAGATATATATCACCATTAAAAGGAGTAACAGAAGTACTTGGTGCCAATCAATACCTGACATCTCCTTATATCAGTTGCTGTATGGCATCAGTCAATAAGGTAAGCAGAAAGGTATAAGTTCTAACCACTAATCCCTAACCTTATTTTATAGTTAGAAGACTCCTCAGTAGAAGAACAGAGAACATAAATCCTTGGCTTCAGCTAACAACAGCATTCTTCTTGATATAAACCATTATCTTTTGGTATTTCTTTCTTCTAGCTGAGGCTTTTAGTTTTATTATATCCTGCTGTTGTTGCTGTTTTGTATTTTGGCTGTGAAGATTTAGGAATTGCTTCATTTTCATGCTTATGAGATCTGATATTTCCTAAGCAGTCTCACTTCACTCAAACAGATCTCTTCCACATTTCAGGATTGAGGTCATACTAGTGTAACATCTCCATTGAAATCCTATGTTTACATTTATTCTCCAATAGTAAACTAATAGTTTCTCTACAAATCAGTTTCTCTGGGAAATCCTATCAGAATATTTTTAGTTTTTTTTTTCTTGGTGCCATTACAGCCATTCTTTCTTAGAAAACAACAACAGCAAGAACAGCAAAACTATTCATTTAACTGCATCAAACTCCAAAATCATTCTTATGTCTAAACTGAATTTATTAAAAAAATAGAAATAGTTTTATAGCTAATAATAGCCCTTATTTTCAATGAAGGAAGCCTGTGTTATGTGGGAGATCAAATCAAATGATCATACTCATAAAACCTAAAATGACTGCAAAATGTTCTCCAAAATGTAATGCTGTCAGTTGAACAGAATGCAACTATATGCCCAGATCATTGTAGGTGGCCTTGTAAAACCACATTTTATGTTTTTATAAAACAAATTGAAAATTTGAGGATAGGCTTCATAATTGTTGCATTTAAACACAATGTTTCTTTCTTCAGATTAAATGACAGTCATAAGATGCAAAGTTACAGAGGAGTGACATCTGGCTCCTTAGCAAATACCTCAGGCAACTGTGTTAATGACTTTGGAGATGGCTGTGTATTTTTAATAGAGTTAATTTTTTTGCCTGAATTGTATTGCCCTCTTATGCTTCGGCATTTTTTCCTTCTTCTCCTTTAGCTCACATTGGAATCACTCAACCACTCACAACCCTGACTTATAAGCCTTTTCTTGTATTTCCATCTGCTACAGTATATCTTTTTGGTTGGTTGATTAGTTTGTTTTCCTTTTTTTTTTTTTCCCAGAAATACGTGTGTGTATTTCACTTCAAAAGAATGTTTGGAAAATTGGGAGTTTATTTCTGATGTCTAACAGAACTGCTTTATAAAACATGAGCTTTATAAAACATGAAAGAAATGCACACTTAAGGATAATTACACTTAGAATTGAGAGATACACCTCAAACTTACTGTAAAAAGCAACAATTTCAATTATAAAAGTTGAAAAGAGAAAATTTTAATATTTCTCAACAGGTGAGAATGTATGAAATTATATCTGTGGGCAAGCATATGAGATATAACATTTCTAATTTACAACTGAAACATTCGTAAATATTATCAGGCCAAAATATTTGTTAAATGTAATAGGGAATGAATGGAAAATACTTCTTTTTGAGGCATATTACAAAACTTGTGCAGTCTTAAAATGTTATTCCTACAGGATATCTGAAATCCTGTATTCAGAAACAAGAATTTCATTCCTTAACCTTCCTACCTATCATTGTACATGACTATATAAAACCCCAAAATAATGATTGGCTCCATCATTTTATTGGAAAAATGCTAAGCCCCTTTTTGTTATCTCTTCAATTATCAGTGTTATCAGAATTAGAATTATCAGTATGACAGAAGAGCCTCCTGTTTTGATATTTTCAGCCATTAGGTTCAAAGCATTTTAACTCTCCCTGCTTGTATATAGCACATTCCAAACGTAGTCAGCACAAATTAATTTAAGATTTCAGTAGCATCTTCTGTGCTGGTTGTGAGGTAACTGACCTTCAGAAGCCACCAAGAAGCAAGTGCTTCTGTAGAAGCAGAAGTAGAAACTAGTAGAAACAGTGTGCAGCCCAGGGCTCCCTACAGCACCCAAGAACATGAGGGATAGCTGTACCTTATCTTCGATCTAGAAGTGCTATGGAATTAGAAACCTAGACATGTGCTCATTCTATTTTCTAGAAACCATATGACAGCAATGCATTTCAGGCATGTTCCTTTCCAAGCATGAACTAGCAAGTTCTGTCCTCTGATGGCAGCAAGGATGCAGCACCTTTATGTCAGCTAGGATTTACATCATCTAGGATTTCACCTACACCAATAAAATAGATAGCAATGAAAGTCAAGCCAGTAACTTCAGTGTATGAAGAAAACAATTACATCTGATCCTTAGACAGAAAGCCAGTAGTATTCTATGATTCTTGTATATGATTCTGTGATTACAGGGCTTTCCTTAAATATACTAAGGTACACAGATACTACAGTTCACAGGTTGTGTTTTGGTTATGCTGCATATACATCCCTTTTCCTCCACAGGAATTATTATAGCCTTCATTTACTTCATAAAATGCTGTTTATGATTCTAACTTGTAGCTAAAACACTCTCCTAATACAGTTATATTTAACCAAGAATGACTGCAAAACATAATTTGTGTATTTTTTTCATTTAGATGTGAATTTTAATGTCTGTAGTCAAAATATTGATGCAAAATATAGCTAGAACTGTAAAAAAAGTAAATGTCTAGGTTAGAAGAAACCCAGTACAAAGCCCCACATACCCAATGATGAATATTTGTCTTCCAAGCCATCTCAACAACTGCTCATGTTAAAAAAAGTGCCATCCTAGAAATATTTCTATTGGCCAAAGTTATGAGAATATTTTGGAAACTGAGAACTGTTTTTCCTCTTTTTTTCCAAGAGAAAATAAGCACAGTATAAATATTGCTATCAATCTGGTCAGCAATGAATTACATTCAGAAACAGTGGAAATTTTTTTAAACGTTGTCAGTCTCTCATGTCTTGCTCAACACATTCAACTCTATTAAAAAAATCAGTGCTGCTAGTAAAGGTGCAAACAGATGTTTTATCTCCACATTGTGCATAAATGCAAGTACTCTGATATAAATTGATCAAACTGTAGAAACAAATCATTTAAAATTTGTGCAGTGATTAATAATAGACGCCAGTAATCAAATCTCCCTGCCACCAGCACATCTGTTACAGAGAGTTTCTAGTTTGCCCTATTATGCAAATGTGCAATAAAACAAATACATTACCTGATTTAACAGCTGCTTGAAAAACATTATTTTTAGGTGATTTTTCTTAATGTATTGTTTTTACCATTGATAACTGTTCTATGCAGACTAATTCAATTATGTTTACATAGAGGGTCACAGAACTTAGGAGGAAAAAACTCTTCTCAAGAACTGCTCTAGAATTTCAAAGATATTTATAACTCCACAGACACAGAGTTTCTACATGAACAAAAAACCAGAAAAGATTTCCTTGAGTCCAACTCTTACAAATTTTCCTCATATAACTTGGCTCTTCAACATCAGTACTGTCATTTACTAGCGACACTAGAACCCTGAAAGGATTTTGTTTCACCACTATTTATCAAAATGAATTAGATCTCAATAAAATCCTTCAATAGGTTCATGAACTGAAGAGAAGAAAGCATCAGTACAGAATTGCCTTCCATTTAAGGTATAGATTATAATGTGCAGTTAGGCACATGAGTTGAGTACTAGAATGTCAGAACTTCATGGTTTTTAAAGTGAACAATAATTGATTTCTCCTTTTCTTTTCCTATCTCAGGAGAATAGGACAGGTTGAGTGAAAGTTTTGGTTCTTTATTTTTCTTACCCAGTGCCCCACTTTTACTTTTGCAGAACAGAAAAAGAAATAAAAATAACAGATGTAAAATGCGCTCCTAAAACAGAACTCAGTTAGAAAATGTTCATTTTTTTCTACAACTATGTGTTTTTCTCCTAAAATTTTGTATACTGAATTGTATATTTTAAAAATTAGTGCTAAAAAATGAGACAAATATTAATTTCAAAGAAACAATCTTCCGGCCCCCTGGGTTATCAAATATCCAGCTGTGCCAAAGTATATTGCTCTGGAGGGATGCATTTTAATACAGTTATCTCAGAGCTGAATGGGATGGTTTATAAATTGCATTCAAAAATTACCAAAAAACATTTTAACCAAAATTTGAATGGCCTATTGAGAGACCATACTAATACACAAGACATACATTTTAGTAATCCTACAGCCAAAGAGTTATAACATCTACCCTTTAAGGAGATGAAATGTAAATTAATATATCAACCATTCACAGGGACTATTAAGAAAAGTGGTGAAAAGACTTTTTTCCTCTATGAGAAAAAGATATGTCAGTATTAGGGAAGTATGTGGTACACAGTCCTTATTCCTTTTTCTTTTTGCCTTTTTGTATGCATAGCCAAAAAGTTAACTTGTTTGAAAGTGGTCAGTAAAAGACATCACAGTTACTGTAAACATGTCTAGAAACCTCACCAAGAATTCATTAACAGAATTACAGAGAAGTCTGTGCTTGTTCAAATTGCAATACATCTCCTCATTTGCAAAGGCAGGTTTGAAAAAAAAATAACAAACAGAATTCCCTTGATTCCTTGGCTGCCTTCATTCTGGTAAAGTTAAAAATAAAAAAAAAAAATCAAGTCTTTCTAGCAATATTCTTCGTAAAGTTCCAAATCAAATAAAGTAAAGAATATAAGAAAAGGATTGAAGATATTTTGAAAATCTTAAGATTTGTTTATTTATTTCTTTATTTTTGACATAATGTGTAAAGAAATTATACCTATATATAGGAAAGAAATTACAGAAGAAATGGAGCAGAAATTCTTCTTGAAAAGGGCAGAAATTATATGGCCCCTATAAAGCAATTTATTATATGAAAACAGGTATCTAGTACCATTTTAGAAGCCTTAGTACATTCAGTCACATTGGACAGGACAGATACAGCACAAGACACAAATCAGCCATACTCCCTCTGGAAAACAAAGGTCAACTGAAAAAAAAAGTCAAATTAATAGAAGATATTAGGTCATATAAAATAATATTAGTTTTTAATGCTACCTACATTGTTCCTTAGCAATGTTATACTTGATAAATCAGGAGTCATGTAAAATTCTCCTAAGTTTCCTTTCTATATTCTCGATCCTCATTTTCCAGATTACCAAACCATTAAAAGCATGTTCACAGTGAAAAAAGCCATGAAAATACCAAACACACCTGGCTTTCCATATGTTAATGTACAGCTTAATGGAATATGCTGGGAAAAATGTGCATTACCCAGTTTTCCCTGATCATTTCTGTTAACTCCTTAAATCTCTTTAGCTGGTTCCTGCATTCTTATGTGTGTTTTGGAAAAGATAAGTATCTAAGAGATGTGAAGTAGCCAAATACATTTTACCTCAACTAGTTTATTCTATAATTATCTGATGAATATTAAGAAAATCACCTGACTTGTAGGCAACGCTTTTCACTGCACAGAATTTTTAGCTCTTTGAACAAAAAGTGACTTATATTAGCAAACCTTTGGTGTATAAGCAGTTAGTAGGAAATTCCTCAGCTTCAGATTTAAGGAATTCATCTGTATTTGAGGTGTTTTTTTTTTTAAAAAAAAAAAAAGCAAATGGTTATGGCCACAATGTAGGACAAGAACTTCAGAAGGAAGATAAGTGGCCTGAGTACTCTTACATCCTAATCATTTGGTATCTCTAAAGCGGTGAGGAAAGATCATTTATAATGCTAGGGGAAGCCTGGACAGTCTTCAGGGAAATGTTTATGTATGAACTAGGGAATGATCCAATCCAATAGAAAAATTACAAGTGCAGTTCCCACAGTGCTGTATGTATATAAGGTTTTCATAACACAACTTTCTTTCATCAGTAATTTATAAATAATTAATAAACTACATAAGCAATCAACAAACTAATAATAATCTTTCATGCAAAGTCACACACCACACCTGCTAAAAACATATCTTCTGTTTGTAATTCAGTAAGCCAGCCAGAACTGTGTAACAGGAAAGAGAATAAAGTCAATATTTTTGTTTTATGGTAAAAAAAAAGAATGAAAAAACAAATTTGCAGTGATCAAGTACAGAAAAAATATCCCTGGATAAAAATTTTTAGACAGAATTAAGGGGAACAAAATTGACTTGATCAGTGAACAGAATTATCCTATAGAATCAGCAGAATTACAGATAATGAATGAATGATCTGAAGTTACAGATGAAGCAGAAATTATGCATTTAGAGCACACAGTATGTAACTAAAAGGGCACTGATATGATAAAAATGGCCACGGAAGCCCAGGGTAATAGAAATTCTACAGCAACACACTAAAGATGAAATACGGTGCTATGAAATCAGTAGTGAGAGAGTTCAATACTGTTCAACTTCCCTCTTACAAACCATCCCCCTCCTCAGCCTCAGCTGTTCACAAATGTTAGCCAGCTACTCTATATGCCCTCCATGTAATACATAAAATACAAAACTGGTTTAATTTTTTCTGGTAATAGAGCAGAAATATCGATGTGTTGCCAAGCTAAAAGTCACAGAACTAACTGTCCACTGTTTTGTATCTGTTTTTTATCAAATGATTTAATTGAAATGCTATAACTTGTCTTGTTTCTTACTCTTTAGACTTCAAATCAGGAAGATTTGCTTTAACCTGGACTTCCGTCACTCACTGATGTCTGCAAGTCTGCATGGAAAAAATGAGTTATTTTCATCCCTACAAGACACGCACCAAAAACTTCAAGATCAGTTTTACCCTATTACCTAGTTGCAGCTCAGTGCATGAAATACAATCAGACTTATGTTAACTTTTTTCCCCACAAAGGAAACAATCAAGCTCATTTATTTATTCTCTTTTATATAAATTTTACCGACAACTTCAAACACCTATAACCATTTGCTATAACGCAGCTTATTGTGAAGAAAGCTGAATCGTGTAGAGAAGCTGTATGTTGGTCTGGTGCTAAACATCATGTTGTTCCTTGATGGTAGAAAGGATACCAGGTCTGTAAATGCAACCACAGCAGTATTTAACATTACACACCATTACTGGCTGCTAGCTATAACATACAGCAAGATGAAAGATGTAGGTCTCTCCAAAAGTAATGCCTCCTTTTTATTTCCATGAAAAGGACAACAGACAAAAAACACAACCTTATTTGACAGAGCAAATTCTCAGGCAAACAAAACACTATTTTACAATATAGTCACCACCATTAGTATGTGTTTTTGCCAGTGATGAACAAGAGCCTGGATGATGCACTTGCAAAAATGCACACGGTGTCTGGAATGTGGCTTGTCTTTTTCGTCTCTGTCACCACTGCTGAAACACACAAATCCCTGCCTCACTGTGCTCACATCTACTGCTTGGTCTCCAGAAATATTCGGTAAGCTTTGATGAGTGTCTGTGTGCAATTTTTTTCTGAATGGAGGCATTCAGTTACACACCTTTGCTTCTTATGCACTTCAATGTCAGCCACCATTTTGTCAGACTGCTCTCTTCTACCACCCGTTGCATAGCAACAATATGTAATGAAATATTGGTGGGAAGGTACAACCCCTGCTGTCATAGCACCAACATCTGTATCTAACAATGTGGGCCAGTATAACAAAATAGGAGGCATGCAGATTCTTGTGCATGGCTGGTGAAAATGCGTAACTAATAGTGGTGACTATGTTGAAAAATAGTCTGTTTGCCGTTGAGAATTTGCTCTACTAAACTGGCTCATTTTTTTTTCTTTGCATCTGCTGGAGGTTCCATAGAAATAAATAGGAGGCATTACATTCAGACCAACCTACATAGTTACCTACTTGGATTTAAGTCTAACTAACATGAATATAAATCCTGAGAATGGCTTGATTTTATTAATCCAACACCACTGGAAGATGTATAAGCTACTTTTCCACTGTATTTAGTGCACATATACAGAGCAGAGACTTCAATTTGTGAAAAGTCTCTATGCATCTCTGTATGGCTTTATATAATTGTACTTTCCTTTAAAAATAGCTTGTGTTTCATGTGCATCATGTAGCATTTCTTTTGAATAAGTCACTTTACTTAATGTTTATACCCATTCATTTTCAATCACGTTTTTTGAAAGCACATCTCACCTTTCTCTGGGCTCATTAATCTGAAAAAAACCCACCACCATCACACAACCACCACCAGCTTTAAGTTTAAGCTCCTGTCGAAATAGTTTACCACCCTTGACAAATAATCTTATGGACAAATCAAAGATTACAGTTAGGGCACTAGGACAGTATTTCAGTCCTTCTTATAATAAGCAGTAAAAACAACACAGAAGTTAACCTCTGTCTTCCTTGTTTCCATTACTGTAAAGTCGAGAGGGGAAGATTATAGAGATTTGTGTCATATACATATAACACATTATGTACTTTCATCTTACAGGAAGTATATAGTTGGCTTAGAAGCTCTCATACTAGAATCAGACACTTTTTTCCTTCTGTTTAAGTAAATTCACAACATGTATATACCTTATTCAATACAAAATTTTATTGGTCCATGAGACTAACGGTTGCATGGCTCCATGCAACTGACCAGTTATTGGCATCAGAGAAAGATATTTTCTGTCAGTACAAAACCTTTTTCCCTTTGAATGGAAGAAGTGTATTAAGTATGCTTTTTTTCTTTTCTGATAAAAAGAGACCTGATTAGTTGATGTATTGCTAATATCATAGATAATTGTATTGTCCAACAACATCATAATTAATCTAAAAATTAAATGAAAGTAAACAAAACCACAACAAAAAGTGTCATCTTCTGTGCTTTAAATTAGCATATGAACTAAAAATTAAAAATTTAGAGCAGACAGAGGGAATTGAGGACATGATTTCAATTAGAAGATAGGAGGATAACTTATGCTCCCTTTAAAACTTTCACTGAAAGACAAAACTCACTGAATTGTGTTGCTCTTCACTGTCTTCCTATTAATGCAGACTTACGAAAGAAAAATGTAATCTACTAGAAAAATTACAGGTTAGAATGCATCATAGCTTTCCAATGTCTTCAGCTTGTTACTCATATTTTTGTAATCTTTTGTTGAATACATGCAGAGCCTCTTTGTTCAGTTACATCTGTGTATTTCATGCTCAAAAAAAGTTTGAACTTTACCCATTTTATCCCAACAGTAACTTAAGGTGAAAAGCAAGGTAAAATAGTAGGAAGTGAGCCATCAAAATCAGAAAAAATTACAGAAATAATTACCCTGTTCTGTCCTTTCTGAATTGACATCTCATCCCTGTGTAAATTTAAGCGGAATTCAACTGTAAATTCAGGTTCAGCATATCTAGTAGTTCACCTCAGGTGAACTTTAACTTACTGGGTTCTGCTTCTCAGGTATACTTACATCTTTCTAAAGAAAGGTGAAATCATTTTCTAAAAATAGATTTTGCATTACTTTTTGAGTATTGAATATCTGACTTCATAGCGTTGTCATTTCATAAACTTGGCCTCTAAAGAATATGGAATGCATCTCACCTGAAAAAGGTCCTTGCGGCTCATTCTGTTTTAGAGCTGAAAGAATATTGATCATCCATTAAGCAGATTTAGTCTGTGCAATACCATCCTCAAGGTGGAGAGAAGTAAACATGCAGTGCAGGAACAATAAAACTACGTAATATTCTAATATTATTCATATATCTACTGTCCATATTTGTAATATTGCTCTCAATGGATGTTGGTTTTCTTTATCCTGAATTATCACTCAGGGGTGTTGTCTGCTATTCACTAGAGAATATTTGGTTGCTTTAGACTTCTTTTTCAGCTTGGTACTGATTAATAAAAAAAAATGAAGTCTTACAACTGAGATTATGGAAAGCATTGTAACTGTTTTCATACAATACTGAAATTGAAGCTAAACTGACAAAGGGACCTTACTCCTATACAGGATATTTTTTGAAAGATAAATACAATAACATTTCATTTAATCAACAAAGCTCTTGAAATGTTGTGTTATTCTGATGATGATTTGTGTTTTAGGGTTTATCTATTCATTCAAAATAAGATACTGTAAGTGCAATTAAGGGTCACACATCTAGTACAAAGAGTCAGGGATAAAGGAATTAATTGCATAGTTTTCTTTCCCTGGGGCCAGTAAATTGGCTTGCAGGATATTATTTATTGGAATACCCCAGAGTGCAGACAACATACAAAGTAGCTATAGCTGTACTCTACTTAAAAAGCAGAAAATCAGATTCACAGAAAAAGACATCCATCCATAACAAGTACAAGACATTTATGATCAGAACAAGGATTTACAGAACTTTCCAGTGTTTGAACATTGGCTAACATTAAAGTTCAATTGAACTCATCTCGCCAATTGATATTCTGCTTACTGGTATTTTATTTCTACTACTCCTATACCAGTTATGTGCTATGTACTTGTACGCTGAAAATCTTATAGGATTTTTGAGATTTTCTACTTCTTCTCCTTCAGATCATTTGGAAGTTTTTGAATATTTTCTAGCATGTAACAATATCATCAGATCTGATCCACTATGAATTAACATTCTCCAAAGTTAAAGCTGATATATGAATAAAACATGGTTTACAGCCATTATGGAGTTCACTAAATACAAAAAGCATGTAGCACTAATTCCAAAAAATGTTTGGAATGAGATTATGGTAGACTGTATGGACATCACTAGAGGGAGTCATGACCACACAAACCAGATTGGAACATTGCATAAACATTCTACTAAACTGAAATCTGGCTCCAGACTTGAAAATTTCTGCTCACAGAATTTCTGCATACAATAGTCACCTGTAGGGATTTCTCATCTTTTCTTTTTCTGAAGAACTGGAGAGGGAAATGCAGAAACGCATCCGCCATAAAGTTAACTTCTAAAAAATATAGAAAAAGGGATTACATTAATAGAATACACTAATTTCATCAGTAGCTCAAAGAACTTGTTGGGAAAGCCCAAAAAACTAGCTGGGGATTTTCAAGGATACAGACTCCCTAACATCTCTGAGCAACCTGCTCAGCCAAAATCCTACTGAAGAAAAGTGTTTCCTCTTACATTCAGACAGGAACTTCTTTATATCAGTTGATGTCCATTGCCTCTTATTCTACTACAGGGCACCAATGAAAAGAACTTGGCTCTGTCTTCTTTACAATCTCTCTTCAGGTATTGTCTGTTGTACAGTCAACAAAGTACAGTTGGAAAGAGTATCGTAGTGAGATAGCAAAGAAACAAACAGAAAACAAACGCTCACCTGTATCCAAAGATTTAGGCTCACAAAAAAAAAAAGCTCCACAAAGGAGGGATCTGCAGAAAGAGATCCTTCCCCAGTGGTAGCCAGCCCTTAAATGGGGTCTAGGAGGGGTGGAGCCAGGTTCCACCCCTTCCGGTCACACAGGTGAAATGCCTTCACCTGTGCTCCCACGGCTGACCCAGTCCTTGCCTCAGGTGATCAATCAGTGGTTCAGGCTGTGACTCAACAGTTCCCATACAGTCCTTGGACAGTGTTTCTCTAGTACTGGGTAGCCCAGAACTGGACACTCGAGATATGGTTTTGCATATAATGTCAGTCATATGAAGTATCAGAGGCTGTATAATAAAGTTATGTATTCAGGTATGTATTCAACTAAGATCAGAAACCTGATACACAGCAACAGATGTATAGACAGTGACAACATGAAACAATATCATCACAAAAATCAAACTCTTTTGTGATCTGAAGACACTGATGACATCATTTTTCTGCATTGCAACTAAAACCATAGTGCACCTTTCTATCATTAAACTGTACTGTCTTTTTTTTTTTTTTTTTTTTTTTTAAGTATACCTCCTATTTGGGACAATTGTTGTGACAAAGATGTGTCTTTACTACAGCATGGGTCTTCCCAATGCTCCAACTTCACTACTATTTTTTATGTGTTTGGGCTGGCAGCAACAGAGCACTCCCTTGCCATTGGTCTTAAATGGCTAATGGCTTTACTACTTCTGTGCTCGCCTAGTTCTAGTTTTCTGTACAGTGCAGGTGCCTAGGGTGATGCTTAACAAAGCTGAATCACAGAATCATAGAATATCCCAAGTTGGAAGTGACCTGTAAGGATCCCTGAGTCCAAACTCTGGCTCCATGCAGGACAACCAAAAATTCAGATCAGATGAGTGAGAATGTTTGAAGTAATGGCCCGCATTTGAAATGCCACTAGAGGTAACCTAAAAGAGAAAGACTTCAGTAGAAACCTTATGTTATATATTCAATTAATAAATATGATCTGTAGATTGATGATTGCTACTCATTCAAAGTGAATACTGTGTTTCTCTTAAGCCTATTTTAATAGCATAAGTTTTCTAGTAGTTACAGGCTAACCAAGTGGTTTAGAAAGAAAGAATAAAAAAGACAAGTTCAGAAAGAATTTAGAACGCCCTTTTAATTCCTTACTACACATCCATATGTCACTGTTTCTAAATTAATGACTTTATCCCACTCACTCTCTTTTTGCCAGTTGCCAACAATCAGTCAAAAATTAGCAAAGAATATCATCTGACTGATTTGACCAGTTTCTCAGATACTCAGATGATTATAATTAAAGGCAAATAGAACTATCAAACAAAAGTCTAGAAGCAACTCACAAACTAAAAGCTGTTGTTAAACACTGAACATTTTTCAAAAAATTGAAATCATCTCTTAATTGAATTATACAACACAATAACAGAGTTCACACATTTAGCTACATAATATATCTTCTTCCAGTCGTTTTCTAAAAACCTTTATTGTGTTCTTCTGAAGGTTACAAAAAAAAAAAGATGGCTCTGTGTTTTCATAAATCTTTTCTTTAAGGGCTTTGAGAATTTTCATGCTTTGGTTTTCCTTTCCCTCATATATTCTCTTTTCCCCCTCTAAATGCTCCTCAGATGGCGGTAAAATGCTAGTGTTTCTTTTCTTTCAACTACATTACTTCCCTACTTACTACATCAAAGTTTAACAGGAGAGTTTTAAAGTGCCCTCACAGAGAGCCCTCAACCAGCAGCTTGCAGAACTTCTTTGAATAATTCATCAGACTCAATCTTACAGAGTGACTAATGTGCTAATTATACAGAAGAGTCATTTATAAGGTTGGCTTGGGTGCTCAGTGCTAAACATCATTATAAAATATTCACATGGTATTTGGGAATTTTCTGAAAACTGCAGATACGATAGTCATCCACAAAGATGTATAGTTTCCTGAGCACTACAGTCCTGTTTCAGTGAAAAGATTAATCAGAAAGTCAATATCAAGCCCCACTTCTTGGAGAGGTAAAATCTACTATGCTTATGTGCTAGAAATAACCTCCTTTTTTGCATGAAGCAAAGCTAATTAAAAATAGCTCATCAAATTGAAAGCCTCCCATAGTTACAATGTATTACTTCATTTATTCTCAAAGCTGAACCCAATGTTATATTATGAATTGTCTTCTAGGAGTCTTTGTTAATTCTCTTTATGAAAGTTCTGTGTGAAACATAAAATTTCACCACATATGTTTGGCCATAATATTTCATCACCGACTATACATTTCAGTATATATATACACTTTTTACAGGAGGAAATGGGAAGTATTTGATTCATACCAGAAAGTGGAGCCCAGTGAAAAAAAAAAGAATACTGTATTTTTTACTGGGGTAGCTGACATTCTGTCATAAAAACATAATACTACAGAGTAAATAATAATGAATTAGCCCAGTATCACAGCTAGAAAGCCTACAGTTACAGAGATGAGATATAAATACAGTTTTGAAGCCAAACAAAATATGGGGGCATCTATAAGCAGGTACACCATCTTGCTAGGAATGCTGTTGTTGTAGTTGTTTTGTTAATATCCAAGCTTCATTTCATAAGAAGTGGAGATAAATATAATTGTTTTGTTTTGTTTTAATTACCATATTAAGGTAAACTTGATAGCTATAATCTTCTGGATTAAGCCATGCTTCCACCAGTTATTATTTTACATCATTTCTTTCACATACTTCTTAAAAGTAACTGTCTCATACTGAACAGTTTTTTGCTCTGACTGAACAGTGCATTGTCTCATCACTGTTTCCTCTGTCTTCTCTTCTCTCTTCCAGCAACAGAAGTATCCCAGAGGTATCTCTGGGTACCAAACTAGTCATGACCAGCCCCAGACACCCAAGAAATGTCCAGTGTGTTCATGACGTCAAAGACCACTGAACTCAGAAAAATATTCTTTATGTCTGTCTCCTTAGGGATCTCCTTATCCCAGGAACTAATTGTGTGCTTTGTCTTTTCCTTGCAAAAACTGCTATACTTTATTCACTTCATGTTCCATTCCGCTTAGGACAAATATTTTTGCATGCATATCTTTTTTTTTTTTTTTCACAGTCTTCTTACAGAGGTCAATGCTTGTTCAAGTATATCAACATATCTGTGATTAGCCTGCAGTCTGAACAATGACCCTGACTTCTGATGCCTTCAGGCTGCTCTTCCACTCCCAGCAGGAGATCTGTCATATTTGATGCCCAAAAAGCCTCCTGAGCTTCTTCATATCCTGCTGCTGATATTATTTTGAATTCTTCTGTCATCATAGCATCTTTCTTTGTTATGGTTTAAAACCTGAAATAACTACTCTAGAGTGTGGCTATTTTTCAATGTACCTCTCTGTCATATGTCTCATTTTTCTTACTCTCAACTGGTTTAGAGATATGAACAGTTATGTGAATAGCAAATGGGCTTAAGTAGAAAACAGATGCCAGCAGGAGAAACAGCATAAGTTTCTCCTGGGTCTATATGGACAAAAAGGAAAGGAAAGGAAAGGAAAGGAAAAGGAAAAGGAAAAGGAAAAGGAAAAGGAAAAGGAAAAGGAAAAGGAAAAGGAAAAGGAAAAGGAAAAGGAAAAGGAAAAGATCATAAAAAACCCACGTTTACAAGAAACAGTTTTAGGAGGCTAGAGAGTAGGCTGGTTATGTACAATGAATAATACAGCACTTTTACATTTGGATAACTGATAAAGCTGAATGCAGTGAATAGAGTCCTAAACCTATGAAAATTAAACCCAATTGAAAAATTTTAAAAATCAGCAGTGAGACTTAGGACAAGAATGATTTTTCAGTTATATGACTTTTACCTAATATTTCTGAGTTATTCTCTTCCATGGATTCAAGAGTAAGCTAGCTTTTTTAAACAAATGTTCATTAGTAATCACAATCTGTTTCCAGTGACTCAGAGAATGGGAAAAGGTATCAGACAGTAAACAATAAATCAGTGAAAATCTGAGAACTGAGTAAAAGTGGTTTCACTTAAAACATCTTCCTAATAAAGGAAGATAAAAAAATCACTCCAGTTTCAGTATGTATATGGGGGAGAAATAGCAATGTGTAATTGGGATATTCTGATTGTTCAAAGCCTAGATTATTTTAGGCTTAGTTTTGATGGTAAAGAACAATCAAGTTATATATTCATGTAGTTATTAAAAAGTAATAATTTACAATTTTATCTTGCCCACATGATCTGAAGTGTGTAAAATAAGTGCTTACAAACAACAGAAGGTAACTTAGAGTGGCAAATGAATATCTTTGTAAATGAGTGGTTGGCAAACTAAAATCTTATAGCTATTTGATTAGCAGTTTCAAATTTGCAGTTTGTCTGACCTTATGTGTTCCACAGCCAGAGTTACAAGCTTTCCCAGCATATGACATGTCTGTATTAATACAGTACATTGGCAATTACAGGAAAATACAGCAACGTAATCTGATTGTTTTCACACTTTTAAATACAATTGTTGAAAAGAATTTAGAACGGACTAAACAGTATCAGTTGGAAGGTATTACCAGCCAGACAAATTTCTGTATTTCTATGTGGTAATTGATTTTTTTTAAGTTAAACTTTATCATTCAAATTAGAGAAGGTTTATTCCCAAATATTCTAGACTCTTAAAAGTCTGAGGTAATTTGATACCTGGTAATTTTTCACCCTGGAATATCAATATCTCAAAAGCAGTGAATTTCAACGGATTTTTACTTTATCCAGAGGTATAGTTTCAATAGCTATGGTATCGCCCTTTTGATTTTTTTTTGAAAAATATTTTTCATCTGGTTTCTGGCTGTATGTGAGACTCATTACCTAGAAAACTTCAAGGCCTTTGTGTATGCTTAAAACAGTGATACACAGGTGAAAGTAACAGTACTATTATATCTGTTGGTTTTCCAGTGATGTTTATTGGCTGCAAAAACTTATTTTGGAAAGCCATCTCTGGGACAGGTTTCATCAAATGAGTGCATCTAGAAAATATTCTCAGTTAATGAGCTGCCATAACATACTTTTTCCTAGGCTAAAGATTTAGCCCCGCTTCTGTACTGATCTTTCACCAGGGAGAATTCCCAGTAGAATTTAAAATTTTTGTTACGTGTTTTTCAGAATTTCAGAAAATGAGTTACGTGTTTTTCAGAATTCGTAAGGATTTCAAGGGGAGGGAAAATTTTCAGAGGAGAATTTTCCTGTATTTCACTGTTCTCAGGCTCCTTTGTGAAATTTTTATGCAATGAGAGGATATCACACAATCAAATTAGAAAATATACTTTCCATGTTACAGGTTCAAACATAAAATGAGAAACACACAGCACCTTGAAAAGTAATGTGTTCCTCTATTCCTGCTCTGACAATGAGTGGGAAGAAAGTTCAGTGCAAGTGAAGAGTGTAAAGTGATAAAATCTGAGAAAATATTTTGAACAAAAGGATATTACGTGCTTAACAAATATACTTCTGCCTTTCCATATCTATATTTAAAACTACTGGCCAATTTCTTCCTAGGAAATGAATGCGCAACATTTTTGTTTTTGTTTTTGTTTTCCCTTGGGATCCCGCATGCAGCTTCTTGTGTATTCTAAACTTCAGACTGGGGAGACTCTGCAATCCTGTGAGCTGGTATAACTTATATCTGTGGTGTAAAATCAGTGCAGGTCTCAGAAGATTTTTTCTTTTAGCAATATATCTATGTACAGAAATCAACAGATGCAGTGGTATTCACGTGCATGTTATACTTCTAAGGATATAACATTTATTGGCTGAAAATAAAGCCAAATATATCTTGAAATGCTAGTATTTGAATCTCCTGATTTCACTGGTTCTTTTACTATTTACCAGTTCTCTAATAATGTCTCCTTCTACTCATCCATCTTACTTGCTGTCTTCCCTCATAATACCTATGGAGGTTTCATTAAGATGTTATTATATTATTGTATTTGCAGATTTCATTCATTAATTTATATTTGTGTACTTTTAATGTTTCTTTGAATTACTTCTTTTACATGTAGTTGAGGATCTTCACAGTTAACACAGGAAAACAGATCAATAGGTTCCATACAAAAGGTGTTCAAGATTATTATGACAGTGTGACAGCATAAGCATTCAGATTGTTTTTTCAAAGTGGCAGGAACTGAGACTATAAAAGGAAAAGTACAAATGAGGTGCTACAGTCTTGTACACTTACTGTGATGGATCTGCTTCTCAGGAAGCTGCAAAAGCTGGTGGCTTTCCTTGGGCTGGATTTGAGGAGCATCAGTGGCTCCCTGCAGGACAGCTGGATAAGGGCTGTCAGAATCCAGGGCTGTTTCCCAGCCAGGAAAGCAGCAGCCACAGGTGCTGCACCATTCTCAGGTACAGTGCACCTCCCTAGGGACAGGGCCAGGCTGAGGGCAGGCTGGCACATGGTCCCACAGTTGGGCCTGGCTCAGCAGGCCCATGGCTGGACAGGGCAGCTAGAGCACGGCCCCACTGCAGCCTGGCAGGGGCAGGGGCTGACCTCTGGAAGGAGTGGAGGGAAGCCTCAGGAGCTAGTAGAGAACTCGGTGTCATGCTATTCAGATTTAAGTCAGAAAATCTCACAACAAGTAAAAATAATTAGTTGAAGAATTACTGGAGTGCAACCAAATGGAATGTAATTAGACCGATATTAATAAATATTAGGAAATCTTAAAATTCACACTGTAAATAATGTCTATTGAAGTCATTTTATATGTAAAACAATCGAAACCTAACAACAAATCACAAAGTATTACCTTCAGCAGCTTTTTAGTAGGAAAAAAAATGAAACCTTTCAATTTTCTTCAGATTTGACCAGTTCAACTAGAAAAAAATTCAACCATCAGATTTTGTGTAAGCACAGAGAATTCTGGTTTGGAAACACAAACTCCAGGCTGCTGTTTGAATCACAAGGATCGCGACAGATGCAGTGACTTGGAGCAGTCATCTGTCTTGTCTTAGATACTGTGCTTTCACCTGGAGACTGGTACTAGGTGGTTCACAGATTTGTGATCCTCTGCAGAAGGCAAGAAAGAAATCTGTTTCCTGAGAGATTTAGTTTACTACCTAATATGGAAGTTTTTCACACAGAGGGTGGTGACGCACTGGAACAGGCTGTCTAAGGAGGTTGTGGATGCCCCATCCCTGGAGGCATTCAAGGCCAGGCTGGATGTGGCTCTGGGCAGCCTGGTCTAGTGGTTGGTGGCCCTGCGCATAGCACGGGGATTGAAACTAGATGATCATTGTGGTCCTTTTCAACCCAAGCCATTCTATGATTCTATGATTCTATGATTCTATGATTGAGATGTGAAAATTACTTGTGTTGAAGTAAGTTGGTCCTGATTTTGATCTCCACCGTGCAAGGGTCTGGCATAAATATCTAAATCAAGAATAGTATGGTTGCTCAATGATCTGCTCTTTCTCTGGAGCAAATGAGATAAAATGTTCTAACTTAGATGAAAAGGGGACTACCTAAGTTAAAAGAAATGATCATGATTCTGGATGAAGTGTACTCAAGTTTTTCTCCCTCCATTTCTGTTTTCTGCATGCCTTTCCTCCGATTGCCAATTATGTAAATGTGTGTTATTTTAATTCCAGGATTTACCACACATTCCAGAAAAATGACGTATACAACTGAAAATTATTCACTCTCATGAAAAAGAATCATGAATGTAAGGTTATAGAGAATCATAGAATCATATAATGGTTTGGGTTGGAAGGGACCTCAAGGATCAAGCTCCAACCCCCCTGACACATGCAGGGCCACCAACGTCCATATCTACTACTAGACCAGGCTGCGCAGAGCTCCATCCAACCTGGCCTTGAACACCTCCAGGGCATCCACTACCTCTCTGGGCAGCCTGTTCCAGCACCTCACCACTCTCTTGGTAAAGAACTTCTCCCTGATATCCAACCTAAATCTTCCCTCCCTCAACTTAAAACCATTTCCCCTTGTCCTGCAACTATCCACCCTTGTAAAGAGTTGACTCCCCTCCTGTTTGTAGGCTCCCTTTAGGTACTGGAAGGCTGCAATGAGGTCACCCCGCAGCCTTCTCCAGGCTGAACAAGCCCAGTTCCCTCAGTCTGTCTTTGTTGGGGAGATGCTCCAGCCCTCTTATCATCTTAGTGGCCCTCCTCTGGACCCTCTCCAACAGCTCCCTGTCTTTCTTGTATTGGAGGCCCCAGACTTGGATGCAGTACTCCAGATGGGGCCTCTGGAGAGCAGAGTAGAGAGGGACAATCACCTCCCTCTCCTGGCAAGGCCAGAGAGGAGGTGCTTTTGCTAAAAGAAAGATTTTTTTCAACATTTTCTATTTTCCTAGAGGAATATTTTAATTTTTATCCATCTACCTACCTATTTATTTCAAACATGAGTATATTTTAGGAATTGCTGGTAGATGAGATGTGGTAACTAACTACTGCATGCCAGTAATTTGTGCGCAGCAAGAGAAGAAAACCTCAGATTTTCTATCAGAAAAAAGTGTTGTTTTTTTTCCTCTAATTCATTTTATGACTCATTCTTCCCCATATACTTTATTTTTTCTATGATATACATTATTCTGAAGAAATCTAATGCAAAGCAAAATCAAGAACAAACATAAAAACAACATCCCACTTCATTATTGGCCTCCCTCTGTATTTTTCTGTTTATAAAAAAATCGTATCACTAGTGAAAAAAAAATTACATTACATCCTATTTTTACTTAAGACTCTTCCCAAGTATGATCAGTGTCCAGCAAACACTGTCAGCAAAAAAACACCAGTTATCCACTGCTTGCCAATTCATGCTTTATGTTCAATATATTACCATACTTCTGTGATCGCAAATAGACACTCTTCCTGCTGTGAGCTCATACTATATACTACTCTTATTGTATTTGTTTTTAACTGTTAAGGAGCGTACAAAGCTGGCATATGTCTCACTAGATTATAAATTCTACAAAGCTGTTAACATTTTGTGAAGTATCATAATGTACTCTTGACTGATCTTTTATTACCAAAGGCCTCAGTCTTTGGTAATAAAGAAATCTTCTGAAGATTGAGACTGGCAGACTATTTAGCGTGCCCTAAGTATAACTTTGAGACAGCAGGAGCTAGAGATTTCTGTAATTATACTCCCTGATTGTGGAATCTGCTCCCTACTGAGACTGGAAGAGCAGCATCTGTTGTGACATTTAGGTTAAAATTAAAAAGGCACACAAGTTTGTTGATGCATTTAGCTGTGGGGAATCATTTTAATTATTATTTGTAAGTTGTTTTCATAATTAAAAAAAAAAAAAACATAAAAATGAAGATGTGGAAAGGACTTTATGTTGTTTTGTTAAGAGATTGTTTTAAATTGTTAGTTATGATTTGTCCACAAATGAAAGGAAAAGTAATCAACACAACTGAGACTGTATAGAGAAGCCATTCTGCATTCTTAGAAAACTATCCTTGGGCTCTACTGTTAGGTAATTTGTGTATTTTTTCCCTCATTAAAACTGTATTTCTAATTAGGTCTGCCTTTAAAAATAGTTCGAAGTCACAGAAATAATCTCACTTGGTTTAATTATAGAATTATTTTTGTCTGAGTTGGGTGTGTCACTAGTCTAGTCTACCACAAATTCGTAATATTGTATAATTTTTCAAGTATTGTTTTTTGAATATTAAGTTTTATAGCTGCCACCTATTCTCTCAGAAAGTAATTTCCTCCAACAGTATTTATTTTACAAGAAATCTTAAAGATTTTTTTTCTTCATCATTAGTACAGGCTGTATTTAACACTGGAATTCTTACTGCTTCGATATAGAGGTGTCCATACAAAAATAAAAAAAATTCAAGTTTCCTCTTCAGAATTTCACTCTTTTGTCATCAGAATAATTTTAACATTTAATATTAAAACATCTAATAATATCTTTCATATATACTCTCATAAGTTAGCATCATGAACACATACTGTCTCGCTCCAATTTATAGGAGGAAGAGAAAGTTCTTTGATATATGTATACCCGGCGTGAGATTAAGAAACAATAGTGCAAATGTTGGTCCAACCAGGTTTATTACAAATCTTAATCAGGGAGATAGGGAAGGGGAGGACGGACCCTATTATGAATTAGGGTGATGGGGAAGGGAAGGCGAGCGATAGAAAAGATAGGAAAGAAGCCAGAATTGTGTAAAGCAGGGATAGTCACCACCAGGATCCAGAAGCAGTCCCATTGTGCACCGTTCCGATGGCCTGAGGCAAAAGCACAGGGAAGGGAGCAGCAGCAGCATGGCCGGTCTTAGGCAGCAAGAAGGTGCAGGTACCAGGTAGGTCCAGAAAGAAACCGCGGGTAAGTCTAGGAGGAAGCAGCAGGTCTCTGGTAGCAGGCCCAGGAGACTCCGTCAGCATGCAGGCATTCCGTAGTGAGGAATCTGATGGCAGACACCTTTCTTCTTCTTCAGCATGCAGGCATCACCATGAGGAATCTGTTGTCAGAAACCTTTCGGGGGAGAGCAGCAGCAGCATGGCTGGCCTTAGGAAGCAAGCAGGTAGAGCGCAGAGCAAGTCCAGGAGGGAGAGAGGCAGGTCATGAGGTTTCTCGTGTCAGAAAACCTTCTTGTTCTTCTTCATGAGGAATCTGTTGTCAGAAAACCCAAATCTCATGGTTGTTTGTCCCTTTTTTATCCTCCTTATTCTGCAAACGTGGCATTCCTGGGCGCTTGCGTAAGAGTCATGTGCAGCACCCCCTGAGAGGGCTATCTCCCTCGAGATAAGTCCACACAAAAGACTGCTTCCCGGCCATTAATCTGCAGCTTATCTCTCTCTCGTTGCCCCCGGCCTTGTCCGTCTGCGCCCCTCAGACAAAGGATTTCTCAACCTCTGCCCAGGACTTGCCTGGACTTGTTCCTCAGCAAGCTTTGGGGCAATGGCATAAAAGAATAATCTCTTACCCATATGAAATTTGAAACCGTAATTTAAATAAAAGTCAAAAAAAGAAAGTAGATTATGACTAGGTCTGTTGCTATTTTATAATGCACAACCAATATGTATATATATTTCCTTCTCTGCATAATCTGACTACTCTTCATGTCTCTCCAGCAAGCGTTCCTGGCAAAGAAGAAAAAGCCTGTCATGATTTCCTTCTTTATTAACAGTATTCTGTTTGGAAGTTTCCCAGTTAAGTGTGCCTATTTTACAGTAAACCAATGAATGCCAAAATGAATCCCACCCTAAATTTACCAGTGCCTAGAAGATAACCTTCTGCCAGAAATATTGTGATTCAGCATAGATGAACCATAGTGACCCCTCTTTTAAGACCTAGCCTGGACCTATCAAGATACATTTACCTTGGAACACAGGATCATAAGGACAATCTGAAGTGTCCATAGACAGAACATTAGTGGTAGTTGTCCATTAGTAATAGTGATAGGTGGAGGGGTAAAACATTTTGTTCAAAATCAGATTCATTCAGTTTGAAATATAATGAAAAATATGTTCAGGAAATCCTACTTATATTCATAATGAACAAAACAAACAGTTTTTTAATAATACACTGCAGAGTGAGAAAGGTGAATTTCCCTCTCTACCCCATCCTTGTGAGGCCCCATCTGGAGTGTTGTGTCTGGGTCTGGGGCTCCTAGCACAAAAATGACATAGAGCTGTTGGAGTGAGTCCAAAGGACAGCCACAAAGATGGTCAGAAGGCTGGAGCACCTCTCCTGTGAAGAAAGTCTGAGAAAGCTGGGCTTGTTCAGTTTGGAGAAGACTCTTGAGAAAATTAATTGCAACCTTCTGGTTCTCAAAGGGAGCTTATAAACAGGAGGAATATAGACTTTTTACAGGACAAAGGTGAACAGTTTTCAACAAAGAGATTCAGGTGGAAATTCTTTAATCAGAGAGTGCTGAGGCACTGGCACAAGCTGCCCAGAGAAACTGTGGATGCCCATCCCTGGAGGCATTCAGAGCCAGATTGGATGGAGCCCTGGGCAGCTTAATCTTGTGGCTGGCAAACTCTGTCCACAGAAGGGGGGTTGGAAATGGATGATCTTTAAGGTCCCTTTCAACCCAAGCCATTCTATGATTCTCATACTCATTTTATAATGTAATTTTTTTACGTTCATGAGTAATCTCTCTCTCAAGTTAGTAAGAATCCATCTAAGAATCCAATGATATGCCTGAGGAAAAAGAAAAAAGTAATTAGAGCCAGCAGTTGCTTACTCTGCATGGAAGCAGATTTACCCTTCCATCAAACTAACTGCTACTACTGTTTCAATAACTGAGTTAGTCTTTTATATTAAAAATAACTTGCACAAGACTGCGTGGTGTTGTAAGTTTACTTTTTTTAATATTGAAGTATTCATCTTCTAATGGAGGACTGTTCCAAAGGATAAGGTGAAAATATCACAGGCAATGAAACAGTATTGAAAATGTCTTCTATACTGTGGAATTATTTCAGAATTCTTGTTATGGTTTTGTTGGCTGCAGAAAGAATAAGCATGAGCACATGATACGCTTTAAAGAATTTGTTCTCCAGAACAGATTCATACAGACATTACAGTTGAGCAACGTAGCCAGTCTAGAAAAAGCATTCATCGGTTCACTTAAGAGTAGATAATTTCTTGTATGCAAGTACACGAACAGTGCTATTGAGAAGACTTAGTTTAAGCATTAAATACATTCAAATTTAAAACTTGATATGGATGATTTTCAGATATGTCTGGCAACATTTGCCCTTCCACTTCATTTAGTTTATTTTTTCAAGGAAATAATTTACAGAATTCAACAGGTATGCATTCCAGACTACTGTGACAATTTTCTGGGAAGCCAAAACTAATCAAAAATCTTTCATTTCAGAGAAAGAAACAATCCATAATGAAAGCATCCATTTTTACTGCCAGTAAAATCAATCAATCATCATCACTTTTGGAGATGTCAGTCTGAAATACCTTGTAGGCAAATAGTTAAAAATCAGCAGAGTATCTTGGTCTTCAACAATATTCACAGAGCCCTAGTTCCCTTAGCATAAATAGGCATCAAAATACAGAAATTTATACCTTTCAAGTAAACAAATACTTCCCAATCTGCTTACGTTAATATATTTTCAATAAAAGAGCACATATCAGAGAACATGCAGAAAGGTCTTTTTGGTGGCTCGTGCTCCTGACCACCAGATAGAAAAATGAGTGTTCTGAGAGTGCATAGCAGTCTCATGTACAGATCTTAAAGAAATTAATTTGTGTACTTACGGAAGAAGAGAGGCAATGTATAGAGTCAGAGAATCATTATATGCTGGAAAAGAGCATTAAGATCATCAAGTCCAACCATGAGGTGTATATGAGGTATGAAGTATATTAAAAAAAAAAAGTGTAGATGGGAAAAATTAAGAGGTTTAGTGGAGACTCTTGGTCTGAAAACAGGAGAATTCTTTCTGGTCTTTCCTCTGGGACAGGACAGTGAAACTGTTCTTCAGACCTGTGGAGAGAAACAAAAAGGACTGAGAAACAATTGTTTCCTAATCCAGCAGTAAGGCAAGACTGAGAATATAACAGAGAGATAGATGTATAGACTTTATTTTCTTTCTATATCTCCATACTTCCTAACATTTCTAAACATTTGAGTCAAGTTTTCGTCCACAACCACGTACGAAGATTATATTTTCATCAAAATGTATGTCATAATCCCAAGGTCTTGTTTATGTGGTGAAGTAATGAACTCCGATCGCACTGCTTTGTAGACGAATTGGTTCTCTCATGTGTATCACTTCACATTCCTCTACACGGAACCTCATTTGCTGTTTTATTTCTAAGATACTTAGACATGCATGGCTTTTCTTCATGTTATTGCAGGTGGCTCTCATCTTTACCACTCTGAACAACTTTGATCATCCCACAGAGCTTTCTTTCAAGTTAACATTCAGAGAGCTTACATATCTTGGTTGTCAGACAGAAGATCAGCAAAGATAAACAAAGATAATATAAGAAATTTCCCCATAGCCTCTTAAATATTGACTCACTTTTGCCATCGTTGCATCTTTATTTCAGACTTGGTGTAAGGGAAGAAATTACAGGCAATCTAATGGAGTAGGAGCTGTAAGCAGGCATCTTCTAAGTTAATCAAAAGTTTCTAGCAAATATTTATACCTTAGATAGTTAGTTTATACCATAGATGTGTAGTTAGATAATTTTGGAATAAAAACGGAGATCTTCAAATAATAATATGTAATATGACAACTAAAGCAAAGAGACATTTCATTTCATCAAATATGAATGGAAAAGTGAATTTCTTTTGAGGAGTGTTTGCCTATTAATCTGTGACAGACATTTGAGACTGACATGTTAGAAGGACTGCAATTCATATCAGAAATCGGGTTTTTGTCAGTGAAAGTATGTATATTTTTTCTTAAAAACTAAGAGGATTAATGGAGAAAAATCAGTTAATAAGCATTGAAGAATGATAATCTTACTGAATATTGACTGAGCAGTTTTGATTTAGAGTTTTAAGCTTGTATTTTCTTCAGTTTCAGTACTTCTGCTTTTACAGCCTGTATAATTCCCTTTTAGAATTTCTATTATGGCTAAGAAAGAGAGAACAAAATAACCTTCTCTGTTTAAAATTGTAGATTCTTCCTATTTTTGCTGTAAAATCATATGAAATATGGAGCATACCAGCTGGTACAGATAGGCATAGTTTGGGATGGAAGTTCTTATGAAAGATCTATAATTTGTAAAGTATTTTGGGGATTTAATTAATAAAGTGTGATCAACACAGCCAGAAAAAAAAAACTATAAACTATTTTAGGTTTCAGATATACAAATGTATTAAAGATATCATTATTAAAATAAATTTATAAAAAGAGAAAAAGGAATTAAAATTTTCTATGATGTTGGGTTATAAAGATTCAAGTTACTGATAGGTGTAAGCAGGCTTGCTTAATGTACCAATTTCTTAAAATGGAATCAGGCTGTAGTAAGTGAACTGCCTTAAAAGCACTCATAAGCACTGGTATCTCTGTGGAGAGAGTAAAGTGCAGAAATTCTAAAGCATTGTTGAAAAAAATATGGAAACACTGTTTGAGAAGACAGACTTTTCCCCGTTGTTTGCATTGATGGAAAGAATGGAGTTTATTTGATTTACTTACTGCTTTGACTTTTTGACATAGGAAACTCCTATTTCCAACAAAATATATAGCATAACTGTGTAATAATGTCAAATGTGTACTGCTATAGTATTATTTATTTGTTGTTGCTGGGGAGTTTATTACAAACTATGCCTGAGTACAAATGGCACATTTCTTCCAGAAATTAAGTCCTCTGCCTACTTTTCACAAAGATTTTTGACTTGCAAGCTCCTTCCTTCCCTCTTCCCCCATTCTCTCTCAAGAAATTGCCTGAACCAGAATGATAACCACCTAGCTAAACTCAGTCCAGCAATGTTGCAGTCTGAAAATATACACTAAAGAAATCTGCTGCAGTTTTAAAACTAATAGCTTTCCCAATAAGAGAACAACTAGACAGCTTTTTTTAATCCATATAACTTTCCCTTCACATCTTTGAAATATACAAAGAACACTGATTTTGTCTACCACAACACCAAGAATTCTCTTGTTGCTGAAAAAAAGAAAGAAAATTAGGCTAGCAGCAGATAGAGAATGAAACAGAGCTGATGAAACATGAAACAATTATGCTCACCTCTTCTGTATGATGAAATCAGGAGAATTTTTGCAGGAAATGGTCTACTAGGAGACACTGGTACTCCTATATGATTCCTGTATAACAACTGTTTAAAATACCACATCCTACTACTGCTATCACCAGTCTCTGTAGGGAAACCAGCTTTGAGACATATCAACAGTTGTTATTAAGACCTTTTTTAGTTACTTGATTATCTTCTAAACTCCTGAAATTGAAGACATCTTCAAATTTTTGACAGCTTCATTTGGAACTCCAGATATCTGCCTTTTTTTTCCATATTCTACATACCCCTTATTTCTAATGGGACCTGTATCGAACAACCATCCAAAATAAACAGTAAAGATAATAATGGTATCATGCTAGCTTGTCCTGACTCTTTGGTCAGTAACAGCTTGAGTGGAGATAATGTGTGCCAACGGTATAAGATACTGAGATAAAACTTTCCCGACGAAGCTCTCCAAGAGCAGAGAGAGATTCGTTCTAAAAGCTAAAAAGCAGTTTCTGCCTGCATCCTTCACCAAGAATGTCAACGGTTTACAGGCTGGCTTGGCCCGGTTCTGTGACTAGTGTGGCGGAGGATCCGCAGATTCACTCCTCCAGAAAGGGGAAACAGGGGACTCCAAATTAAAAACAGTGGCAACGATCTGAGGAGAAACAAACTAATTTACTAAATATGGTATTGGAATGCAAGATAACACACTATAATACAATATAATTAGAATTGAAGCTAATAAATCAAATATAATGAGAGAAAGTGTCCAAAAGGTGGAAAGGCCTCGCGATAACGCTGAGGTGAGACATGCAGTTGGGTCGAGCAGCAGGGAGGAGAGCTGAAAAATAAAGGAAAAGAGAATGTCAGGTGACCTACCAAGGCCTTGTATCTGTTCCCCCTAAGCAGAAATGATAACAGAACAGCAAACAGTCTTCTGGGGAATGTAATGGTTCTTCTCTTCTGGGACAGGTACCCGGAACTGGAGCATTAACACTTTAACTCCCAGTGCACTACACAATGTTGTGATGTGGAATACCAATAACCAAAAATCATAAAACCATGACAATGTGAAAGAAATAAATGCTTATTAAGAAGAAATTATGATTCATATTGAATAGTCATTGAAAATATTTGCCAGAGATTGCTAGAAGACTGGAAAATCTAGATGGAAATTTCAGATTCAGAATAGGATTAGGCAAGCAGTAATGTAGGCAAGCCGTGAGTATCAGGCCTGATAATACCAAGACAGGTCCATGAAGTAATGAAAAACTGTAGTCCATAAAGATAAGGATGTGAACTTAATTGAAAGAAGATGATAGTATTTCTTTACAGCGAGATTATGTAAACATGTAGCTCTGTACAGACTGCACTAAACTGTCGTTCTTCTCTATTAGCAGATATGGAATGAAGTTATGCCTTCATGGAGAATTAAAACGAGCATTTAGAGTTGGATTTCTTGATAGGCTTTTGTTGCCTTTCCTTTCACCACCATTTGAGAAATCCTGATTGTTTTTTTAAGTGGACAGAGAGTTAGCTGTTTTTTGATGAAGTTTCGGTTATAAGTGAGTTTGTAAAATAAAGGGGACTAAGAACCTTCTCAATCTCTTTACAAGAGAGCTCTGGCAGTTATAATGAAAAAGTAGATGGAGAATATATGGATAAAGGAAAAAGAGACTTGCTGACCTGTACCAGTTTTGAAAAAACTTTTGTTGTGGAAATGAATAATTGTTCACACAGACTTGTGAGAATTTAGTTGAATCATTTCAAATAAGCTATAGACAATTTTGTAAAATGTGAGTTAGACAATGACACTTAGGATGACAACTGAATTGAGATTAAATACAATTGAAATTAAACACAATTGTTTATGCTGAGAAAAGTGCTTACCCAAACTTCAGATATCTGTTTCTAATCAAATGACTAGCAGATGATCTTAGTTCAAGTGTAGAACTGGTATCTATAACATGAAATATCCAAATCCCTTGAAATACCTTGCAATAATATCTGCATTCAACTTTGTTGCATCATGATTTAGAGTCCCTCTCTGAGAATATTTTTTACTGTAATGTCTAATTAAAACAATATTAGTCAATCCTACTAGGTATTATCTGTCAGATGGTCTGTAAAATGAAGACATGACAAAAGAATCATAACATCATTTATTACTGCAGTGTCTAAAGTACTGCAGAAGAAAATAATCTACAGCAGAACTATTTTTATTGTCAAAATGTACAGAAATAAAAATATGACTTGACCTCATAATTCTTTATAGAACCTGACAAGAATGAGACTAAAATTAAAGTAAAATCAAAGGAAGCATGCAAGCACCTACCTTTTAATCCTGAAATTCTTTAAATTTTTTGTTTCTTCTTATATATTTTCCATCTCCCGCTGTTCTTATTATCTGCTGTTCAACAGGTTCCCAGCTGTAGTTTCCTTTGTTTCCTCTGACTGGTAGCTCTTTTGAATTCATTCCAGCATCTCTGGGATTCTCTTTCAGTTGGTGCTTTCCTTGTAATCACCGTCTGTCTAATTTAAAACTAAGGAGCTCTCAGAATTATCTTGCTCTTTCTTTTTTATTGTGACCAGACAGCTAAGTAGTCTTCCACCTTTTCTTATGATCTTTAGTTCTGGTGTCTAACATTCCAGTGATGATTTCATAGTCTTAGAATGTTGGAGAAAACCAAGGCCGAAAAAGTATGTCCAGTCAAAGAAAAACTGAAATGAATCATTGTATAATTTTACTTGGCTAGCCTGACATGTGGCATGGCATTCTGAAAGTTGAAGACTGTCTTTGATTCATGACAAAACTTTTTTTTTTTTTCATTTATTAACACAAATAAATAAGTAGTTCTAATATATACAAAACAGCAGTCTCAGAAACTCACACTGAAATAGATCAGCTCATAAGACTGCCTTTCATTCATCTAATACCTTGAAACTAGGTAATGTACTCTATACAAACAGTAAACAACTGTTAAGACAAATGTTCAAAAATACTCCCGTGTAAAAGCTCTCCCAAGTTTCTTTAAAGATTTTAAAATCAGAATTATCCCCCTCCTATCCTTTCTTTTCTTATAAAGTAAGGTTGAGCAGTTATGTATTATAATGTTATTTCATAGAATCATACAGTGGCTTGGGTTGGAAAGGACCTTAAGGATCATCTAGTTCTAACCCATTGATCTGGATAGGGTTGCCACCCACTAAATCAGACTGCCCAGGGCACCATCCAGCCTGGCCTTGAAGGTCTCCAGGATGGGGCATTCACAACTTCTTGGGCAAATGTTCCAGTGCCTCACCATCCTGAGTAAAAAATTTCTTCCTAACATCTAACCTAACGTCTAGCCACCCGTCTTTTGATGCAATCCAGAATAAAGTTGGCCTTCAGGGCTACAAGTACTTGCTGCTGGTAAACAAAGCAAAACAAAATGGAGAAACTGATGTGAACACATTCTAGATGTTGCAGATTATCTCAGTATCTATCAGTTGGCTATATTCTTCAACATATATTCCCAACAGTAGAAATAACATATGTGTATCTGCTTGGAAATTCCCCACCTTGTTGTTGTGGTTTTTGCTTTTAAAGAAACATATATTTTAATCAAAACTGAAATTATGCATGAGACTTGACAAATTCATACAGCTGAATCACCCTGAATTGAAATATCACTTTATCCTAAACTGAAATATTTCCTTCCAAGATAGGTTGATACCAGATCTAAACTGCTGATTTTTTGGCAATGATTTACAAGTTCTGTGACATCTAGCTGGAACTAAAAACATAATACTACGTATTTTGCCTTCCTCTTCTTCATCTTAGTCAGCTGTGTAACATAGGAGATATAATCCAAATGCTCATGATGGAAAATATTGTGACAGTCCAGCCCATACAGGCCTCTACTAATGTAATCTCAAAAAGAAGTTGTACTTTATTTATTGACATCTCAGAGTCTATTACATTCCAAAAATATGAGGTCATTTCTGTTGTATTAGGTGACAGCGAGGCTACGGGATGTCACGGGATAGTGGCCCTCCCGGCTCGGTAATTGGACAATGCACCTTTAGGGGTGTAGACGAAGTAGAACAAGAGTGTACTTAAACGGATGCCACGTGGAATAAAACGCCATTTTGCTGTTCATCATAGTGGTGTGTTATGCAGTTCTTGGCCCTGATCAGGTAATTGATCTGTTTCGCAAGGGTTGATACAGCATGAACAGAACGTGCACGGCAACATATGGTGTACCCATGTGAGAAATGCTGTGTCTTTTGCCCTTTGCGAGAATACTATACTGCTATACTGCTATACTGAATGCTATGCTTATTTAGAACGGCGCTTTTATTCTGCAGCTGCAGAGCAGCAGCAGAAGACCGGGTAAACGGTAAATTTATCCTGCAGCAGAGGGCGAGTGCTGTAGAAGAGCAGGTGTGTGGTGCTAGCTTAGCCTGCAGTTCGTGAAAGTTTGCGGGGACAGCAAATCCGGCTGCAGAAGACCGGGAGATCAGCGCGTACCTGCAGTTTGCTGAAATCTGCGGAGAAGGCAGAGCAACTGCGGAAGATCGGGAATTGATGTAATTACCTGCAGCTGCTGGCAGCTTGTAGAAGAACCGGGTTTCGGTTTGCTTATCCTACAACACGCAGAGATTTGAATACGTTTGTAGAAGACCGAGGAAGATTCGGTGCGGCTTCTCTTAGGCAACGACATCTTTACTATGGAATCGCTACTTAAGGTAATATTTCAGCTTTCTAACGATTATCGTGGCAAATCTGTGCCTTCTAAGAAGGATATTCACGCTGTTATATCCNTTTTTTTTTCTCTTTACAGTTCATTTCATCCTCCTACTTATTCTTTTAGTGAAATCGTGATCTAGAATGTAAGGCAGCCCAACAACAAACGTAAGCAATGACATTTTTTATATAAGCAGCACAATCAAGGAGAAGAAACTGAAAAGAAGAAAAAACAGATATTAATTACCTTGAAAAAGTTAAGTTGAAAACCAAAAGAACTAGAGTAATTTAATAGGTAGAGCAGGGCCCATGTTCAAAAAGATATTTATAAGCATTTTCTTATAAATCCAAAACAACATTCTTCAATGTTTTTAATCAATTGCTTCTTCACCCTCATGGCATCTGGACTACTCTTGTTCTGTAGAACAGCAATTCCATGTAAAGATAAGCTATGAGCTCTAGAGATAAGAAGTTTTCTTCTTCAGATGTGATCCCTTCATAAAATGTGTATACTACAGTGGTACTCTAAAATGACTTTGAGCTTCTTCATTAACTTTAATTTCTATAATAGTTGAAAGACCTGAGAATAGATGCAAAATGAACAATTATCAGGTGATAGTTCATTGTCCCTTGACAAAAAATACTAAAAATACAGAACTAAAAAAATCTTCAAGCCACTTGGAAAATATCTTTAAGTGAAAGAAGATTGTGAGGAGGATACATTCTCTTCCTCTTCTTTGCAGGTTAGGATTATCTCACAATTACTTGGTTTGATTGATTACTGCTTCTTAAGGAAAGATAGGATTTAGGAGATAGGGTAAGGAATAGAAAAAAAAAATTCAAACTGAATTTGTGATTTATTTTTAATATAAAATTATTCTGCCCACTGAGACAAAACAGATTTATTGAAATTTTTTAAATTTCCTGGATACAGCATCACTGTTGTTAGATAAGTCTAATGAAATGGTACCTGTTTCCTAAGAGGTGTGAGAGAAAACCAAGATTTCAAGGTTTATTGAAATAGAAGGAATACAAAAAATGAGAAAAAAATGGAAATGTTACCTTTTATATGCTGTGCATCTGATTAATTAAAGAAGAAGCATTTTTAAATATTTTTATTTTTTCCTGATAATCCTACTTTGTCAAAAGTAGTTGATATTCAGTTTTATTTTTTTAACTTGTAAACTTCAACAATACTAGACTTGTTAAATAGCCTCAATTTTATAGCATGAAGGATATGTGAATATGAAAATACAAGTTTATGACATCATATCAGATTGAATAAGAAATGTACTTTACCAGAAAAAATAAGCTGTTGACTATCTTAAATTTCAGCAGGTGAGGCTATTAGATTCTGAGTCCCAGTTCAAATAAAGGAGTCAAAGTCATTACCCTGGCACAGGTGATGCATGGACCTTCATTTCAACAGTGTTTCCTTCTAGCCGAAAGAAATCTGTTCAGAAGAGCACTCAGATTCTAAATTATTTAAAATTTCATATTTTTTAAAATGAGATTTCCTTTTGTTTCATTTTGTTTAATTCTTGAGAAAATACAGAGAAGGCTAGCTAGCTGCTTGCAAGAGCCCGCACTGTGCATGGCGGTCAAAGACTGCAAGACAGGTAATGATAAAGACACTTGATATTTCATCCTCTGATCATTTAGGGCTTTCAAGCTGCTGCCTAATGAAATTTGACATCTGTCAAAATGATGAAAATCTGAAATGCCAATTTTTAAACAGCTGTGAACGTATTTTGCTGAAACTTACCGTATAGTTCTTCTCACTGTATATTTGTGAAAATCATGCTTTTTATTAGCTGTTCTTTCTGCTCTTCTATATATCGGTTTTCACAGACATTACAATTGTGTTAGAACTCCTCAAGCATAACACCTAAACAGTTTAGATTCCAACTGATCTGCGTTCTCATCATGAGAAACATGGCATGCAAAAGATTTTAACAAAAGCCAAGCTCTTCTTTTTCTACCTCATTGCTGTTTACTGCTTATTTTGATCTTAACCATTGCTGCACGGTCAAAAACTAATACGAACAAATTGTCATCACTCGTTATTTCATTCTTTCTTCTAAATTCTTGAATATATTGCATAATCCTATGCATAGAGTACATAGAGCCATAGAGTACAGAAGTCCATCCTTATCTTTTGCATACATGGCAGCAGGACAATATATGCCAAGTAGAAAGGTCTAACAGAAATGTCTGCTTTCAAAAATCAGGCAAACTCACCTGTGAGTTGCTCACAGTATTTTCTTTCTCTCAATACTGAGAGCTACCCTGGCATACGTAGTATTTTCATAGCTCTTTAATTTGGTGGTGCAAAGGTATTTCACGGTCCTAGTGAAATGGTACGTGCAGAGCCACTAACATCCTAATCTAAAAACCTACAGGTCTAAAAAAGCAAAGCGATGCACCCAAAATTTACTGGAATTACTAAAACAATCCTTTTGAAGTAAATCTTAAATATAACCCATGGTTCTGTGAAAAGTTTGTGTTTTCTAAACAACATAAAGAAGAATCTTTACAGCTGGTTCTGAATAAATTCTCATCCTCTCTTCGTCTCTCTTATAGAGATACTGATTTTAAAAGCCTGAGGAAATAAAATTTGTTGAAAATTATCTGGGGAACATTCCTTTCAATAAATCAGAAGCTGACACTAGATTTTAACATAGAATCTCTGCGTCTCCTTGAACACTTGAACACTGTGTATTTCAGACTCATTCTGAAAAACATTAGACCTGCAACAAATTTTCCCAGCAGCCTTTTGTGCTCTCAGCTTATCCATGTTCTCATCAAGATAAAGTTTTAGCAGTAAAATAATGACAGAGAGGTCATAACCAGGGAAGCAAAAAATATCTTTCATTGTATTTTAATATTTTAATTCTCAATAATCAGGAATAAAATGCAGTTCTAGTTAAAGAAAATCATACATGCATATGTTCATATAATGTAACAATGAAATATTAACATCTGTCATAATGATAGCTTGACTAAGCACTAAAAATATTAAACAAATGGCACACCTAGGGACATGATTTCATTCTAATAGTCTGAAGTGCTAATAGTAACGAACTCCTGGTGAAATGTTCTCTGTCTTCATAGAGAAGTGAGTTGTGTATACATTATGCTTGTTCAGCCCCTAAAGCTGTCTGTGGAGTAGCCACAGCACTTCAGTGGAAGTTACTGTCCATGCACAGGTTTATTACAGATGCTCTCTTGGATAGTGGCAGAGATTGACACAGTTTGAATGGTAGCCAAGGGAGTGCTGCAGGGTAGATGAAAACTTAAATATATTCTAATATCATGAAGTCACTTCCTCAGTGTGTTAAAGATACTCCAGTATAAATGCCCTTGCCAAAGCAAGGAGGATTTCATGCTTGGTTGCTTTCAGCTTCCAGTGAATAATTGAAATGCAAATAAAATATATGCTTTGAATACTTCATAAATGGATGTTAATTTAAATGCTTTTATGGTATGCTCTTTCAGAGACGAATAATGGCATTCCTTGGTGAATTTACACCATTATAAATCCCCATGCCTGAATGAAAGTAGTTTGCAATGAATTATGCCTTCAAGGAAAAGTGAGATTGCTACCTGCTGTTACTTCTGGTAAAAGTGAAAATCAATTAATTTAACACATTTTTCTCACATATTTTATTAATTAAACAACTGACCCAAAGCCTGTGATAAAGATATCTACTTTCTAAAAGGTACATTTTGATATTTATAGTTTAGTTAGCACTTCAATTAAGAAATGGTTTTGTTATAATTCTTGGGTACTTCCATTTCCTTTGAAAGCATTTATTTCCTTCAGCTTCAGACAGAAGAATCAGGCTAGATTCCTTGGAAGTGAAAAAGAAGGAAGATTTCCTATCCATGATAAAAAGTACAGAAGAGATGCTCACTGAAGCTGGACTACCTTTTGGGATACTTAAATAATTCTCTGCTTGGCCTGAACATTGCCTTTTTGGTGGTGAAACATCAAAGCAGTTAGAAGGCTGTGAAAACTCTGTCCAACAGATATCTCCATGTATATTTCTTTATCTCCAGTGACAATGACATCAGTTACAATGTAAAATTTGTACTGAAGAACTGGGGTAGCTGCATCTTGCTCACGGCCCGTTTGCACATTTGAATTTCCTTGTTTTGCCAAAAGATTCATCATCTTTCAAAAGATTATGGAAGTTGGATTCTGTGACTTTTGCATTGCAAATGTTTCTTGCCAGCAAGAAACACTGAAAAACACATGTCAGGTTTATCAAAAATCAATTGTCGTAATAAGAGTTGAAAAAAACAATTAGATAATTCACAGGAAATATATATATATATTTTTCAGGACAGTAGAGATTATATTTTCAAGCTTAAATTACAATGACCAGAATAAAAATCCTCATTTAAAAAGCATATTTGTATGTAATTTAAAGAAGTTAGTGCTTTAAAAAAAGGCATTGTACACTGTTGAGACATGATGAAATCAGAAAAAAGAAAGATGAGTATTTCTACTGTTAATATTTTTCACAGAAAGATAATTTGCATTATTTTCAAAACTAGAGTCTAATCTTTTTATAAAAATGGCAGTTTAATTATAATAAAATTTACTACACATTCAAGACTACATAGAAAGAAATGTATTGAGAAAACATCATTATGTTATAAAAAGCAGTATAATTTAACCTCTACTTCTATTAACAGGTATCTGATTATTGTCTGGCTTCCTTCTACTCTTCTAATTTGCAACAAAGAATTATAAACATAAGTTTTAAAGGTATTTCTCTGCACTCTCTGGTAGTAATTTTATTCGCCATTACAGACAACATCTGTGCATCAGTATAGAATATACGGAAGTGCTAGTTCTTTGTATCCCTCTTCCTTTGATCAATGCTCCTCCAAATAATATAGGAGATTGTCAAGATTTTCCTTCAGTGTCAATTTATCACAAAGAAAGCACCATTTCTTCTTGTAGGTATGAACTGATAGATTCCTGTTGAAGCCCATATTTATACCACAACTACTGCTAAAACACAGCGTTACCAGACAGGAATTCAATATTGGATTTCTCATACACTGAAAACCTTTACAAAAATATTCTCACTGATCTGAGGATATTTAAAAATTCCTTCAAATGAAATGAGTACCCTCATATTTACCTAGTACTTTTGAATTTTAATTTCTGTTAGTAACATCTCAGTTCTGATCTTTTTTTAAAAATATCTAGTCCTGCTGCTTCTCTTCCACCCACTCCCTCATTTTTTTTTTTTTGTTGTTTTGTTTTTTTTTAAGACAGTTCTCTCACTGCAAATGTTTCAGAGAGAGACATATTTTACATGTTATGGCTGAGTATGTGACATGGAAACCAACCTCCATACATTATAAGAGAAAGCCTTTGCTGGTTGGGTATATTATTTAGCTTTAGCCAATTTACACATGAAGTTAACCAGTAACTGCCTATAATTCTATAAGCAAAGCGATTAACATAAAATCAGAATGGAAGTTGCAGGAGGGTTGGAACAAGATGACCGTCCCTTCCAACCCAAACCATTCTATGATTCTATGAATATCATCCAAATATCTGAAAAGTAAAAAGTCAAATAAATGGATAAACAAGCTTATACAAAAGGCAGTATGTTTGTGGGGTTTTTTTTGTTGTTTGGTTTTTTTTTTTTTTTTTTTTTTTTTTTAGCTTCTCTTTCTGGTTACCAGAAAATTCAAAAAGCATTAAGAAATCCCCAGGAAAAATTTCTTCATTTCTAAGTATATTACCTTATTAAATCCAAAGGGTCAATGTAATATATGTCATTGTGATAGGTACATAAAAGTAATTTAGCTTTAAGCATATTTAAAAATTTAATAGACTCTTTTCATACAGAAGATTGAGAAAACTTGAATTTCTACCAAAACAGATACTTTTTTCATACTGTTGTTAAAATGATATTTTGCTATCCACTCAAAACTAATAAATACAAATACAGGTATATTTTCCTTCTCTCTTGATAAATAGAATTTCAATAGCAAATATAAAAGCACATCAAGTGAATTAATTTTTTGCCTTTTTTCCTCTCTGTCATAAAATCTTAGAATAAAATGATTAGATTTGTCACTTAATTGTCATTAAGTCCGAATCTTATTTACTATTCAATTGCTTATAGTCAGCAACATTGTTATATAAACATTTTATACATATGCTCTCATAAATCTTCATTGGAATAAAGGTTTACCAGTGCAGCATTTTCAAACTCCACGAAGTTCATATAGTAAATGTGTAAAATCAAGAGAATTTTGCCTAGGAAAATTGTAGGGAATTACTCTTTAATCATAGAACGGCCTGGGTTGTAAAGGACCTTAAAGACTACCTGCTGCCGTGGGCAGGGTTGCCATCCACTAGACCAGGCTGCCCAGAGCCACATCCAGTCTTGCCTTGAATGCCTCCAAGGACGGGGTATCCACAACCTCTCTGGATAACTTCTTGCAGTGTGTCACCACCCTCTGAGTGAAAAACTTCCTCTAAATGTGACAGATAATTGTGCCTATGATAAGACACAGAAAGGAATTAGCTCTTAGTAATAGAAGTTGATATTTCATGATAATATACGATCAGAAATTGATTTGAGAAGTCAAACTTTCATGAAAGTCTGATTTCTGCTTTGAAATACTTAAGGTGTATCTTTGAGTTTAGGCATGTGAGAATACTCTCCTGGCTTGGTAAGCCTGAAAGTAACAGCCCTGTTGAGAAAAAGTAGAGTAAAATGTATCAGCTTCCACTATCTTTGACTATTCAAATATGTTCTGCCTCATACCTCTCGCTCCCTAAGTCAGTGTGGTTCAACTGTGTGCCTAAGTCTACAAAAAGAACACTCAAAAAATAAATAACCATAAAGGAAACTTTAAACACACTTGTCAGAGAATGATTTCTTCACATAGTCTTTGGTCAAAGCTATGATAGTCCATAGATATTCCAGCTGTGTTTCTGGCTATGTCATCTCCTTTTCTCAGGCATGTCAGCCTGAAGGAAACCTTCAAGTTTGTTGAAAACAACACCACTTCTTTCATCCAATTGATCATTCAGAACCTTTTAAGAGTTTCAGTCTTCCTCTTTTGGCTTTTCACTATATTATAAATTCATAATTTTTCTGGTGAATAAAATTTTACTCTCCATTACAAAACTAATGTAAGAAACTGGACCAGTGACCTTATCCAAAGTCTCCTAGTAAACATATGAATACACTTAATTACCACATCTTTTCTGGGAAACAGATTTTTCTATGGAATTTTTTCTCAAAAAAAATTTTTTTTTCTTTTCTCTCTTTTTCTCTCTTTTTTTAATTTGTGTTCAGGATAAAATACATGATCAGACAAAAATAAAAGCTCCAAATATTCTATCCTTCTTTCTTCAGCTAACCTGCTGGTTAGGACACTGTGTGGATAAACTCAAGTTTAAATCCTCTCCTGATTCAGACAGACTGTTCTCCTAATATCTACACCCCATCGCAATTGCCTCAAAACCGAAGAAACTGAATCAGTCTTTTGCTCTACTCCATTAAATGTAATTATTTATACAGAATTATACATTCGGCTGAGAGAATGACAGCAGAACTTCATGCATTTGAATCACATAGAACATCAAGTTGTAACTGCCTTATCTGTCTTAATCAAGTGGATTAGATAGCAAGGGGTGGAGTATACTAAGGAAAGGCAAACACTCATTGTCCTCATCAGTCACTCTGATGAGTGCTAAAAAGGATTTATTCCTTCTGATATGGTGAAAAAGTGTACTACAAAGTGTCCAAAATACAATTTAGAACACGAACCACCATTCATTGTATTCATGTTGCTTTTGGAATTTGATAGGTCTTGTAGACTGTGTGTCAAGCTTTTCCTCTTTGCAATCAATGACACCATTCATACCAACATTAAGTGCTCACTGAAAGTCAATACACTGACACATTGAAATCTTGTACCATTATCATATACTTAAGAAAAATAATGCTAATAGAAGCAAACTAGATCAAGATTAAAGCAGATATATCAGAAATTAGGGCTAAGGAGAAAAAGTCATCTGAATAAATATTTGATAAGACTGTTGTAATATTACTGCTAAGATGGAGTCTGGTTGTATTACAGCTGGACATTCCACGGTAGGGGGGTTAGAGCTAGATGACCTTTGAGTTCCCTTCGAACTCAAGCCATTTTATGATTCCATGATAACAAATTTAGCTAATGTCTCAGGAAGGGGGAAGAATAAGAAGGACGTGGGGTTGAGCAGGTTTTCTCCTTTCCATAAATAGAAAGTTTCTCTTTCAGCTCTATGTCTGGTCAAAACTTCTGGTCACATTTGCATAGTACCACTGACAGTCTCTATGGAATGATGTCAAAGTCTAGAGAAGATAACGAATTATAAGATGGTCCTTGAAAAATATGAAGGAGTTAATGCTCCAGTCTTGTGACCTTGCCAGGGGTTATATCTCTTCTCTGAATGCAAAGTCCTCTGGGGTATGTAGTTCTTCTCTTCTGGGACAGGTACCTGGAACTGGAGCATTAACTCTTTAACTCCCAGTGCACTACATGATGTTATGATGTGGAATATCAATAACCAAAAATCATAAAACCATGACAATATAAATCAGCATATGGAGTTAAAACAGCTCCAAAATACACTTTTAGGTCAGTCATAGAATCATAGACTCAGACTCACAAGGTTGGAAAGGACCTGCAAGGTCATCTAGTCCAACCGTCCTCCCATTACCATTGCTACCACAAGCTACTAAACCATATCTCGTAGCTCCTCATCCAGATGCCTCTTGAACACTGTCAGGAATGGTGACTCCACCACCCCCCTGGGCAGGCCATTCCAGTACCTGACCGCTCTCTGAGAGAAAAAGTTTTTCCTTATGTCTAATCTAAACCTCCTCTGGTACAACTTGCAGCCATTTCCTCAGGTCCTGTTTGTTGCCTGGGAGAAGAGGCCAAACCCCTCCTCAGCACTGTAGAGTGCAATGAAGTCTCCTCTGAGCCTCTTCTCCAGACTAAACAATCCCAGCTCCCTCTGCCGCTCCTCATAAGATTTGTGCTCCAGACCTCTCACTGGTTTCATTGCCCTTCTCTGGACACGCTCCAGGGCCTCAATGTCTTTCTTGTAGTGAGGGGCCCAAAACTGAATACGGTACTCGAGGTGCGGCCTCACCAGTGCTGACTACAGGGGGATGATTACCTCCCTGCTCCTGCTGNGACAGCGAGGCTACGGGATGTCACGGGATAGTGGCCCTCCCGGCTCGGTAATTGGACAATGCACCTTTAGGGGTGTAGACGAAGTAGAACAAGAGTGTACTTAAACGGATGCCACGTGGAATAAAACGCCATTTTGCTGTTCATCATAGTGGTGTGTTATGCAGTTCTTGGCCCTGATCAGGTAATTGATCTGTTTCGCAAGGGTTGATACAGCATGAACAGAACGTGCACGGCAACACATTTCTCCTTTTTTTTACCTGACGTATAAAAATAAGTATCAAGAATACATCCCTATCATGCCTTTGCAATTCTGTTTTACAAATCACTGTAGTACATATTTTCAGTCATCTATTCTCATCTGTTTTATCATAAAAAGAGTAGAGCACCATTTTGCCTCTTTCTGGCATATTTTACAGAACAGTATCAGTGATGCTTCATGGCTAATTATATCAAAGGCAGCTGCAAGACCTAAACAAATTAGTTTGAGGACTTAACTCTCTGGTGTTGCCAAAAGGAGATACGCAGGCAATAAACCATTGCAGTCCTTCTGTCATATGTGCTGATTAAGGTTAAGGATTCTAGATGTCAGCAGAGACTGGAATAATTATATCAATACCCAGAAATGATTTCTTTCTATACCAGCTCCCTAGAGAGGGCCTGGAATCTTAATTTACTGGCTTCAAAAAAAGTTGTTTTTCCCTCTAGAAACACAAGAAAAACTCGAGGCATATTTCCATGTTGTGAGTCACAAGCTAAGCAAAGAAAAACTGGCCGAAACATCAGCAGAGCACATTTTGCAGTTGTCTTCTCCAGACTGAGCACTGTTCAAATAACAAGAGGAAAATGCGTGTCAATGATTTGTTTTAAGATCTGTGAAAATTCATTATTGTAACCTCATATGACAAATGCAAGAATTCACTACACTAGACATAGTTGATTGAAATTTTCTGTATATAACTGTTGAATCTGGTTTCATTACAGAAGAAAAAGATGACATTTAAAATTTAAAATCTTCTCATATAGCATGACTATCAATGGAGAGCTCTGTTATATATTCTTCCATCCAATTACAACCTGCTAATTCAGTCTTCTTTTGTAGAACAACATGAAGACATGCTTCACAACTAAAATGAATAAAGATGAACATCACAGTTTTTCATGACAAATGGATATTGCCTACCCTTATATATTTATGATTGCTCAACATAAAAATTCAGTTTGATCACATACAGTCATTAATTCACAAAATATTACCAATATTCTAATTCTTACCATAAAATCCTGCAGTGTGTCTTAAAAAATGCCACTAGAGGAACACCATAAATGCTCTGTCTAAATAACTCCATGCCCACTTACATAAAACATTCTCAAGATACTAATACTTTTATTTTCCAAGTCCATTTTGGGATTTAATTTTTTAAGGATGTTTGCTAGATACATTTTTAGCCTTAGTTGTCAACAGAGTCACATTCAGCTCTTGATTTTTGGCTAATATAGTATTTGTCTGTATTTTATCATACCAAACATTGTTAGGTGAATTATTCTGAAGGCTTGAAATTCCTGATTCTCTTTGTTTCCTAGGGAACAAGCTAGACAAGTTTAATTACAGTACTTGGAATGGAGAAGCAAACATTCAAACTCTTCAGTGTGTCTTCAAAATGTTTCAATTTAAGGCATTTCTCAAAATGATCCTTTTTATATTTTAAGTAGGATATTTCTATCATATCACCTTGATAGAAAGATGTTACTAAAACATCATGTTCATCATGTGTACCATGACAAATAACCACTAGCCTTCCACTGATCTTCTTGTCTGTGACTTGACTGTGAGTAATGTAAGACCCTGTCCTACATTCCACTTAATGTTTCCTTCCTAAGAAAAGAAGGTTTTAACTGTATTCTTATCCAATGCCCATGGTATTTTTTGAAAAGTTCATATGATAAGGGAAAGTAAGAAATTTTCTCCACATGCATGTTATTTACAGTGCATTTTAGGACACAAAGGAAACAGGAGAAATGAAGTATTGCGCTAGAGAGGTCTGTCCAAAGAATCTAATTCTGTAGCTTGAATATTTTCTTTGTGCTGCCAATATAGATGAATTGGAAGTAGGCTAGCTCTCATAGACCATAGCTATTCCTGGGATACAAGCTGTACTGGGATAATTGGGCAAGAGTGGAGTTGAAGGAGTGAAGGAGACAAAGCATTATGGACAGACCGCAGTGCCCATTCCTTATTCTCCTATGCCTGAGAGGGAAGAGGCAGACGAGGGTGGATGGGGGGAACATTGTCAGAATGAAAAGTTATACCGGGATTCTCTGGGTTAAATATATTTGAATACGTAGGAATACCATGGGAATACTGGGAAGTGTATAACTCACAGTAAAAGGAAATTAGGAATTTAAATGATCTCTCCTTGGGTGATTACATAGTAGGACTCAAAAACTGAAGATGCCTTAATGAGGATGCTTCTGAGTTTAAAAAGTTTGTGAATATTAATATCAAATGAAATGTATTTTTAATAGTAGTTATCTACCTGAGGAGGAAACAATTAAAGAAATACTTTCAAAAGGAAACTTAGATTTCTTTTATTAGTGTCCTGCTGTTCTTGTATAGTCTAGAGATCTTAAGAAACTGCCATGAAAATATCCAGGGTGAATTTACATGTACATGAAATAATAAAATGAAATAGATTATCTTTTGAAAATCATTCCAGCAATATTTTCTTTAAGTCTGCCTGGATACCTAAGTCTTCTGAAGCTATGAGAGACCTTTATTTCTTACACTCTCCGCACTGCCTTGTGCCATGAAGTATTTTGTTTTCATCTGCCTCATTTATGCACTGACATTGTTATATTCAGGTAAAATACCACTGTTTGACTGGCAACTATTTCTGGAAAATAACTGTGATCAAATATATTTATGTGAATGGTCAGTTGAAAAAGATTTGTGTGACAATTTGTTAAGATGGAAAATTTAAACGAATGCTCATAAACACTGATGTGTAGCATTTATCTGAGCTTTTGTTTTAAAATGACATTGTTTGCCTGCTTATGAATGGTAGTATTCACACATCTTCCTAAGCTGTCATAACATTCATCTTCTTAACAAACAAAAAAGGAAGGGTATCAAATATTCTACCCTTCGATCTTAGCACCTGAAAGAAAATTTGAATCTTAGCATAATCTGTATCTATATTTCATGAAAATCTTCACTACGCAACCACAGCCTTAGTCTAAAATAACAAGGCTTTGAACCATTCTTAAATTAACATATATCATGGCACTAGGTTATTTTCACTGAGAAAAAAATTGGTTTTTAGCTGATAGCAAAGAGGATTTCAGTTAACAAGCAAGTCCCATTTCCAGAATTCCATTTGCATCATTGCTGAATAATCTTTTACAAAGCAGATAAGTAAATATTCAATTGCCAGTGTATCCCATGCTCCATGACAAACATGGGAGGGGGTGGGAAAATCAATTTTTGAGAAATGGAAAAGGACAAAACTACTGAGGTATAAAATACTACATCCTTGTTTGACTGAGAGATTATAAAAGAGAGGATGAAAAGCAGAAATGAGAGAAAGATTTCCATGTTTTTCAATGTGGTTTGGCTACCAAAAATAACGTTCTATAAGTAAATATAGCACTTCTTGCAGCGTCTCAGTCTTGCAGCACTTAAAGTTACAGACACATGTATAGTTCATATTTATAATTAGTAGTGATAATTAAGAACCTAAGTGCATATGATTCATATAGAATGAATCCTTCAAAATTAATATCTGACACTAATTTATGTGAAAAATGATTGGCCTGTGAGCTCAGGACTCTGAAGAAATAGCAATCTCCAATCATGCTTCTGTGTCATCAACTTGTGGTCACTGCTACATTATTTCTGAACTATCTTTAGTGCTATGTTATAGGAACGTTTTGAATATTAGAGTCTAAAGGAGACAAACATGTTTCTTGTGTTCCTTTTTCAGTAACTTTTCCCTTCAGATTTTCATTTTCTTGGGCAGGCAATGAGAAAGCCATTGCACTGTACCTTCCCACATTGCTTTGGTTAAGAATTGCATGGAGGTAAGACCGAAGAAGTGCATCTTAGACCCTGAATTTTGTACATCTGCCTAAGAATGAATTCAGATAGAGCATGTACAATATGGAATGTTTCCCCTGTCACCACATAGGGAACATCTCTAAAAATAAAAGGCAGATACCAGACTATGTGGTAAAAAGAGTTCTCTCTTTAGGTGATCATTTTCTTCTTGTAGGCATTTCTGTGTCCACAGAAAACCCCAAGAAGGAAAGAAAGTAGTTAATTCCTGTCTCACGCAATCTAAAGTTTTCTGTTGTTTTTTGTTTTTTTTTCCTGAAATTAAATTTATTTTCTCACATATTTAAGTTCAATTACTTTCAATGAATAATAATAAGAAAAAACAAACTCTCCTTTAACATTCAGGAATATATCTCACAAATTATCTGAATTTTCCATATTCTAAAAATCATACATCTCCTCTGACCTTGTCTGAATGACTTAAATTTTTCAGTTTTGATATATCCTATAGGTCAGATGCTGAACAACAAATGAAAAACCATTCCAGAGACTTAAAAAATGACTAGGCCATTTACTTTTTTTCTTTTTCCTTCCTGGTATCTGTTCTAATACAGGTTATTGCAGAAGTTCAAAATACAGCGGTTGATTAAATACACAGTTCTGAAGTCTGCACTTCGGAATGAATTAAGTTTGTGCTAAAGCTAGAATACTCCAGGGTTTTGCACTCAAAGAAGGCAAACTAGCCTGAAAAGAATAATCCCTGTTTGGATGTGAAAAAATAATTAGAATTATCATTAGCAAATCAGCTCAAAGGAGAGAGAGATAATCCTGTATGATTTCTCATGTGTATATCTATCTAAAGATATCTGTGTTATTATTTATCAAAAGCAATGTAGCTCACACACTATGCAATATTTTACAGTTTACCTATTTTAAAAGAAGTGAAATGGGAAACAGCTTCTGCTCAACCAAACAAGAAAATTTCATTCTATTGACTTTCAGGTATCTTGTTTAGCCATCTTTGCTCTACGTATGTTCATTTAGCTGGTATTCAGGAAGAAGGAAAGCATCAATTTAGTAAGACAAAAAAGTCAGTTTTTCTTTTCACGCTATTTTTTTCACACTAGCCCGTTAATTTCTAAGGTACATTAAATGCATTGGGAGTTTGAAAATAAACACTTTGATCCACAGAATATTTCAGCTCGATACAGTATAGTCATTGCAAATTTCCAGGTCATAATTAGCTGTCCTATCTGTTTTTATCTCTGTTTTACCATTTGGTACTTCTCACTTCTTTTGCAAAATTATTTTTTCTTTTTTTTTTTTTTTTTTTTTTC
>JACDJE010000348.1:0-29258 GCA_016647715.1 Pavo muticus | reverse complement strand
TTTTTTTTTTTTTTTTTTTTTTTTTTTTAGCTTCTCTTTCTGGTTACCAGAAAATTCAAAAAGCATTAAGAAATCCCCAGGAAAAATTTCTTCATTTCTAAGTATATTACCTTATTAAATCCAAAGGGTCAATGTAATATATGTCATTGTGATAGGTACATAAAAGTAATTTAGCTTTAAGCATATTTAAAAATTTAATAGACTCTTTTCATACAGAAGATTGAGAAAACTTGAATTTCTACCAAAACAGATACTTTTTTCATACTGTTGTTAAAATGATATTTTGCTATCCACTCAAAACTAATAAATACAAATACAGGTATATTTTCCTTCTCTCTTGATAAATAGAATTTCAATAGCAAATATAAAAGCACATCAAGTGAATTAATTTTTTGCCTTTTTTCCTCTCTGTCATAAAATCTTAGAATAAAATGATTAGATTTGTCACTTAATTGTCATTAAGTCCGAATCTTATTTACTATTCAATTGCTTATAGTCAGCAACATTGTTATATAAACATTTTATACATATGCTCTCATAAATCTTCATTGGAATAAAGGTTTACCAGTGCAGCATTTTCAAACTCCACGAAGTTCATATAGTAAATGTGTAAAATCAAGAGAATTTTGCCTAGGAAAATTGTAGGGAATTACTCTTTAATCATAGAACGGCCTGGGTTGTAAAGGACCTTAAAGACTACCTGCTGCCGTGGGCAGGGTTGCCATCCACTAGACCAGGCTGCCCAGAGCCACATCCAGTCTTGCCTTGAATGCCTCCAAGGACGGGGTATCCACAACCTCTCTGGATAACTTCTTGCAGTGTGTCACCACCCTCTGAGTGAAAAACTTCCTCTAAATGTGACAGATAATTGTGCCTATGATAAGACACAGAAAGGAATTAGCTCTTAGTAATAGAAGTTGATATTTCATGATAATATACGATCAGAAATTGATTTGAGAAGTCAAACTTTCATGAAAGTCTGATTTCTGCTTTGAAATACTTAAGGTGTATCTTTGAGTTTAGGCATGTGAGAATACTCTCCTGGCTTGGTAAGCCTGAAAGTAACAGCCCTGTTGAGAAAAAGTAGAGTAAAATGTATCAGCTTCCACTATCTTTGACTATTCAAATATGTTCTGCCTCATACCTCTCGCTCCCTAAGTCAGTGTGGTTCAACTGTGTGCCTAAGTCTACAAAAAGAACACTCAAAAAATAAATAACCATAAAGGAAACTTTAAACACACTTGTCAGAGAATGATTTCTTCACATAGTCTTTGGTCAAAGCTATGATAGTCCATAGATATTCCAGCTGTGTTTCTGGCTATGTCATCTCCTTTTCTCAGGCATGTCAGCCTGAAGGAAACCTTCAAGTTTGTTGAAAACAACACCACTTCTTTCATCCAATTGATCATTCAGAACCTTTTAAGAGTTTCAGTCTTCCTCTTTTGGCTTTTCACTATATTATAAATTCATAATTTTTCTGGTGAATAAAATTTTACTCTCCATTACAAAACTAATGTAAGAAACTGGACCAGTGACCTTATCCAAAGTCTCCTAGTAAACATATGAATACACTTAATTACCACATCTTTTCTGGGAAACAGATTTTTCTATGGAATTTTTTCTCAAAAAAAATTTTTTTTTCTTTTCTCTCTTTTTCTCTCTTTTTTTAATTTGTGTTCAGGATAAAATACATGATCAGACAAAAATAAAAGCTCCAAATATTCTATCCTTCTTTCTTCAGCTAACCTGCTGGTTAGGACACTGTGTGGATAAACTCAAGTTTAAATCCTCTCCTGATTCAGACAGACTGTTCTCCTAATATCTACACCCCATCGCAATTGCCTCAAAACCGAAGAAACTGAATCAGTCTTTTGCTCTACTCCATTAAATGTAATTATTTATACAGAATTATACATTCGGCTGAGAGAATGACAGCAGAACTTCATGCATTTGAATCACATAGAACATCAAGTTGTAACTGCCTTATCTGTCTTAATCAAGTGGATTAGATAGCAAGGGGTGGAGTATACTAAGGAAAGGCAAACACTCATTGTCCTCATCAGTCACTCTGATGAGTGCTAAAAAGGATTTATTCCTTCTGATATGGTGAAAAAGTGTACTACAAAGTGTCCAAAATACAATTTAGAACACGAACCACCATTCATTGTATTCATGTTGCTTTTGGAATTTGATAGGTCTTGTAGACTGTGTGTCAAGCTTTTCCTCTTTGCAATCAATGACACCATTCATACCAACATTAAGTGCTCACTGAAAGTCAATACACTGACACATTGAAATCTTGTACCATTATCATATACTTAAGAAAAATAATGCTAATAGAAGCAAACTAGATCAAGATTAAAGCAGATATATCAGAAATTAGGGCTAAGGAGAAAAAGTCATCTGAATAAATATTTGATAAGACTGTTGTAATATTACTGCTAAGATGGAGTCTGGTTGTATTACAGCTGGACATTCCACGGTAGGGGGGTTAGAGCTAGATGACCTTTGAGTTCCCTTCGAACTCAAGCCATTTTATGATTCCATGATAACAAATTTAGCTAATGTCTCAGGAAGGGGGAAGAATAAGAAGGACGTGGGGTTGAGCAGGTTTTCTCCTTTCCATAAATAGAAAGTTTCTCTTTCAGCTCTATGTCTGGTCAAAACTTCTGGTCACATTTGCATAGTACCACTGACAGTCTCTATGGAATGATGTCAAAGTCTAGAGAAGATAACGAATTATAAGATGGTCCTTGAAAAATATGAAGGAGTTAATGCTCCAGTCTTGTGACCTTGCCAGGGGTTATATCTCTTCTCTGAATGCAAAGTCCTCTGGGGTATGTAGTTCTTCTCTTCTGGGACAGGTACCTGGAACTGGAGCATTAACTCTTTAACTCCCAGTGCACTACATGATGTTATGATGTGGAATATCAATAACCAAAAATCATAAAACCATGACAATATAAATCAGCATATGGAGTTAAAACAGCTCCAAAATACACTTTTAGGTCAGTCATAGAATCATAGACTCAGACTCACAAGGTTGGAAAGGACCTGCAAGGTCATCTAGTCCAACCGTCCTCCCATTACCATTGCTACCACAAGCTACTAAACCATATCTCGTAGCTCCTCATCCAGATGCCTCTTGAACACTGTCAGGAATGGTGACTCCACCACCCCCCTGGGCAGGCCATTCCAGTACCTGACCGCTCTCTGAGAGAAAAAGTTTTTCCTTATGTCTAATCTAAACCTCCTCTGGTACAACTTGCAGCCATTTCCTCAGGTCCTGTTTGTTGCCTGGGAGAAGAGGCCAAACCCCTCCTCAGCACTGTAGAGTGCAATGAAGTCTCCTCTGAGCCTCTTCTCCAGACTAAACAATCCCAGCTCCCTCTGCCGCTCCTCATAAGATTTGTGCTCCAGACCTCTCACTGGTTTCATTGCCCTTCTCTGGACACGCTCCAGGGCCTCAATGTCTTTCTTGTAGTGAGGGGCCCAAAACTGAATACGGTACTCGAGGTGCGGCCTCACCAGTGCTGACTACAGGGGGATGATTACCTCCCTGCTCCTGCTGGCCACACTATTTGTAATGCAGGCCAGGATGGCATTGGCCCCTCTAGGCCGCCTGGGCACACTGTTGGCTCACATTCAACTGAGCATTAACCAACACCTCCAGGTCCCTTTCCTCTTCACAATCATCCAGCCACTCATCCCCAAGCCTATAGCACTGCATGCGGTTATTGTGACCAAAGTGCAGGACCCGGCACTTGGCCTTGTTAAACCTCATCCCATTCACCTCAGCCCAGTGATCCAGCTTATCTAGATCCCTCTGTAGGGCCTCCCTATCCTCAGGCAGATCAACACTTCCTCCCAACTTGACATTATCAGCAAACTTACTGAGGGTACACTCAATCCCCTCACCTAGGTCATCAATAAAGACATTAAACAAGATGGGCTCCAGTCTTCTGTAAGTATTAAGTGGTTTCTAAGTAATCCAAGATGCAGAACAGCTTTTACTAGAGCTAAAAACCTCACAGCTTATAAAGATGAGGTAGAGTGAATATTGCTTTTTAGCTGCTCTGAGCACTGTTTTTTCTCTTTGACTCCCATGAATCACTGAATCCTTTGTGCTTAAATTTCTTACAAGCAGCAGTGAATAATGAAAGCACAGTAGCCTTCACAGACACTTCAGAACTGACATCTCTGCTCTCTGTGCACAGGCAGATACACTATTACTGATAAAATTCTGGGGTTGCCCTTAATTGCACTATTTTAAAACCCCACTCCAAACTTCACTGGAGTCATCTGAAGACTTGACTGTTGTTCTGAGGAGTCAAACAACCTCAGCATGATTACTTCTTTGTTTTTCACAGCTCTTCTCCACAAAAATAACAAAACTAAGATATCTGAAATATGATCATATAATGTGAAGTCTATCAGGGGCATACCAGAAACAGAACATGATCATGTTTTGGGGTTGGAACTAGATCTTTAAATTCCTTTCCAATCCAAGCCATTCTATGATTCTATTCTATGAATATGCTGTCACATAGTTAACAATGTAAGTATAAGGAGAATTAGATCTTCTGTTTGGTTTGTTTTATGGTTTGATTTCATTCATCTAGCCTAACCCGGATTATATGCTACCTTGCTGTTTGATCTGAATTATAATGAGGTACACATAGGTCTCCAAGAATTGACACTGAGTTGCAATTATTAGTAAGTTGGACTTAGCTATATTTCATTACATAGATATTTATTTTTCTCTCCTGAACTTCAGTATATAGCTGTCACCTTCAGCTCAGAACTCTCCAAAGTTTTTAAGGAACTTGAGCACATTACCAAAGTCACACTGCAATAACTAATAAATTGCACCTGTGGACTCCTCTCTGTTTTATTTATACTCCGTATCACAGGTTATTAACAGGAAATAACCCACTGAGATACAACACTCTTGTTTACAGTAAGATTCTTGTAGTGACAGCAGGAACGCAAAACATAAAAACAACAGGGAGCACACAACTAATAAAAAGACAAGGGTCTATAAAGTGGAGGAAAAAAAAACAGAAAGCCAACTGTGAAAGCAAAAATAAAACAAAATAGTCTTCCATCATAAAACAATCAAAATCCACAGTATACTTACAGATATCAGGAAGATCAAATACCCACTGAGTTTGAATACTTATGGGTGTCAGAATAGAAGTCAGGAAATCTGTGAACTAGAATTAAAACTTTATCAGCAAGATATATCTTCCCCCAAAGATTATTTCTGCTTCCATCTAGCAAAGAAGAAAAATAAAATAATCGAATGAGAAAAACTTAGCATTAAATATTATATATATATATATGTCTCTCTCTCTCTCTGAGAAGCTTTTGAAACTGTTTGGAGTTGTTATTCACTTAAAAATTATTTTCAATTGGACTCCTGGTATTTTTATAGATATTCTGATACATACATTGGATAGATGCCATAAAAATATTAACCATTCAGTTGCTCACCATCAGAAGTTCTCTTTGTGATACAAGAGAAAAATCACCTGAGAAAATAATTAGAATCTGAATATAGCGATTATTTTATACATCATGTTATATTCTGTATAATTTTTTCAGCATAGCTCCTTGTTTTGTCATTCTCCCCATCACACTTTACCTCGTGTTTCTCTATACTTGTATTTAGTATCATCTTATGCTCTCCAAGGCAGAAAGATTTGTCAAGATGAAGACAAAGCTTTTTAATAAAAATGGGAGGTGAGGAATTCTTCAATTTTTGCAGAAAATATAAAATGCTAAAGTTTTAAACATTTATTAGTTAACAAATTTAAAAGTTCCTTCTATCAAAATTAAAGGCAGAAATATTTCTTACAAGTAAGCACTGTATATCAAGATTGGAACTATAGCCACAAATGAATTGTGGTGTTGGAAAAGGTTAATTTTGGTATAAGGCACACAGTTACAACATCACCTCATGCTGAAGTGCATCTTCAACTTTATCTCGCAATGAAATAATATATTCTTATGATTCAGACAAGCTTACATATCACTCACTTCCAGAGAATATTGCCATGAAAGAGGACCAAAGTCCCAAGGTACTGAAACGTGATGTAGATCACATTATGTCACAAGGGGAAAACAGCAAGAGAGAGAGGTAAGGGGAAAATACTTAAGGTAGCTTTTGAGAATCCAGTCCTGCTTCTTCCTTGAATCATGATTCTGTGGTTCATACAATGAACTCTTCGATATGATTTCCTCATCTCTTAGTTATTCCAGCATCCATGCAGTGAATAACTACACAATTACTCTGCAAATCTTATCTGCCCTTAACAGATCAATGCAGTTTTGTTCAGACAAGGTATCAGTCAGTGTCCCTGAGTATGCTCCTCAGGAGTGGGAAGGTTTTATAATGTAAGTACTGCTCTCATTATTCCTCATGCCACTTTGACTATCTGTACTAAAACAAACTAATTTCAGTCAGTACAGGTACCGCTTCCTGGTCTAGTCACTGTCCTATTGCATTAATTCTCTATATTACAACACCTGATCACCAGCTCCTCTGGAGCTAATACCTTGTTGCACAACTTCACTGAATGTCTGCTTTGCATAGATGACTAGTTAGTAGTATGCTGTTTTCCTGTATTTCTCTTTTCACTTCCTATTTTTTTTTTTAATTATTATTTGTCTTCTTCATTCTGAACAACAAACCACTTGACAATGTTGTCAAGATGGCTGAAGTAGAGAAACATCTGCATTATTTTCTTCAGCTGAAAATGGAATCATCACTGTTACAAATAGCTTCAGGCTTATATATCACCTTCACCCTCATCCCTCCTAATGAGCATAAATATTTGATTTATTCACTTTTTGCTGGACTTAAAGTCATTGTCTATAGCAGTGGCAGTGGAAGTGATATACAGTGTAAGTCATGCTGAGTCTGAGTAAGCTTGATCCCTAGTGATGTTTTCCTAGGAGAAAACCAGCCTTCTTGTATGTTTCTGAAGAATTATTTCCCTAAGTTTTACTTTAAAAATAGTGAACAAAATTCTCTGTAGTATTTCCTGTGCCCTTGTATGTAACTAACAGGTTCAAAAATGATTAATATTTGCATTCTAAATATCATGTATTATTAGTTTTATTTGATTCCTTGTCACTCTATCAAATGTTGTACTGTCTCCAACAAATCAAGGAAATTAATTGCTCTCATTCACATGAGTTATCAGTTGTGTTTGCCTCAGGACAGTGCTAATATATTGTGTAACCTGCACATTATGCACTTTGTTTCTCTTCATCCAATATATATTGGTCTGAATGTAAAATTAAGTATTTACCAGTCATAATTTTAACTATAGGGAAAAGTTACAAGCATACTTTTTTTCTTAAGAAGTGATGTGCAAATCGAAATTTAACTGCCAAATCAGAAGCGTCCAGTTACTCTACAGTACAATTTTATTTTAACGTACAATGGAGAATTTTGCTTAGCTCATATGTATCTGATACATTTAAAAGAAGAAAGAATTAAAAATATACATTTACAAATGAGTACAGTGGTCTTTGGAGATACAACATCTCATTTTCAATTCAGTTGGCAAGAACACTAATTACATTATCACATATACAGCAGCATTCAGAAAAGTTATTCATTCATCCTGTAAGACCCAGGATGTCTGGCAGGTCACTGCCAATAAGCTCTACACTGAGAATCTCAGATGATGGTCTACAAAGAAAATTAAATGTGCAGTTGTTTGCAAAAAAATCTCTCATAAAGAAACTAAATCTCTGAGATTAACCTCTTTGCTTGCTCAATGACTGGGTGAAAAAAAAATCACATTCCACAAACAAAACAAAACAAGATCTCTATAGCCTTCATGAACATAAATGAGAAAAAAAAGGAAAGAATATACTGGTTGACGTGCAAATCATAAAACGTAAGATTATAAGGGATGTCATCATGCCAGAAGTCAACATGCTTTGGGTGGAATTCACCCTTCTCAAAAGAGGAGAAGAGTCCTTGGGGAAAAGCTAGCAGGGCTCATTGGAAGGGCCTTAAACTAGGTCTGAAGGGGGGACGAGGAGGATAGTGAGCCTTTACATAAGGTGTGGAATGGCGTAGCTATATTAGAGGATCAGGGTGTTAGCAGGGGCCCCTCAACCTGCTGCTCTGAGAGGTGCTGGCAACACTGCAGCACATACAAAATCCTATGATGATGAGGCAGTAACTGCTGGGGCAACAGGAGAAGACAATGGGGAAACTCAATGGAAATACTTGAGAAGAATGAAGGAGTTATCCTCTAAGAAAGCAACAAGACCACATGCCCAGTTGAAGTGCCCCTACACCAATGCACACTCCTTAGGCAAAAAACAGGAGGAGCTGGCATCCCACTTGTTTTCAAGTGTAAAATCAATGGTTACACATTGACACATTTAAATGTTAACATGGAACAAAAACTGAGCTGACTTGACATTGTAGTACAGAGAGTTCAGTCAGTTGACATGTTTTCTGTGTAAGCAGTTTAGACAACTCTTTTGCTTTCTATCTAGTTTTTTATTAGATTTCAGGAAGTAGATCAGCTGATTTTAGCAGTAAAAGTTCTATCTATTTTAACAGTTATTCATGAATCATTGTCTGAAGCTGAAGGACAAGTTATTTCTACAGACATGATCCTTGTTTCTTTTCCAACTTCTTCCGCACGTTTGACAGAGCCTATTGTTCATTATGTTCTTCTGCTGGCACAACCATCCAGAACAGAGGAATAAGTATCAAAAGAGATAATTTTTGACAAGTAATTTTTCTGACAGGCTCAATGAGAGTATTTCTAACCATAGTTTAAACCCACACTTACTTTATGAAATTCAAGATAAGCTTTCCCAATAACGTTTAAGGATGCACAGTTTTGGACCATTGTATTCATATCTTCCCATATTGTAAAGGACCACAATGTAAGGCAGCAATGTAAGGCAGATCGCAGTGTTTACTGAGGGATTTCTTAATTTTATACAAAACTATTTTTTGAACTACTAAACGTTTTTAGAAAATTATGAATTCCTGAAACTGACTTAGACTATGAAAAAACCTCAGCTTTAATGAACTACTGAAATGACTAAGTTATAAATACTCATCTTATTACTACGATGTCATCTTTAGCTTCTGTCGTGCCCATTTTCCTATTAGATTATAAGACTGTTTAATATCAGATAAACTCTTTTCAAGACAGATATTTTGAAAATCTCATTAAAATATCTTGTTACCTTCTCTCTCAAGAGGAAAAAAAAGAGAGACAAAAATGGAGAAAAAAACAGACAAAAAAACCCCACCCATAACTTAACAAACCGTACTTTTCATGAGTAGTATTTTGGTAATTCTTTCAGATATTTTTTTTTCCAAAATATTTATACTAAAACAGCATTCTGTAATGACCTCATCAAAACTCCTGAGAAACAACATCCCTACTGAATTGGCACATTTAAATATAGCCAAATAATACCCCTTTAAAACACAGTACTATCTTAAAAGCTCGTTCTCTACTGGCTATCTCAACAATATGTTCTTTCTCACTGCCACTGATGGAAGGATACTGTTTACCACCTAATGAAAGGTAACCTCTTCTTCGCTTCCCTTCCCACTTGAGTTTGGCTATAGAAAATTACACATAGAAGATTTTAATCTGAATTTTACTTAATTCAATAACACCATCTCCTACTGTTGTTCACAATGTTATCAGTTTTTGCAGTGTTACAAGCTATTGTTGACTTTTTTACTTATATTCCTTGTAATCTTCATTATTGTTTTTATTTTAGCATTGGAGACATTCCTGAGGCTCAGAAACTGACGAGACAAGGAATCTAAACTGATATTAATTTGATTCAAATCACCTGTACAGTACCTCTGCAGCAGTCTGAACAACTGCACAAAATACAAATATATTGTCCAGTGTTTGAGCAGTGGGACTTTTCACTCCTCTAGTCCTCAGCATCCTCAGTGTGAATATAACTTAATATTATCCTTCTTTCCCTATTATCTTAACAACTTTGTCTCTCAGTGCTAGATCTAACTTAAGTAACAACAATCATTGGATCTTTAAGTAATCTCTTTAGCACCCATTGGATCTTATCATTAATGGTCTTATCAGCAATGAAGTAAGTAAAAGAGTTCATTATTCAAACAGATACCCATGAATATATTTTGTCTTCAAAACTGATGATGGAAAATTCAAAGAACAGAGCTGAAAACAAACTGTCTGTATTTTGCATTTGTTGTATGTTACTAATAGTATTTTCAGCAGAGTTGAGAAAATACCTCCTTGTATTTCAGTGGGTCTATCCACAGAGTAAGCTATGTAATTTTATCAGAGTCAAACTCATGGATTACTTCTACAAGATGCTAAAGTGTTACATTAAACGTGGTAAAGTGCTGCCGAGGCTACTTTCATAGGAGCCTGAAGAATTAGTTGGTCTGCAAAGTTAAAGTAAGGCAGCATGCCAGATAGTTTGCCTTCAAGTTTGGAACCTATCTCACTTGTCTAGTTGCAGAGCATACAAGGTCTTCTGACCTCTGTGCTATGCCTCAATGCACCCCACACTACCATCTCTGTCCTTTGATGTTTACATTAGTCTCCTATTTTTCCAGCTGTGCAACTGAAGAATGATGAGAGATGGAGCAACAGCCCTGACAGTGCCAAAAAGTCACACTGACTCTTAGACAGTATAATCAACTGCAGTGTTCTGTTCATCTTGCTAATCATAATCTCCTGAATTGAGTAAGCCATTTTTAGCTGAAACCATAGAGTATGGTCTAAGCAAAAGCATGACAGTTGCATTAATCATAAATGACTGAAACACTCTTGACTACAGTGAGGGTTTGATATATGCTGCAGATAAGCTGAATTTATACCTGTTATCTCACTATGGCTCTGAAATTGCATCTCAGACATCTATGTGTTTGTGTCTACTGTAGTGCCAGGACTTTTGAAGTTGAAATTCACCTCCATGATCTCTCATCATGACTCAGCACAGGATGTGAAGCAAGGAAACTCATTTCCAGGCTATTACTTCAGTCTATGCTGGGCATCTCTTTGCCAGACTCACATTGGTTGTAATGCTGCAATTTGGAATTACTGAGATGACATTGTCAAGGAAGTACCATGGGTTATTCATCTAGATCGAGGTCTCCTGGCATTATTTTCAAAAGTGGATCAATGCTAGCATAAACAACATTGTCAAAATCAGGATGGCCTTGTGTGCACTACCCAGTTTGAGCACTGACAGCTGGCTGACTCATCCAAGAAAAGCAGCCAGTGAGGATTGTAGAGTTCACTAATTACTGCCTCTCTAGTAGAATGCAGAATGTGATTTCCTCATCTATAACTTTATACACTTCATCCAGACTATACAGCTGTGGAAGTTTCTGTTATTTTTTGATAGTAGGTCCTGAACTCTTCTTCCATTCCTTGTATATCTTTCATCTTCTCTGCCTTCCTGAAATAGTCTAAAGCCTGTTCCCAAAACATCACCACAGCAGCATCCTCATTTCTTTATTCAGCCCAAATTGGAGTTTTCTATTTCTACTGTGTAATAAAAATCTCCCCACTATGCCTTTCTTCACCTAGGGAAATCAGGGACAAAGTTTCTTCACAGTCAAGGTTGTTTTTACTCTTTTCCCACATATATAAATGGCATAATCAAATATCTGTGAAATGAGAGCTTACACCATTTCAGTGTCTGCATATATACAACAGAAAGGAGGTTATTAAAGAAAATATCATATTTCAGCTTCAATTCATATATACACACACAAACCTCTCATCTATTCCTATAGATGAGAGATGAGGGCCACAGTGTTTTGAGCTCTTAAAGAACAAACATGAGCTACAAGGTTTTCATTTTAACATTTTTTTTCCTATGGTGTCTTAGACTGTAATTTCCTTCTAGGGTGTTATGGTTTAACCTGGCAGGTGGTTGAGCACCAGACTTCAAGTTGCTCACACACTTTCCAAGTGGAATGGGGAAGAAATCAAAAAAACCCAACAAAATAGAACTTGTGGGTTGAGATAAAACTTTTCACTAACATAGAGAAAAGGATAATAATTATGACTATATATACATACATAATTATATATAACAAGTGATGCACAAGCAATTGCTCACCACTCACCAACCAATGCCCAGATGCACCCTCAAGCAGCAAAAGAGAGCCAGATGAACTCCCACCCCTTTCAAAACTCTTTCCACATGATGTCATACAGTATAGAATATCCCTTTGACAAGTTTAAGTCAGCTGTCCTAATTTTGTTCCCTGGCAGCTACTTGGGCCCTTTGCTGAGAATGGCCTTGGCTCTGTATAACACTGTTTAGCAGCAGCTGGAAACAGCAGTATGTTATCCACACTGCTTTTCTCATAGAACCAAAATATAGCATCATACCAAACACTCTGAAGAAAAGTTCAATCTCAGCTGAAACTAGGACAGAGAAGTTCAATAAATTAGATGCAAACTGAACAAAACTCTCTCTCTTTAACTGACACTTATGTCACCATTTTCCAATGGGAGAGCTTCAAAGTCAAGGATCTTCCCACAGGTTATTAAATGAGGATATCATTTTAGAAGCCCCAAACAATAAATCTTCCACTTTCAAGACTTAGCAACTTTATAGTACTTACCTAAATAAGTTATGACTACAGAGCACCCCTTAAGGACAAGCCCCAAGCATGCACACTTCAAATACAGTCTGCTTCACAGACAAACAAAAACCAGAGAGAACATTTACATATACAAAGCTTGTCCATTCTATCTCTTGCCTTTTGAAATTACTCACTTCACAGCTTGAGAATATTTTCATACAGACCATACTTGATTAATGGGGCCAGCTCACATTAGTAGCAGTTCTTTCTAGAAAAACTTTGATACAGGCCATCTGTCAGAGCATTAGGCACAGTATCCAAAGAGAGAGAAAGAACATAAAAACCGGCCATGTTCTGATATAGTTCCTCCAAGCTGCTGAAAAGAGATTTGGCATCGATATAAGCAAAACCAGGATGACTTGTCCTCCACCATTTTTCAGAGAAACCTTAAATCCAGATCCTGGACTTTTAATCCATATGTTCAATAAAATAGACTAGTTATCACTGTTTTTAAAGTAAAGTATGAAAAGTGCACTGTCCTGTTAAAAAATGACTGGAAATCTTCTGTTTATATCTTTTATTTTCTTATGAGCCAATAAAAGTGAAGTAGTATGTGAACTGCTACATACTGCATAGTAACAACCTCCCTGCTTTCCTATTGACAACGTTTTGAGATCAGTTTTGAAATGCAAGCTGACTAGCTTAATTGTGAACATACAAAAAGGCCATGGGGAAGACCTGCAGAGAAGGACCTGGGGGTCCTGGTGGATGACAGGTTGGCCATGAGCCAGCAGTGTGCCCTGGTGGCCAAGAATGCCAGTGGGATCCTGGAGTGCATTAAAAGGAGCATGACCAGCAGGTCAGCGGAGATTATCTTCCCCCTCTATTCTGCCCTGGTCAGGCCTCACCTGGAGTACTGTGTCCAGTTCTGGGCTCCTGGTACAAAAAAGACAGGGATCTCCTGGAAAGAGTCCAGCAGAGGGCCACAAAGATGATAAAGGGCCTGGAGCATCTCCCCTAGGTGACCTGAGTCAGTTCAGCCTAGAAAAGACAACTAAGAGGTGATCTTAGTAAAGTTTATAAATATCTTAAGCATGGGAGACAAAAGGACATGGCCAGCCTCTTTTCACTGGTCTGTGAGACAGAACAAGGGGAAATGGCCATAAACTAGAGCGTAGGAAGTTCTGCACCAATATGCAAAAGAACTTCTTCATGGTGAGAGTGAGCACTGGAACAGGCTGCCCAGGGAGGTTGTGGAGTCTCCTTCTCTGGAGATATTCAAGACCCATCTGTACACTTACCTGTGCAGCCTTCTGTAGGAAGCCTGCTTTGGTGGGGGGGGTTGGACTCAATTGTCTCTAGAGGTCCCTTCCAACCTGTACAACTCTGTGATCATGTCTTAAATATTAGATCATAGTCAAAATCCACTTTCTGTTAACATTTCTCAATCAGTGAAAATCCTGATGATACAATATTTGTGAAACAAACAAGTAAATAATGAATGCACTGTCCAGATTTTTCAAGTGAGTATTGATGATTACTCCCATGTGTAACTGTTTCTACATTAAATGTTTACGGTTTGCTATGGAAATGCTTCTTTCCTCTCTCTCCTTTCCTTTCAACTGTTACTGCCTGTAATGAAATGAACTAACTGCTTGGTTGTCATTCTTGACTTTTTTTTTTTTAAATAAAAAACAACACCTTAAATTTCCTTTAAAATGCATTTGTTACATTGTACAGGCGATGAAAGAAGTGAAATTGATTGGAGAGAAAGAGTGACTTAGAATTGTACTAAGGAAATATGTATTAGCGTGAGATTTCTCAATGTTTTGAAAGTATTACCTCATTGAAAGTGTACAGAAATAATCAAACATGAAGGGAGGAAAAAAACCCATCTAAGTAACAGCTGTGGTTTGGATAGCCAGAAGTATTTAGAGCCCTAACAAAACTACAGAAGTTACAAATTTTTTAAACAAATGATAAGCTGTACACATAGCTCCACTTTTTCTAGTTGCTTCTTCCATCCATAAGTCATGTATTATTTTTTCCTCAGGCTGACATGCCTTCCTGTTCAAGGTAGACCACAAAGGATCTATTGAATTTAACACAATTGGTTAGAGTGAGATACTTAATTAAATATTTATTCTCCAGGATTTTTAGCAGCACTGGAACTGTATTAAGCCTGATTCCAAGTTGAGTCTACTATCCACTGCACCATCTCAGATACAAAAGCAAAATTTTTATCTCTCCATTTTGTTTCAAAATCATATAAATATATTCTGACCCAGAGTACAGAGAGATTGGTGCAGTCACATGTAGCTATTTTATGCCCCCCAAAAAACCCAATACTAAATACAATTCATGCTACTAAAACAAAATGTCCACTGTACTTATGATATATCCCCACACAAGGAGCAGCTATGGTTTTTAATTTCCTCCCTATACCCTATTATACCTTATACATACACACTCATTTACTAGTCCTAATCCCCGTCTTGGTGAATTTCTTGAACTTTGCTTTCTCAAGGCTACATGTACAATGTATTCAGATAAGAATGGGCTGGTAAAGAGAGTTCAGGTAGTTTCATAAATTCTATGCAAACCTATAAATCATATTTCTTGACATCAGTCAGAGTCATAGTGTGCTTTGCCTTATTAAGATATCTCATATGGCAAGACAACTTTAATACTCTAGTAGAAACGCACTGGTGATTTGCATGATTGAGTGCTGTTATTTGTAATCACCTCACTTCTTGTCTGAATGACTTTCGGCAGAAGTATGAACAGCAGCATCATATTTCAGGCACCAGCATCAGAACCTCACCAATCTCCAACATTCTTGAGCCTTAGAATCATTCTTTATGGCTCACGTAGTCAATGAAACTTAAAACTACCTTCAGTTTCAAAATCCTTCACTATGTTTTATTCTACTGCTAAGATTGACCTGTGTACAATCAACAAATACAAAGAGTGGTGTGATTAGACTGGTATTCTACGGATTGTATAACTAGAAAGATTATCATGGTGGAAAGGGATAATCAAAAATAAATGAAAATGCTCACCCATACATAGGCTCACAGAAGAACTCCAAAGGGAACAATCTCCAGAAAGAGATCCTTCTCCAGTGGCAGTCAACCCTTAAATGGGTTCTAGGAGAGGTGGAGCCAGGCTCCAACCCTTCCGGTCACACAGGTGAATTGCTTTCACCCGTGCTCCCACGGCTGACTCAGTGCTTGCCTCAGGTGATCAATCAGTGGTTCAGGCCGTGATTCAACGGTTCCCATACAACCTGTCAAGGTCAACACACCACAATTACACATTTAAAGGCACATAGATTTTAACCAAATAATCAAACTTCATTTTCTTTCTCAGAAAGATCCACAATAAATCAGATGAGAACCTATTTGAATATCTGTCCCAGTTCTGGTTGACATATGGTTAATTGTCTTCATTGTATGTGACTTAGTTCCAAGTTATGAAAATGAAAACATTGTTTTAGCTATTGCAGAAAAGAGTTTGAATAGAACCAAGGATTTTTCTGCCTTTCATACCGGTCTGTCAGTGAGGAGGCTGGGTGCATAGGAGGCTGGGAAAGGAGACTGCTGGGATAGCTGACCCAGTGGTACTATGCTCAGTAATAAAACTCAGTGGAAAAACAGAGGAGTGTTTGTCTTCTCAAGTAACCATTATGCATCACAGAGCTCTGCTTTCCTGGAAATGGCTGAACATTTGCCTGCTGATGGGAAATAGCGAATTAATTCCTCATTTTGCTTGTCATGCACATGTAGCTATTAAAGCATCTTCATCTCAACCCACAAGTTTTCCCATAATACATTTCCACTTCTCTTCCCCATCCTGCTAAGCAGGCAGCTATGTGGGACTTAGTTGCCTATGATGCTAAAACAGCAATATTAAATTCTAATATTACATAAAAATAACACTGAAGCGAAAACTGATTTCTGTTTTAATATTGTTTCCTCTCTTGTAGGACTAGTTATATTGAAATCACCAAAAAAAGGTGTCACAGAATCACAGAATCATAAGGGTTGGAAGGGACCTCCAGAGATCATCGAGTCCAACTCCCCTGCCAAAGCAGGTTCCCTACACCAGGTTGCACAGGTGGGCATCCAGGCAGGTCTTGAATATCTCCAGAGAAGGAGACTCCACAACCTCCCTGGGCAGCCTGTTCCAGTGCTCCTTCACCTTCACTGTTATGAAGTTCTTGCTCACATTTTTGCTGAACTTCCTTTGCTCCAGTTTCTGGCCATTTCCCCTTGTCCTGTCTCCACACATTGTTGAAAAGAGTCTGGCCTTGCCACTTTGCTCCCTACACCTTAGATATTTATAGACCTGGATCAGGTCCCCTCTCAGTCTTCTTTTCCCAAGGCTAAACAGACCCAGTTCACTTAGCCTTTCTTCACAGGGGAGATGCTCCAGGCCCTTCACCATCTTTGTGGCCCTCTGCTGGACTCTTTCCAAGAGATCCCTGTCTTTTTTGTACTGGGGAGCCCAGAACTGGACACAGTACTCCAGATGAGGCCTGACCAGGGCAGAGTAAAGGGGGACAATCACCTCCCTCGACCTGCCAGCCACGCTCTTTTTAATGCACCCCAGAATGCCATTGGCCTTTTTGGCCACAAGGGCACACTGCTGGCTCATGGCTAACCTGTCGTCCACCAGGACAGCCAGGTCCCTCTCTGCAGAGCTCCTCTCTAGCAGGTCATCCCCCAGCCTGTACTGGTGCATGCAATTATTCCTCCCTAGGTGCAAGACTCTACAATTGCTTTTGTTAAACCTCATCTGGTTTCTTACCGCCCAGCTCTCCAGCCTGTCCAGGTATCACAGCCAATCTGAAACAAAAGTAACAAAAAACTCAGATGAGAAAATTTGACTTAACAAAAATTTCCAGGCTAATTCCTAACCTATGTTTCTCTGAGCAAGAATCTGAATATCTCTGTAGCTATCAAGAGAACACTGAGCATGAGGTTCATTTAATCTCCATTTTTACTTACTTTTTGGAAGACAAACATTTTAAGGAATCTTCTTAACAGCATATCCTTTTGGTTTCGGAATACATGGCTTTATGTTTGATAGACAGTATCTTCCACTGTTAAACAGAAACCAGAAGTCAAACAAGCAATGAAATTACAAACATTGCAGGCATTAGATTTTATGAACAAGTAGAAATGTTCTGAAAAAAATAGAGCTTGAAAATGTTCAGTTCAAATGTAGCAGCAACCACTGCAACATGAACTCATCATCTATGTGCCAAGAAGAAAAATCTTCCATTTAAGGAGTGTGACTTCAGTCACTTAATTAAGTACATGAATCTAAATAATTAAAACCTTTGAGCATCTATAGTATTCTGTCATGTACTTTGTAACCCAAATGGTTGTTTGTTCACAATAATTGAAATCCGTAATTCTCAGGCCTTCTGGTCCTTTTTACTTAACCTAACAGGGTAAAATAGTCAAAAGACCAACTAGTTGATAATTTTATCAGTAATTATCATAGTGGTGGAACCAACCAGTAGAAGAATTTGATCAGATGTTCTCACTCACCAGTGGCCCCTACTTGTGACCTTTACATTGGAGAAATTCTTAGTAGATTGTATAAATTAGACTATCTTCGAAAACAGGGGAATACAGAAGCAGAATAAACCTTCCTTCCATAGTTCTTCATAACTGTAGGGAAACCTGAGATCATGATACATAAAGATAACAATTTTTCTTCCTTATTTCTATTGGGAAGGATCAACATAACACAATAGTCCACTCCTAGGGACTGTTTGTATGTTGTAAATGTCCATAGTGTTATTCAGATTGAGGACAGTTCAAGATATAGTTCTGTGTAGCATTCCTTTACGAAGCATTCAACTTCTATATATTCTTCAGATATTCTTCTGTAACAGTCATTTCAGAATACTATGAAATTATTCAATCACATATAGGTGTCAGATACACTCTGAAAAAAAATGTAATGCTCATATACAAACTGAAGTGTTTTATAACAAGGATCTAAAAATAACAAGAAACTAAAAGTCTAAATTAAGAGTACAGGAATTAATAAGAAGCAGACCACATCATCTGCTCTCAGTCATCTAAATAAGACAGAATTGGCAAGAAGTGATGGAAGGTGATGTCACTGCAAAATGTCAACAAGAATTTATGCACTCTGTTACTCTTGGGCTGTAGTCTGCTGTTTCTGTCTGTCCTTTTCCTCTCTTGTAGAGTAAAAAGTACTTTTGATGAAAGATGTGAAAAAATTTGTTTCATCTCACTAACTCAGTTTCAGGAATGTGCTGTGAAAAACAAACCAAACTCTCATTAAAAGTGTATGCAGCCTTTCATTGTGATTCAGGTAGAGATAATGATACTTAGTTGAAATTATATAACTAGCGATAAGGAGAAACCACAAGAAAAAAACATATTCTCAGAAAAGCTACAGAAAGAACACATGGAGGCAGCTCTAAAATTCATAATAATCCTTTCCCCATACAGATTTTTTTTCCATGGGTTCCTGAAAAGAAACGGTTTACACTATACAAGCACAGTGAAAACCTCCTTAAATGCCACTGAAAACTACACTGTCCATAAAATCAATGCTATTATAATCCAAATTATGGAGTATGAATAACAGTTTCTGTGTATCTCTGGAGTGCATACTCAGCTGGCTTCTTGGCAGTGAAAAAAATATGCTGTAAAGGGAATACTATACAGTAATTGGGCAGATTTAAGTTATAGTTTAGTCTTTTAAAAAATCTAATGACCTTTGGGAAACGTTGCAAGACCGATCTCTTACTGCAGGCATTTCCTTATTCATTAATCTATTTTAATTATGGTCCATGGGCAAAAGTGCAAAACTGGCCTCAATCCACAGCAGTACTCATTGCTGTCACTTTGGGAGGTTCACAGAAAGATCAAGGATAGTAACTGTAGCAACTAAATATTTAGTCATTATTATTTCTTCAGGACTTATGGTTACACACAGCATCGTTAAGTGTATGTGCTCATTGTTATCTTAAGAATTTTTTCTCTTCATTCTCTCAGTCTCTCTTTTTCTGTCCCCTTCATGAACTCTAACTCTTCTTAGGAAACTGTCCCTTTCCACCCTATGTTAAGCATTCTAACACTGTTAGTGAAAACTTTAATGCTAAACTGATGTGCAGCAGAGTTAATATTATTAGTTGATACTGAAATGCCACTGACTGGTCTATTCCTTCTCTGAAATAAACAGGATATAGTAATTCACTTTTGACTGCAGCATTTTGTAGGGCTTTATACAGGCCTAAGTAGATACTGCTATGTTATATTTCTCATCAGAAGCAAGACTATACAGAATGCAGGAAGATAGTGCTATGAACTGTCATAGAAAATTGCTAATTGTTTGTCCGTTCATCAACATTGTTATGTGTTTTCAATAAAATTATGACGTCTTAAATACTTAGATCTCACTTTAGAACAAAGACTCAATTTTGATCTTTAAAAAATATCTACAGTATATGTGATTTTTTCAAGTTTTCTTCTTGCACAACTTATTTTCCGGAAAGGATATTTTTTAGAGACCATTTATACAGATGTTATATCCAATTTCAATGCTATCCTTCAAAAGTAAGGGTATTCCTTTTAGAGATAAATAAAAAAGTGGTGTAACCCATCTTGTTTCAAAAAAAAAAAAAAAATCAACTTTGAAATACTTTGCTACCACTTCACTTAATATTGCCATAATTTGTGTCATTATTAGCATCACATAATAGTGACAGTAACTGTACAGAGTAAGGAAGATTAAGTACCAAGGCTAATCAAGCAACAAAGCGGGGACCTACTGTACATCATACACAACAGGCAAAATCAGAACTATGTTCTTGATCCTCACATGCAGTTAGTTTGACTTGTTATGACTATCAGCTGTCTTCTGACAGCTTCTTGTTATAATGAAATATTATTATCTATGACAGAAGATTAGATGCTGCATCTTATTTAAAATTCCAACAGAGTCAACAAAATAATTCATAACTATTGTTCTGTGATTCTTTCAGTTGGACTGACAAAGACGTGGTCCATGTTATAAAACTACCTGTACAGGGAAGAGAGAAATGTGTTTTGGCTAAAAGCACTATCAGTCTTAGATATTATTTAAAGTACTCTCCTTATCTTTGCTTAATACTCAGTTTTTAAATAGCTGAAGATAATATACTCTGGTTCTTCTCAATGAAATTTTCTGTAACCTTTAAGTGACTCATGATTTTACTCACTGTTATTCTTTAGAGCAACTGCAATTCACTCTTCACTTGTACTGCACGAAGTACTAGTCAGAGCCCTGTTCTAAATGATCTTCCATATTTCTTCCATTTCACTTAGAAATATAACAAAATCATGAAAAAAAATAAAGGTTGGTTTTTTACTTGAAATCAAGCCTGAGGCTTCCTAAGAGGAAAAGACTATATTTGTCTTTCTATCATGCTTCTATTGTCTAACCCATTGTATTAAGTGATAAATTAGTAGCTTTCTGAGCAATAGAAACCTCCTTCATATTAACCTTAACTCTTCCTTTATCGAAAAAAAATGTGAAAGACTGAAATCTGGATGATAAAACAGCTACTCCACATGACTGAGACATTTCTCTGTACAGGAAAAATTCTCCTTTGTTCTTTGAACAAAGAGTTTATTATTTGTTTATTATTTTGTGGGTTTTCTTTTTTTTTTTTTTTTTGGTTCCCACATTGATCAATATACATAAAAGTCTTCTAGGTTTCTTAAAAAACAAAAAGTTGACTTCAAACCCGTTTAGCTTTGGACTAAGATATTAAATTAAATGAATTACAAACATGGAGCCCTGTCATAACAACTTGAGGTAATAAAAGTGCTGTGTTCCACGAGCATGAACAGCATTTGCTGTGTATCTAGCAGCAAGATGTATCTGGAGTACAAGAAATATGAAAACACTGGATATTGCAGTAACAATAATAAAGTTCCAGGAAAAGACTGAAAATAAATAAATGAGCTATATTATTTGATGATATACAGCTGTTTACTCCTGTAATCGATATAGAGTTTTTGAGGATAAAGGACTGAATGCTTTTTCACTTTATTGCTATCCTCTATATTAAAAAATATAACCACCAGACTTAATTTTATGTACAGAAAAGTCTATGGGACTTAGCAGTGTACTTTTTTGAAACTTTGATAAGTTTCATTGCGTAATCTAATTTCTTGTTAGAATTGATCTTTTTATGTAGGCAGCCCATTTTCTTAACGGCAAAAAAAAAAAAAAACAAAACCCAAAACACATAGCTGATCAATCAGTTCAGAATCTGAGACTTTAGCAACAACTTGCATAGCAACGATCACTTCATACTTCACAGTCATTTCAATTTATTAGTTTTTAGCTTTTCATTCTGGACACTTACAAACTAACAAACAAGTTTCAGACACAAGTGTAAACTGGTTCTTGGATTGAATGGGGTAAGTTTTCCTAAAAACATAAGACTGCATACAAAAAGCCCCCCAAAAAGATAAGTATAGAATCGCTGAGGTTGGAAAAGACATCTAGTCCAACTGTCAACGCCTATTCTTAAGTGCTGATAGCTTCTCCAGGAGAATACTGTGGGAGACAGTGTCAAAGGCTTTGCTACTAGATGGGTCACTTCATCATAGAAGGAGAGCAAGTTGGTAAAGCAGGACATGCCTTTCATGAATCCATACTGGTTAGGCCTTATCCCCTGGCTGTCCCACACATGCTGTGTGATCACACTCAAGATGATCTTTTCCATGACCACAGTGATGTTTTAAGCACCAAGTGCAAGCACTGGCCAAAACCGTGACTCTGAATATCCTCAAAGTTACTGATGCCCCATTGCGAATGCAGGGAAAAAAACCAGAAAGAACGAAAGTCTCTCATTCAGAACAAAAGCATCTGCATCGTTCTCTTCATAACTGACTTTAGAATTCTGATTTAATAGCGGTCTTTCTTTGTAGAATTGAATAGCTTTTTACCATTTTATTCTAGGAAAGAAAACAAATGAAACTTGAAAATAATTCCTCCCTTAATTCAGAGATTTGTTAAATCTGGAGATATCAGTCTCACCTCTGTGCCTGGCAAGATCATGGAGCAGATCCTCCTGGAGGCCCTACTGAGGCACATGGAAAATAAAGATGAGGTGGTGGGAGGTAACCAACATAGCTTCTCCAAGGACAAGTTGTGTTTAACAAACGTGGCGGCCCTTTATGATGGAGTTACAGTATCAGTAGATAAAGCAACAGCAACTGACTTCATCTACCTGAACTTCTGTAAAGCATTTTACACTGTCCTGCATGACATTCTGGTCACCAAACTAGAGAAAAATGGATTTGATAGATAGATTGCTCACCGTATAAGGAATTAGCTGGATGGTTGAAGTCAGAGTTACAGCCAACAGCTCAGTGTCCAAGTGAAGACAGGTGATGAGGGATTGGTGTTATTTAACATCTTTGTAGGCTACACAGACAGGGGGACTGAGTGCATCCACAGCAAGTTTGCAGATGACAACAAGCTGAGTGGTGCAATTGATGCACTAGAGGAAAGGGATGCCATCCAGAGGAACCTGGACAGGCTTGAGAGGCGGGCCCATGCCAACCTCATGAAGGTCAACAAGATCAAGTGTGAAATCCTGCACTGAAGTAGGAGAAATTGCAAGAAGAAATATGGGTTAAGCAGAGAATGGCTTAAGAGCAGCCGTGAGAAGAAGGATTTTGGGGTTGTATGACAAAAGAAGACAATCACAGTGTCTTCAAATGGGATACAGGAACTAAAGAACGGTAGCAAATAATAAATAAGGAAAATTGGCTCACTCCTCCTGATGACTAATGATGATTTCAAAGGAGCACAAACTCTATCTAGACAAAGTTACTGCTCCCTCAGCTGCTAAGCCTTAAAAGAGGGTGTCACTCAAGTGCATTGATTGCAGCTGAGCTCCCTGGATTAGCCACACCTTCTCACCTAGTGTTCACCCATTGGTTCAGGCTGTGACTTGGCAATTCCACTGCAGGGGTGTTGTCAGTTGATAGGAAACTCAATGTGCATTTGCAGCCCAGAAGGCCAACCATGTTCTGGGTTGCACCAAAAGAAGGTTGAGGGAGGTAATTCTGTCCCTCTACTCTGCTTTTGCAAGACTCCACCTGGAGTACTGCATATGGTTCTGGAACCCCCAGCACAAGGACATTGAGCAATTGGAGTGGGTTCAGAGGGTGGCTGCAAAGTTGATCAGAGGGCTGAAGCACCTCCAGTACCTCACAGAATCAGTGTCTCCCACATGTTAACATTGCACGGACATGTCTGATTGCCAGTGCATAGGATAAGTTTTTACTATCACTAGCAGCGGTGAGCTCAGACAAATGTAAAACAAAATATACTTTAGAAAAGAATCCTATAGAGTCCCCAAGAAACTATACACAAAATCTCACCATTTACCTTTCAGACCATGTTGCATTTTCAAATAAAGATTCAGTTGCCATAAAGCTTAATAAAACGTAACTGATGAAGGGCATATAGCAAGACAGCTGAAATGTATATACCATCACAGTTAAGAAGAAAAATAAACTTTCTCTGTATAGACAGAGAAACTTTCACACATAATGGCAAATGAAAAAAAAATCTCAGCTAGACTTTCATTTTAATTTCATGATTGCTAGTATATTTTATTCTTACTCTGTCTTTTCTCATCTATTTTTGCCTACGTGAGCTGAAAGATAGCCATTGCAAGATTACTCATTTTCTCCCTTTGAAAATAAAGACAACTCATGGAAATCTACTCTTCCGGTTGTCAAAGCATAGAGATCTCCATCTGCTGAGATAACTCAATGGAACAATATCCATTCCGTTTGTCCTTCCAAAGTCAAGAGTGTTATTATTCCACAATCCTCTCACCTGATTAATTCTTAACTATGAACATAATTACACACTCCAGAAGGTAAATCACTCATAAATCAGTTGCTGCTGACAGTTCAGTCTTCTGCACTCTGGCACACTGGAGCAAAGTCAGATTGAGATTGTAGAAACAGGAGATGATTGTTAAAACAGATTCTGCAGAAATTCTACTCATTAATGAAATACAAGCAGCATGATGCTGCAGCAAAATCAAAAGAAAATTAAAAAAAAAAAAGTAAAAACAAACACAAGTGAGCAAATAAGGGACTTAGAAATCCTTATGATAGTGCAGAAACCAGAATGAACAAAGATAGTAGTTCTTGGATTTGCATTTGTCCTTCTGCTAGATGAGGTGAATAGACAACTTGAAAATACCTGAACTCTAGTCTACATTTACTTTGCCAAAGAGGGCTTTGAACTGGGCTTGGCTTCAAAAAAAAAAATCTCATAAAAATACTGTGCAGTCTTTACTTCTTATGTTTCATCCCCACACATATAAATTTAGCAGAGTAATTATTCCTGTTCCTAGCTATTGGTCTATTTATACTTTAACATATAAATTTGTGTGACTTCAGCTCCCAGTGGTACAAAAGAAACTCCAAAGGGGTCCTCTCCACATTCAGGAAAGGTGAATCTAATAAGCTTTTTTTGAGTGTGTGTCCCTTTTTCTGTCAAATAGTTACAGATTAGAGCCCAAGTTTCATTTTAAGAAACCAGAAATTTGGATTAGATGTTCTGAAATATCCAAGAAAAGAAGAAAACCTACCTCCAATACCTGGATCTATAGCTTCTACTGCTTAATCTTGGAATAGAAGAAGACATCCATAGTAGTATGTATGAAGTCTGACAGATGTCTTTGCAAGTCACAGAGGAACAAACAAACTTGACATATACTAAGTTTGTTGTGACCTTGAAATAATTTTATTTTTCATTCACAGGAGAATATGTACTGACTTCTTCTGAACTAACTTACGTGTTTGTTTCCACAATATCATTGTGTTCCATGGAGTGATTCTGATAAATGCAATATATTTAGCTTTTTCCAGATAAATACTCTAGCTACTGATAACTCAATCTTATTATTTTAGAAAGAGTAAAAAAGCTATTGTAAATCTTTTGTACCTTTGCATTCCATGTATTTTTCTCTTTATTGTATCTCTTTCTGTTTTTTCTTAAGAAAGCTAAATAATAGGCTTTAAAATCTCTTCGCGTTCAGAAGACATTACTATCATGAATGCTTTCAGTTTTTTTCTGATTACTTTTCCTGGTCCCTTTGCATGCCCTTGGCTTCCTAAATAAAATGAAAAATTACCCTGAGATAATTAAATGTTTGAAAAAAATATTTCCAAATAACCAGGCCAGAATTACTCCTGAAATCAATGACATTACACTGGGGTTGAGTTTCTTATCTTACAAAGTCCACTATCTCAAAACCACACTTTGAAAAGGAAATGTAAAATAAATGTGCCACCTTTTTAGTTAAGTCCAGGAAACCGTAACATATATAGTTTAGAGACAAACTTCAAGTGAGTCTTAATATACAAGCTACAGATTAAAGACTTTTTTTCAAGGAAGAAATTTTATACAGAAACACATTTTAAAAAATTAAGCCTACCGTTATTTCTTTTCTATCTTTTTGTAATGTATTTACATAGTCCTGAGGGATTACAGTTTAAAGGAAAAAAGTGAAAAATCATCTGCTATTTGTATAGGATTAGCTTCTACCAACTTCTCCACATACTGGATGATGGTACTTTCCTTAAATTCTTTCTGCACCCTCCTGCCGTACTTAATTCTGAGCTTTATACTGCTGAAGCTAAACTGTTTATGTCATAGCTGATCTAGTTCAGAATTACCTTGAATAGTTTTACACAGTACTGGAACCTTTTCTTGCCTTTAGTGTCAATTCATTTTTAGCATATATATACATTTAGCTATCTATACATTTAGTAATAACTTGCTATTAAGATCACTATTGCACAGAACAGCTCTGTATAACATATATTGAAGGAATTGTGAAAGCATAATCCTCCAAACCTTTATATGATAATGCATTTCACCTTTGATCTCGACTCTGTTTTTTCTTCCAAAACCTCCCTTCGCACCAAAAAGCAGATAGGAATCTTGTGATTAATCTTCCATGAAATCCCCAAATAAGGTATCAAACATCCTCTTGTCTTGTTATGTTCAGAATGACATTCTTCATATTTTATCTTTTTTCTCTGTCTTAGAAAACAAAAAGATACTTTGCAAAGCAGTCACTCATTTTTCCTCTACAATGTCCTACTTTACAGCTAAGTTTTTGGCTCCACACTCTAATATTTCATATGAATAAGAGGTTTCCAGCAACACAACATACTTATTTCTCAACCAGAATAACACTGTAAACTCAAACCAAAACAAAGCAAATAAACCCACTATTTTTCTTTTTATTCAAATAATATGTTATGCCAAAAAGGACAAGTAGTAACTCCATTGCAAAAGAAAACCAAAACTGTCCCTTAGTGATTCAAGTTCCTCTTAAACTCTTGTTTCCCAGGCTACAAGATATATTCTTCCTGATGCGATACACTACTCAATTTAACCAATATTCTGTGGAACTTTCTAACTAACTCTGTAGAGGAAAACAAGTGCTTTAATCTCTATAATTCACAGAATTTTAGGAGTGGACTCTTTTGGTGTGTTTTTTAGTTGTTGTTGTGCGGTTTTTTTTTTTTGTTTGTTTGTTCAATTGATTGATTGATTTTTCCCTGATAATAATTTAGAAAACGAAAACAAAGTATGTCTAAGTTTCTTTCAAATTGTTTCCTCTTTTTCCAAATTTTCCTCAATGTCACTAAAGAGGATATAATTGAAACACAGAAGTACTGCAGTAGAAACCTAGATAGCAAGAATAGTTCTGACACAACTTTTTTCTTGCAATTGCAAATGAAAACTACTGAAGTTAACATATGCTTGAGACTTGCCACTCTCTCTTTTCTCACATGGGACTTTTCCATCTGCTCTCGTCAAAGGAATGAAGCTGTCTTCAGTACTTACAACCAGGTTTTAGAAGTCAGTAACAGAGCTCTGAAAAGTCAGTACTTTGGGTATCTTTAGTGTATACATACTTACATTCAAATAGCTGTCTTATGAATCTGTCTATGAACCACCACATATGTTTAATTTTCTATAGCTATAATACACAGCAAAATATGCCTAGATGTAATTGAGGCAAAATTTTTCAACCTCAAACTTTTATTCACATTTTTGAAGGTACATAGTTCCAAGGTTTTGACTAACCTGTCTTTAATTATAAGACAAATCAAGGTGAGTAAATTCTCTGCCGTGCTTGTGTTATTATACACTACAGTGCTTTTGAATCATCTTTTATAAAAACTACCTGGCTTAATTTAAGTTCGTATGATACTGTACTCACTTGACAGATGAATATTGATATTTATTCTCCTCCACATGAACACATAGCTGGCGCATATGTAAAACTCTTGATGATATCAAAGCTGTGGCAATTAAGATAATATTCAAGCATCTGATAATACTTGCTAGCATATTTCACAAGATCCACTTCTGAATTTTTCATTGTAAATTTTGACATATCTTTTGTTAATATTGTGTAGTTAAAATGAATAAAATAGACATATTCTAAAAGTATATCTAAAGACTTTATCCCTTAAAAATGTTACTTCTAAATAATATTCAAACCACCAGGAGACAAAGGGTAATATAAGGGAGAATTATGTAATACATGCAAGCATAAAAGTTAAAAGCAAATTTGAATATTACTGACTTCCTGGTGCTAAGAAAATTGTTATATTCAGAATTTGAAATGAAAGAGTGCCTTTCAAGGCAAATACAAGAACAGACCTCAGATACAGCTGTGGGTGAGGGTTTGCAAAAAAGAACTTCAAAAATAGAAGGTTAGATTCTGCCCTATACTGCCTACAATGTTTTCCAAGATAGGAAATCAGTGCAGTGTCATATCATACTATGATTAAATCTCAGTAACAAAGGAACTGTTCTATACTGTATAATTACATGAAGACTCGCATTATATTCCTGATTCAACAATTGGGCAGTGTACAGATTTGATGAGTAGTTCCAGAAAAATCTAGGTCTCACCCCTGCAGACACAGCAGATGTGTTTTTCTATTGTCTAATTTTCCCTGCACTAGAACTCATTCCTTGTCAGCAAAATACGTGGTGTGTCCACAAATCAATGAAGAAAATGTCCATTATGAAAGTCTAGCATATTCATGATTAATTAACAGCTTAGCATAAGATTTTTTGGCTTAGTATAGTGTAACTGAGTTGTGGTGTTGTAATAGGCGAAGGCGGGGATTCGCGATGTCACGGGATAGGAAAACCCCTCCCCTCCCCCCTTTGGGGGCGTACACACGGTAGAGACTTAGTATATAAGGTGTTGCACCACGTGAATAAACGGACCACTTTCTTACACCATATTGGTGCATGCTTGCGTGGTCCGGGCCGCAAACTGCAGGTGCATGGGAATCCACGGGAAGTTCAACAAGTGGTGCTCGCGTGCGAGGCCTGCGTGCGGCTGGGTGCCTGGCGGGGGCACGAGCCTGGCTCGGTAGGGGCCGGAAGAGTGGAGTGGACTGATCACCCCCTGGGCTTATGATTTTGTGTATCCCCTCGGCCCTTGGTTAATCCGAGGGAGGCAGGAGATTTCCTGAAGTCTGAGGGAAGGGCAGGGGAGGACGTTTCCTTGGCTGCCGATATGGAATCCGTC
>JACDJE010000344.1:829417-842952 GCA_016647715.1 Pavo muticus | reverse complement strand
TCCTTCCTTCTGCGTTTTGGCCTAGCAAGCCCCTTTCCTTCTGGGTTAGGGCCAGCAACAACTCTTCCCTCTGGTTTTCTGGACAGCAAGCCCCCTTTCTTCTGCATTTTGGCACAGCAAGCCTCCTCCATCTGCTCTGTGGCCCAGCACTGCCCTCTTCCTTCTGGGTTTTGACACAGCAAGCCCTACTCCTGGGTTTCAGCCTGGCAACACTCCTTCTTTCTGCTTTTCAGTGCAAAAAGAACTCTCTTATGGGTTTCTGGCCTGCAAGCCCTCCTTCTGGGTTTGGGCCAAGCATGACCCCTTCCTAATGGGTTTTGGCCTTGCAAATTCCCTTTCCTTCTGAGTTTCTGTGCAGAAAATCTCTCCCTATTTTTTTCTGCCCAACAAATACCTTCCATCTGCGTTTCAGCCAAGCAATCCATCTTTCTTCACAGGTTTTGGGCACAGCAAACTCCAGTCCTTCAACTTTTGGGCTCAGCAAGCCCCTTCCATCTGGCTTGCAGCAAAACTAGTCCCCATTCTTCTCCATTTGGCCACACTAAGAACTTTTCCATCTGCTTTTTGGCCCAGCAATACTACTTCCTGTTGGTTTTCAATCCAGAATGCCTTCCTTTTGGCTTTCAGCACACCATGCTTCATTCCTTCTGGTTTTCTACGCAGCAAGGCCCCTTCCTTCTTGCTTGGGGCCTTACAAGCCCCCTTCCTTCTGGGTTACTGCCCATGAAGCTTTCCTGCTTTAGTCTTTCAGCCCACCAAAAGCCATCCTTCTGGGTAACAGCCCTGCAAGTTTGGGTTTTGGGACACCAAACCCCTTTCGTTCTTCATTTTGAACCATAAAGCCCCATTCGTTCTTACTTTTGGCCCATCAAGCTCCCTTTCTGCTAGCTTTTGGCCCAGCAACCTCCCTTCCTTCTGCATTTTCAACCAGCTTGCCCACTTATGACGAGGAGAAAGGTTCCAGAGTCATGACAGGTATCAATATGATTAAATCATCATGCTCAGCTTTGTTGAGAAAATCCACACTTACATAGTGAAGAGTAAAGGGATAAAAATAGCCACACGCACAAGCTTATACACTGGGCTAAAATTACACTGCTTATCTAGCAAATAGTAGGCAAAAACAATTCTATGATTGGTGCATAGAGGAAAAACTATAAATCTTCTACAGTATCAGAAACATTCTCACTGTCAGCTGCCANAGTAAAGGGATAAAAATAGCCACACGCACAAGCTTATACACTGGGCTAAAATTACACTGCTTATCTAGCAAATAGTAGGCAAAAACAATTCTATGATTGGTGCATAGAGGAAAAACTATAAATCTTCTACAGTATCAGAAACATTCTCACTGTCAGCTGCCAGCTCCCTGTTTGCCACTCCCCTCTAAAACATTCCAAGGTCGCTGACCATTGCAGCCTGGATTGCTCAGTCGAAGCAATTATATCCCTTGTTATCCAAGTATTCTTACAACAATTCCCCCCCCTTTTTTTTTTTTTGGTTCGTGAACTACTACCAACTATAAAATAATAAGATTAATTACATTAATAAAATAATCATTTTAACTTAATCAAGGCCTTGATTGGCAATACTCTACACATGAGAAAGGAAACAAGGCAAACATAGCATAATGACAAGAAATACTGTTAACCTACTAAAAAGAACAAACACGTTTGGCCTGCAGCCCAAGTTTCTGCAACCTGGAAATAAATCCCGGAGTGTCTCGTTCTGTGTTAATCTGTACCTGGTTAGAAAAGAATCTCTATGTTTCGTATGTTCTGATATGTTGATTTTGAATGACCACTAAGATTTATACAACAAATGCTTTCAGAGTGCTCACAACCATGTCTTTGAGCCAATAGAAAATTAATGGCTGTACAACTTTATGAAGTTGCATATCAGATAGAATCAATATTAGTGGGCAAATGTGCTAGAGTATCACTAGGGGCATTATTACTTATCGACCCTTGAGAAACAGAAAACTGCGGAAAAGGAGAGAGAAAGAACATGTTGGCAGTGGATGCGATAGGCTGTGCCAGCAGGACGTCCCCTGCTTCAAAGGGCACTTTTCCTCTCTCACCCATCACAGATTCTCTCCTGCTTTATTCCTCTCAGGGACTGAAGGGTATTTTCCAATTGTACACCGCATCTGCATGGCCAGTGCATGATACAGAGCCCAAGTGGAACACCTGCTTGCAAAACAGAATGAATTATCAAGGTTAGCTCTCCTAGCGTGCGCCTTTGTTTCAAGTGATGCATAGTCATATTTTTTTTTAAATCCTGATTAGCAGGATAAAAGGGAGTTAATCATTCTATACTACAGGGTCATCCCCTTGCCTGGGATTCTTTTCCAGGTTTTGTCTTCACAAATCAAGAAAAGGCTAATTGATAAGCTGATAGCATCATAACCGAGCATTACTAATACATTAAAAACAACTATTCCCATAGATTCCAGCATTGGTAACATCAAATCCTGTTTAATTCACATTCGATTTTCTAGTCAAATAAAAGAAACACACAACAACCTAGATAATGCCTAATAATTCTAATTCTTGAGACTGCATTGATAACATAGGAAAATCACTCACTATATCATACTGTTACTAATGTTATTTGCAATACAACAAGTTACAAAGCAATGCCAATAAGTAAGTAAGAAGCATACAATCCCAGTCATTATAAGGGCTGGATGCTATTTTCTGCCTTGAGATGAGGCCGAACATATCATGCTGGAACCCACCTAGGGCCAGTCCCTGTGGAAACACAAGCATATCCACAACCCAAGGTATCAGTGATAAGGGACCTTCCCATTGCCCTGTGGCTTCAGACCATGTGAGGTCAAACTGTCTTTTAAGACCTCGAGCATTCTGATGAAACATTTCATGAGACATGCGCGCTCTAGCAAAGTCACTTTGACAAACCACCTGCACCATACTAACTAATTTATCTGCTCAATAATTTCCTTCACCCGGTCCCACATCGAATTGATGACTTCTGATATGGATAATACAGTAGTCTGCTGTCCTAGCTTTAATAGCATCTTGTAAGTGTAGAAACAATTCTAATAATCGTGGCCGTTTTGTGCACTTTAATATTGCATTCAAGATACCACGTTAGTTACATACAAAGAACCTGTTACGATATTGATTGCCACTCTTGACCATTGCTGCAGTGCCCACACTACTGTTGCCAATTCCAGCGTTTGTAAGGAGTCTCTTGGAACTAAATCAATCACATGATCATGCCAAACCCCTTGGTCATACCACACACAAACAGCTAATTGCCTTGCAGAACCAGCATCCATATACACTGTCTGCCCCTGGATAGGTATTGGTGAAAATCGAGAACCCAATTTCCACTCATAAGCTCCCAATACCTGCCATAAAGGTCCTTTTGGGAGTTTCAGAGTGAATGATCCTATTATATCCCAACACTGCTTCTTGAAAGGGAACTGATTTCTGTAGATACCAAACGAAATGCTCTGAGGTAATTGATAAACTAATGTCACCCAGTTCTTCCCCTGAGATTTCCACACATCTCGTTCGTCCCTTTCTGATCAGTTCTGCTAGCAGTTCCATTCGAGTTTGAAGACTCATTTTTGGTTGCATCGGCAAAAACACCCATTCCAAAATTCANTGAGCCCAAAGCCAGAAGGAAGGGGGCTTGATTTGCTGAAAGCCAGGGGGATGAGGGCTTGCTGGGCCCCATGCCGGATGGAGGTGGGCTAGCTGGTGCGAAACGCAGAAGGAAGGCTGATTGCTGGGCCAAAAGCCAGCAGAAAGGGAGCTTGATGGGCCACAAGGAAGAAGGAGTGGGGCTTTCTGGTCCAAAATGCAGAAGGAAGGGGACTTGCTGGACCAATACACAGAAGGTAGGGGTCTTGCTGGTCTGATATGGAGTAGGAAGGAGTCTTGCTCTTCCCATACCCAAGCAGAAGGGGTCTTGCTGGGCCCTTACCCAGAAGGAAGGGGGCTAGCTTGGCCAAAATCCAGAGGAAAGGGAGTGTGCTGGGCCTCATTTCAAAAGGAAGGTGTCTGGTTGGACTTCGTTTTGGTTAGGTTTTGGGCTAGGGTTGTATTTAGGTTAGGTTTTGGGTTAGGGTTAGGTTTTGGGCTAGGGGTTAATGTTAGGGTTAGAGTTATGATTAGGTGTAAGATTAGGGTTATGCTTAGAGTAAGAAGTAGGTGCAGGGTTAGGATGGATTTCGGGTTCGGCTTAGGGTCAGTGTTAGGAGTAGGGATAAGGTTAGATTACGAGGCAGGTGTAGGGTTAGGATGGAATTCTTGTTAGGGGAGGATAATTGTTAAGTTTACAGTTAGCATTAGGTTTATTGTTCAGGTTAGGTTTTGGGTTAGTGTTAGGTTTAGGTTGGTGGTATTGTAGGGTTATGGTTTGGGTTAGGACAAGTTTTAGGGTTTAGTGTTAGGTTTAGGGTTAGTGTTAGGGTTAGGTTTAAGATTAAGGTTAGGGTTAGTATTAGGGTTATGGTTAGGATTAGGATGGAGTTCTAGTTAGGATTAGGGTTATGGTTTCTTTTTGCGAATAGGGTTAGGGTTATGGTTAGGGTAGGTTTATGGGTAGGGTTATGGTTAAGGTTAGAGTAAGCGATAGGTGTAGGTTTAGAATGGAGTTTGGGTTAGGGTAAGGATAAAGGCTATAGTACGGTTCGGGTTCAGGTTGGTTTATGGGTAGGGTTAGGGGTGGATATGGGTTAAGATGATGATTAGTATTAGGGTTAAGGTTTGATTTAGGGTTAAGATTTGTGTTAAGGTGAGGGTTATATTTAGTGTTAGGGTACAGTTAGTGTTAGGGAAAGGTTTAGGTTTAGGGAAAGGCTTTGGGCTAGGGTTAGGGTTTATGTTTGTGTTAGGGTAGAGATACGGCTAGGGATTGGGTTTGGTTTGGTTTAGGGTTAGGGCTCAGGTTAGGGTTTAGGTATAGTGTTAGGGTTCATATAGGTTAAAGGGAGGATTACGGTTAAGGTTTTGGTTAGGGTTACTGTTAGGGTTAGTTTTAGGGTTTTGGTTAGGGATTATGTTTGGTTTAGGGTTATTGTTAGGGTCAGTGTTAGGTTATGGTTAGTGTTAGGGTTGAGGTAGGGATCAGGTTAGGGTTTGGTTAGCGTTAGGGGAGGTGTCACGGAGTTATCTCTAGATCTGAGTCTTTGACAAGGGGCACAAACCCAGGAAAAAAAAAGAGAGAGGGAAAATAACTACCCTACCTATTAACAGCATGGCGCAGCACGGCCGGCCCCAGCCTTGTGACTAATGAGGCAAGGCACACTGCGGGCCGTGTGCTCTGGAAGAAGGGGAGGTGGAAGGGAGATAGCAGATGGGTCTAACAAAAAAAAACAATGGCAACGATCTCAGGAGGAACGGTAATGTACTAAACCTAGCAAAATCAAACAAAATGAGAGAGACAAGAGTGTCCAAAATACGAGATAGTAGACAAGTAGTCTTACTCTAGTAGCCTGCAGGGGAAGCACGTACTTTTCTCCGCGGCAAACTGAGAGAGCGAGCAAGCGGCTGGTGTCTTGCGAAAAGCTCCACCTTTCTTACTCTGCATGCCAGGTCCTCCAGGAATGCCGCTTCTCCCCTCCCATCTGAAGACCCAAAATGCCCATGAAAGACAGTCCACGGAACCAGAACACTAACTCTTCAACTCCCATTGTTTTACATGATGTTCTGATGTGGAATACCGACAACAAAAATCACAAAACCACAACATTCCATCCGTCATTCCACATCACCACATCATGCTTAACATATATCTATATACATATACATGAAATCACTGAGTGCACTCACCCAGCATCACATTGCCTTGTGGTACACACTGGACGTTCCCATTTTTCTCCATCACCCACCAAGTACACCCAGGTCCCTGTGCAAAAACAGTTCCACGGAGAGGTTTGCCCTTTCCAGAAGCAGGAAGGACCCAAACTGCTTTTCCCAATATGCTTTTTACATGTACCACAGGGACCTTATCTCCCTCTACAGTATGTAGGGAGCTGGAGTGGGTAGGACCATCTCGATTGACTGATCTTCTAGTGTTGACCAGCCAGGTGGCTTCTGCCAAATGTTTCTCCCTATGCTTAAATGCTCCACCACCCATTGCTTTCAGCATGGTTTTTAGCAGCCCGTTGCAGCGTTCTATCTTACCAGAAGCTGGTGCATGGTATGGGATATGATAAATCCACTCAATGCCATGTTCTCTGGCCCAAGTATCCACAAGTGAATTTCTGAAATGAGTCCCATTATCAGACTCAATTCTTTCTGGGGTGCCATGTCACCACAGGATTTGCCTCTCCAGACCCAGTATGGTGTTTCCAGCATGGGGTACTGCGTATGTTTCAAGCCACCCAGTGGTTGCCTCCACCATGGTGAGCACATAATGCTTACCATTACGAGATCGTGGCAAGGTGATATAATCAACCTGCCACGCCTCCCCATATTTATACTTCTGCCATCGCCCTTCCCCCCATAGAGGTTTCATCCTCTTGGCTTGTTTAATTATGGCACATGTGTCACAGTCATGAATAACTTGTGCAATAGCGTCCATAGTTAAGTCCACCCCTCGGCCTCTAGCCCACTTATATGTTGTGTCTCTTCCTTGATAGCCCGAGGTCTCATGGGCCCACCAAGCTAGAAACAGCTCTCCCAGTTCTGCCAGTCCAAGTCTATTTGAGCCACCTCAATTCTGGCAGCTCAATCTACCTGACTGTTATTTTGTTGTCCTTCTGTAGCCCTACTCTTGGGCACATGGGCATCTACATGACACACCTTTATAACCATATTTGTTCGGGCAGCAATGTCTTTCAGCAGCCCAAGTAGGTTTACCCTTCCACTGCCAGTTATTTTGCTCCCACTGCTGTCACCACCTCCATAAGGCATTTGCCACCATCCATGAGTCAGTGTAAAGATAAAGCATTGGCCACCCCTCCCGTTCAGCAACATATAAGGCCAGCTGGACAGCCTTTACCTTTGCTAACAGACTTGATTCTTCTTTTCCTTCAGTGGCCTCTGTAACTTGTGTAGGGCTCCACACAGCAGCTTTCCATCTGCGATGTTTCCCCACAATACGACACGATCCGTCCATGAACAGGGTGAATTTCTTTTCATTTTCTGTTAGTTCATTATATGGGGGGGCCTCTTTAGCATGACACTTCTTCTGCTGGAGGTGTGCCGAACTTTTTGCCTTCAGGCCAGTCCATGATCTCCTCTAAGATTCCTGGATGACTGAGGTTCCCCATCCGCGCTCGTTGCATAGTTAACGCAATCCACTTACTCCATGTGGCATCAGTAGTGTGATGGGTGGAGGGGACCTTTCCTTTAAACATCCAGTTCAGCACTGGCAGTCGAGGTGCCAGAAGGAGCTGCGTTTCAGTGCCAATTACTTCAGAAGCAGCCCGAACCCACTCATATGCAGCTAAGATCTCCTTTTCAGTTGGAGTGTAACCCTCTTCCGACCCCCTGTATGCTCGACTCCAGAATCCCAGGGGTTGGCCTCGGGTCTCTCCAGAGGCTCTTTGCCACAGACTCCAAGTGGGACCTTTCTCTCCAGCAGCAGTATAGAAGATGTTCTTTACATCCTCTCCCATCCATACTGGCCCTAGGGCCACAGCACAGGCTATCTCTTGTTTAATGTGCTCAAAAGCCTGCTGCTGTTCAGGACCCCACGCGAAATTTCCTGGGCAGGTCCCTTCACTGTTTCACTTAATAGCAAAACGAGCACGCAGAAGAATTTGAATTATTTGCTCTCCTTTCTTAAAGGCTTCCTCTGCTAGATCACCCCATACAACAATCTCATCAATGTACTGCAGGTGATCGGGAGCACCGCCCTCTTCCAATGTGGTTTGGATCAGCCCATGGCAAATGGTCAGGCTGTGCTTCCACCCCCTGGGGCAAACAGTTCCATGTGTATTGAACACCCCTCCAAGTAAAAGCAAACTGCGGCCTGCATTCTGTGGCCAACAGAATGGAGAAGAATACATTGCCAATGTCAATGGTGGCATACCATTTGGCTGCTTTTGACTCCAGTTCGTACTGGAGTTCCAACATATCTGGCACAGCAGCGCTCAGTGGGGGTGTGACCTCATTCAGGCCACAGTAATCTACCATCAGCCTCCATTCTCCACTGGCTTTACGCACCTGCCATATGGGGCTGTTAAATGGTGAGTGGGTTCTGCTGATCACTCCCTGACTCTCTAGCTGACTAATCAGCTTGTGAATGGGGAGCAAGGAATCCCTGTTGGTGTGGTACTGCTGTCTGTGCACCGTTTTTATAGCAATTGGTACCTGCTGCTCTTTTACCTGTAGTAACCCCACAACAGACAGGTCTTCTGACAGGCCAGACAAGACAGCTTAATGTTGTCTGTATCTACAGCAGCTATTCCAAAAAGATTCCATCGGTATCCCTTGGGATCCTTGAAATGCCCCCATCTGAGATAATCTATACCAAGTATGCATGGAGCCCCCTGTCCAGTTACTATAGGATGCTTCTGCCAGTTTTTTCTGGTGAGGCTTATTTCCGCCTCTAACACAGACAATTCCTAAGAGCCCCCAGTCACTCCAGAAATAGAAATCAGTTCTGTTCCTTTATAACTCGAAGGCATCAGAGTGCACTGAGCACCGGTGTCCACCAGTGCTTTATATTCCTGTGGTTCTGATGTGCCATGCCATCAAATCCACACAGTCCAGTACACTCTATTATCCCTTCCCCCCCCCAGTTGAAGGCAGGGCCCCTCTATTTGTCACCTACAGTAACGGGAGCAACTTCAGTGCTGGTTGAACTGCTTTGTAATTCTCTCACCCGTGCTCATAGTGCAGGAGTGGGTTCGTCGTGCCACTTCTTCATATCCTCTCCATGCTCACGTAAGTAGCTCCACAGGGCAGCACAAGACATAAATTTACTGCGGTCCTTTGCTCGAGTGGGGGGGTGTTTGCATTTAATAGCTGAGACTTTAATCAGTTTTACGAGCTCCTTCAGCAGATTCTTTTGATCGTCCTGGTCTTCATCGGGTGTTTCTGATATTGCCATGGGTTCATCACAATTAATCACTAGGGACAATTCCTCCCGCATACCGTCCTGGCTCTTTTCCATTTTATCTAGTCTTTCTGCCATTTGGCAGATGGCTGATATGGAAGCATGGGATGGTGATAATTTTCGGTCCAAGTTTTGAAGTGTAAGAATCAGTTCAAAGACTGCGGGTCTTTTGTCTAGGCCTTCCCATCTATTGGTCATTGCTACCAGTGAAGCGGCATACCTTTCCAGTGCCGTTCTTGTGAGCTTTCGCCATATTTCTCAGGATCATGGTCCTGTTTTGGATCGTTAGAAACAAACATAGGATCATACAGCATTTCCACTATGGCTGTTTCTCTCAAATACTGGATGCCTTTCTCAACAGTATTCCAGCTTTTCATCCCCGGCTCCAGCTCGGCTCTGAACGGATATCTTTCCTTCACAGCTAATAACATTCGTTCCCAGAGGGTGGTGGCTCCATCCAGACATCTACTAATTCCTCTGTCAATAGCTGAGTCTCAGACAATGTTTTCTACTTGGCGAGCTTCAATACTATTTAGGGACACTATCCCAACACCAAAGCAATCAGGTGACAACAGTTTCATTTGGGCGTCACGTAAACTCCTTTCTTATGCCTTGGATTTCAGTCATTTTCAGGGATCAACGAATAGTAGTAACAGTGATTCCTTCCTTACCACTCTCCTCTCCATTTCTCTTACTTTTCTCGGTTGCGATGGTTTTGAGGAGGGCCCCTCATCCGGATCTTCCTCTACTTCTTCCGCTTCTTCTTCTTTCCATTCTAGACGTGAGGACACCCGTTTCCATTTCTGGCCTTCCATAGGCCCAACTGACATTGATACTGGTGCCTCCTGTGATTGATCAAGATTGACTTGGAGGTTCCCCCTTCTGGTTCGGATTTCAGTTTGGAAACTCTCTCTCTCCATAATAGTGCTATACAGAGCTCGGTAAGCACAAGCCAAGCTCCAAATAAGCCGTTCCTCCTCAGATCTTTCTGAGCTTCACCATCCCTCACCCAAATGCTTGCTTAGCTCCTCAGGGTCCCACAGGTGTTCCATAGTAAAACCCCATGACACCAGGGGACCCCACTCTTCTAATCTCTTTCCTAAACCTCTCCATGTTCCCTGCCACTCCACATTCTCTGGTTTGGGGTAAAGCTTTCTCCACATAATGTAAAATCCTATCACAGAGAATATATTCAGGGAGACTGATAGCACAGTATCTAAGCTGGCACCCTAAACATGCATAAGTAACTGTGAAGAGCACCAGGAAACCAGTCCAAACATCATATTGACTGTTCAATTAGCTTGAACGTATAGGAATCAGACAGGTATGCAAGGTAAGCAAACATACAGATGTCTTAGAGTATATAAATGCAAGGTAAATAAGTATACAGATATTCTACAGATGAGCTAGGCCGGTAAGAATAATTAGATATAAAGGAAAGGTGCTCACTGGTGTTGTAGGCTCGCAAAGAACTCTACAAGGAACAATCTCCAGGAAGAGATCCTTCCTCAGTGGAAGTCAGCCCTTAAATGGGGTCTAGGAGAGGTGGAGCTTAGCTCCACCCTTTCCAGGCACACAGGTGAATTGCCTTCACCTGTGCTCCCATGGCTGACTCATCACTTGCCCCAGGTGGTTAATCAGAGGTTCAGGCCATGATTCAACAGTTCCCATACACAGGTATCTCCATTAGCACCCTTAATTGGCTACAGGTATGTGCAATTCTGACACAGAACATGAGGAGCTTAAAAAGGAACCAATATGTTCCAAGGAACACAATGGTCCTTAGTCGTCTATATAGTGCTCTCAAGATGAAGTAAATATCCATGGCTGCCTGCATTCTCCACCAATAATTGTTACAGGGTTATCCCCATATATAAGTCTGTGACAGGGGGGCGGAGGTCCTGGGAAAAAAAAGAAGAGACAAAAGAGTGAGGGGGGGGAGGGGGGAAAGGGAAGGGGTACTAACAGTTTGCCGCGCAATCCAGCCAGCCCTGGGCCACGTGCTCCGGGATAGGGGGAAGGGCAAGGAGCTAGCAGATGGTTTTAACAAAAGAGAAAACACAATGGCTGCGATCTGAGGAGGAACAGTAATTTACTAAATTTAGCCAAATCAAACAAAATGAGAGAGACAAGATGATTATCCAAAGTATGAGTCAAACCACAGTAGTCCGATGAAGCACGTGCACTTCTCTGCAGTGAGCTAAGCCGGGAGCCAACTGAGCAGGGCCAGCGGAAGAGCTGCACTGGGGTCCTGTCCAGAGCACCACCTTGCTTCCTCTTTGCACCAAGTCCTCCGGGGATGCTGTCCCTCCCCTCCCATCAGGATACTCCAAATGCCCGTAAGAGGCAGTAAATGGAACCTGAACATTAACTCTTTAACTCCCACTGCTTCACATGATGTTCTGATGTGGAATACTGATCACAAAAAATCACAAAACCACAACAATTAGCAATTTTGAAAACAGCCTGTTCAAACAATTAACATTGTTAACTCTAAATTGGAAAGTTATTGATCATAGGAAATAATTCATTTTGCCTGTTTTCTTAAAGATTCATATGTTTCTTCGAGATTGTCATGTGATGTGGTGATTTCTCTCAGTGATGCTTCTAGCTTTTTCACTTCTGCATCCTTTTGCTGTAGAAATACCAAATTTCAAACACGACTAACCGGAATATTTTAGAAACAATTACAAGCTAACTTGCATTTTAGTGTTAAAACAATCCAATAACTTTCATTTCCATATTTCAAATACTTTAAAGAAAGAACAATTAAAGCTGGCAAACACATGATGGCTTCAGATAACTACCACCAAGTTAAATGGCAAGTAAAGCAATAAGCATCCTTAAATTACCACACCTCTTTTAGTAAATCCAAAGTTGCTTCTTGCTCCTTTAAAGCTTCTTCTCATTCCCAGAGCTGGAAAAATCAAGGGGAAAATGTCAGAATTGCTCTAAAATCCGTTCAGTTTTCACTTAATCCCAATTTTGCCCTGTAAAGAGGGTTTTGCTTTTGATCATAGTGTTACATAACAGCTTACTAAAGTGACCATTATACCTTTGAAGTAGTATCATTCCATAAAAGATACTGTTTTTCTTTGAAATCTCTATCTGAAATCTATTAACTGATACATGGTAGAAGGAATTTTATTAGCCAGAGCTGTTTCTAGTTTAGGAAACAGCTGTAACTCCTTTCTCTCCCTGAGAAACTTAATATACATGCCTCACTTTCAGTGTTAGAAAAGACTTGAGGCACAGTCAAGGAAGTCCAATACTGCTTCCTCTGCTGTATCTTTTATTCCTCATAAAGTGAAAATAGTCATGTCTTAGAGGTATGAGAATAATTCCACAAATTTAGTGATAAAATCTTTTGTAAAGGCTTTATTCATACTTTCATGTTTTGAATTTTAACTTCTGTCTGAGTGTCTTCTGGACTCTCATCTTCAGCGTTACTGCTAATGCCCCAGGCAGATGTAGAAGGAATCTGCAGAGTTTCTCCTGTAACCTTCTCCCCAGGAGTTGGTTGATTATCCAACATAGCAGCACGTTCACTTTCCAATTCAGTCTTGCCTGTGATGTTTACTGCAAAGAACAAAAAATAGTGGAAAATAGTTGGTGAGGCAGCTTAATATAGAGATAATTTTTGGCACCTACATGATAAAGTAACATAACGATATCCAGAATATCTTAAAGTAAGTCTAGAATTTTTCAAATAGCACCATTATTTAAAAGAGTGGCACAGGAACTGCAAGTTTGTAAGGCTTGGTTTTCTATTGCTATGAGAGAACTTCCATGCAGTGATGAGCATTTCAGTCTTGCCTCTACTACTAGCTTCTTTTGACATTTACTTCTACTTCTGTTAGATCAATATATGCTATCTCTTCCTAGTACACAGAAACTCATATCCTCAAAATCAAACCTCATCCATTAAAGTATCTATCCACATTCAGGTACAAAACACTAAAGTTTGAGGCATAGTCAAAATAACCGTAAGTATGTAAGCAAGCAAATTCAGTCTTCTGCACTTGTATTTTTAACTAAAGAAAGCATACAGTTGAATTTTAAAACAATGTACTTAGTCTTTGTTTGGGAACTGTTGAGTCAAGGCCTGAACTACTTACTAATTGATCACCTGGGGAAAGGACTGGGTCAGCCTTGGGAACACAGGTGAAGGCAATTCACCAGTGTGACTGGAAGGGGTGGAGCCTGGCTCCACCTCTCTTAGACCCATTTAAGGGTTGACTGCCACTATAGAAGAATCTCTGGTTGGAGATCCCTTCCTTGTGGGGGTTTTCCCTGTGAACCTAGATCTTTGAAGACAGGTGAGCATTCTTTTTCTGTTTGTCCCTTTTGCCATTTCATGTCTGTATCACCTTTCTACTGCACTAATCTTTCTGATTGTGACAGTTTTAAAATTATTGATTAACTGATAAACTTGTAATGCGTGAAAGCTATCTGTAGTAGTAGTAGACATTCACAGCCATAGACCATTT
>JACDJE010000344.1:807000-828707 GCA_016647715.1 Pavo muticus | reverse complement strand
AAAAAAAAAAAAAAAAAAAAAAAAAAAAAAAAAAAAAAAAAAAACCATGAAAATCAACTTGGACACTCCTTGCCATTGTCTTCTCCAGGCATGTATTCAGGCTTATTCTTATAACAGAAGAATGTTGAAGGTAGCTTGAGAAATTCAGCAAGAGCTCTCTGCTCTGGGGTAGGTGTTAGCTCATCAACAGTTATAGCGTCATCAGATGGTGGATCATCTGATGGCACAGTTGTCTTCTCAGCTTTGGACAGAAATTGAACAAAACATGAAGGTTAAATTACTTAAGAACAATAGCAACATTAACCCTACAGTGCCCTTATTACTGAGCTGAATTAATTCTTAGGTAGTTAGAAACAGATTTGAAGCCTACGCATTTTTTCTTTGTCCACAGAAAAAAAAACAGTCTAAGTTACAGAATGCTGGGACAGATAAAGTTACAGACCACATTACAACGTAACAAGTTACAATCTCTGTGCCCAATTACGTCTTATACTATTGCCTTTGAAATCCAAGTCTCAGATCAGGAGCAAGTCCACATCTTTATACCATCACAAGGATTATTTATGTTCTTATATGTAATATAGCATCATCCTAAAAAATATAGGATCATGGAGAAGATCCATGGAAGTGTCATCTACAGAGGTGGAGAAGTAAAATTTGGGACTGAGACAAAAAGAAAACCTGTTGGCTTTTGGTGCACCACCTAATAGTTTTGACCATTTGAAATTCCAGATTAAACAGTAACTGAAGAGGACTTGTTTCAAATAACTCATGGGAAATCTGTGCTTTTTACCAACTAATCTCAACCTATTACTGCTGTAGCTGTTTGTCACGGTTTTGTGATTTTGGTTTTTCAGTATTCCACATCATAACATCATGTAGTGCATTGGGAGTTAAAGTGTTAACACTCTAATCCGGCTACCTGCCCCTACACGTCATGGAGGGGTGGGCTGGGGGGTGGTGCTGCTTCTTTGGATTCCCAACAAAGAGGCAAGTGCTCCGTTAACTCTCTCTCCCCACTTTGTTTGATTTATCCATCTCAATTAGATTGTATTATATCATATTATAGTTAGTAAAATAAGTTTACCTCCCTAGAGGTCTGTTTGTTTTCTTTCCTTTCCTTTTCCTTTCCCCTTCTTCTTTGGGGGGGGGCTGGGAAGGGGGCCCTTGGGCCCACTGTCCCTGTCACGGGCATAGACTGGTCCAGGTAACCCCGTGACACTGTTACTGAAACTTGTGTTGTTCAAGAAGTCATCTTTTAGTTCCATACTTCTGAGACAACCAAAATACTGCTGCTCTCAGTCTTCTGAAATTTAACAGATATCATGAAATATAACATAAATATTATGTATTATATATAATAATCACCAGAACAACAGATACTAGCATATTAGGTTGACTTTGTGAGTTAAGATGCTTACAGAAACAACAGTTTTCATCGCTTCCTTCTTCCTGGAAGGGGTCTTGCTTGTCTCAAACCCAGAAGAAAGGGTTTGTGATAGACCTCTTCTTTTTGGTTTGTGTCCTTGCTGGACTGAAACCCAGAAGGAAGGGGAATTTCTTGGCCCAAAATCAGGAGGAAGGGGTTTTGCTGGGCCTAAACACAGGAGGAAGGTGGCTTTCTGTACTGAAATGCAGAAGGAAGGGTGCATCTTCTGCCCAAACTCAGAAGGAAGGGGACTTGCTGGGCTAAAATGCAGAATGAAGGGGGCTTTCTGGGCTGAAATGCAGGAGGAAGGGGGCTTCTTCTGCCCTAAAAGGGGGTGTTCTGGGATACAAAGCAGGATGAAGGAGTTTAGCTTGACTGAAACCCAGAAGGAAGGTGTCTTGCTCCAATTTATAGGAGGGAGAGGATGTTCTTTTAATATATGTATACCCATTGGTGAGATTAAGACACAGTGGGTCAAATATTAGCCTGACCAGTTTATTACAAATCTTAGTCATTTAAGGTGATGGGGAAGGGAAGACAGGCAGTAGAAAAGATAGGAAATAAAAGCAAGGAGTCAATGTAGGAAGCAAGAGGGAGCTAGTCACCACCATGGGTCCAGCATGGTTATCAGTCATTGAACTTCAGTAGTGGTGAGTTGTCGGGTGTTGTTGTTTGGTTGATGACGTGACTGTGACTAACATTCCAATGGCAGTACAAACTTATTTTTAAGTCCAAAGTGGTTGAATCAGCACTTTTTGGAGTGGCAGCTTCTGGCTCTAGGATCTCAGCAGAAACTCCTTTGTTCCCATCTTCTGGGCTTTGCCAGCAGATAAGAGGGAGCAGGGAGGTGCCCAACTGCATCCTGTTCTTCACAGGATATGATGGTATCAATCCCCAATTTTCCCATACCAAGCTGGAGTTATTTGGTCACAGGCCAGATCTTCCTCCAGTAAACACTCCTGAGCACTCTCTTCTGACTGCAAACAGCTCCAAAGAAATGGTTTCAAATGTAAAATTGCCCACATAGTGATGCTGACTGCCACATGGCAACTCCCACCTCTCATCTCCTAGATAAGTCAGTCTTATCACAAGAAATGCCTTGGAAAGCTAGCTTTGAGCCAAAAACGAAGGGTTCAGACAGAAGGGTGCTAGCTGGGATGAAATGCAGACAGAAGGGAGCTTGCTGGTACGAAACCAAGAAGGAAGAAGGCTAGCTGGTCTGAAAGTTAGAAGGGAAGGGGATTGCTGGTCCCAAAGGCAGAAGGACTGGGGCTTCCTGTGCCCAAACACAGAAGGAAGGGGACTTGCTGGGCCAAAACACAGAAGGAAGTTGGTATGCTAGGCTGCAAACCAAGAAGAATAGGTCTTGCTAGACAAAAACCAAGAAGGAAAGGGGAATGCTGGGCTGAAAATCAGAAGGAAGGGGGCTTGATGGCTAGGAATGCAGAAGGAATGGGGCTTCCTGGGCCCAAACCCAGAAGAAAGGGTGAGTGGTGGGCCACAAACAAAAAAGGTGTCTTGCTGGTCTAAAACCCAGAAGGAAGGGGACCCCCTTGGCTGAAATGCGGAAGAACGGGGGCTTGCTTCGCCAAAAACCAGAAGGAAGGGGGCATGCAGTTTTGAAAGCCAGAAGGAAGGGGTTTGCTGGGCCAAAATGCAAAAGGAATGGGGTTTCATCTGCTGAAACGCAGAAGGAAGGTGGCTTGCTGGGCCGAAACGCAGAAGGAGGGGGGCATGCTGGGCCAAAGTGCTGAAAGAATTGGGCTTGATGGGCTGAACCACAGAAGAAAGGGGGTTTGCTGTTCTGAAACACAGAAGGAAGGGGAAACAAGATTCCTTCTTTTTGGTTTGTGGCCCAGTACACCCCCTTTCTTTTGGGCTTGGGCCCAGCGAGCCCCATACCGTTTGGGTTTCGGCACAGAAATCCTGGTCCTTCTGCCTTTGGGCCCAGCAAACCCCATTCCATCTGGCTTTAGGCCCAGCAAGCCCCCTTACTTCTTGGCTTCTGCCCAGCAAGCTCCTTTCCATCTGCATTTCACCCAAGCTACTCCCGTCCTTCTTAGCTTGGGCTTAGTAAGCTCCTTTCCATCTGCATTTCAGCACAGCAATCCCCCTTCCTTCTGGATTTCAGTCCAGAAAGACTCCTTTCTTCTCTTTTTCCATCCAATGAAACACCTTCATTTTGGATTGCGGTCCAGCAAGCCCTCTTCCTTCTGGGTTTGGGCAGAGGAAGTCCCCTTTGTTCTCTGCTTCTGAACAGCAAGCCCACTTTCTTCTTGGCTTTGGCTCAGCAAGATATCTTCCATCTGCATTTTGGAACAGCAAGCCCCCTTCTTTCTGGGTTTCAGACCAGCAAGACCCCTTTGTTTTTGTTTCATTTGGGTTTGGGCCCAGCAAGCCCCTTTCTTCTGGGTTTGGGCACAGGAAGTCAGCAAGGCCCGTTCCTTCAGGCTTTCAGCATAGCAAGCCGCCATCTTTCTTGGCTTTGGCCCAGCAAGCTCCCTTTCATCTGCATTTCTCTCCAGCAAGCTGCCTTCCTTCTTTGTTTTGGCCTAGAAAGCCCCCCCTTCCTTCTGCGTTTTGGCCTGCCGAGTACCCTTCCTTCTTGTCTGTGCCCCAGCAAAACTCCTTCCATTCAAGGAAGGGTGCTTGCTGGTCCAAAACACAGATGGAAGATATCTGGGTTGAAGCCAAGAAGGAAGGAGGCTTGCTATTCAGAAGCAGAGAAGGAAGGGGGCTTCCTCAGCCAAAACTCAGAAGGAAGGGGGCTTGCTGGGCCCAAATGAAAAATAAGGTGTTTTGCTGGATAGAAAACAAAAAAGGAAGGGGAATTGCTGGGCCAAAACACAGAAGGAAGGGGGCTTGCTGTGCTGAAATGCAGAAGGAAGGTAGATTGATGGCCAGAAACCCAAAAAGAAGAGTTCTTCCTTGGCTGAATACCAGAAGGATTAGGGTTAGGTTTAGGTTTAAGGTTAGGGTTATGGTTACGGTTAGAGTTGAAGGTAGGAGTAAAGTTAGAGTTAGTTTTAGGGAAAGGGTAAATACTAATGTTAGCTTTAGGGTAACAGTTAGTGTTTGGGTTTAGCATTAGGTTTAGGTTTATTGTTTGGTTTAAGGTTAGTGTAAGGTTTAGGGTTATGGTTAAAGTTAAAGGTAGGGGAGAAGTTAGGGTTAGGGTCAGGGTCACGGTCAGGGTTAGTGTAAGGGTAAGTGTAAGGGTTAGGTTTAGGTTAAGAGTAAGTATTAGTGATTGGTTTAGGGTTACAGTTAGCGAGAGGGTTAGGGTAGATTTAGGGTTAGGGTTTTGGTAAAGTTTAGGGATAGAGACTGGGTCAGGGTCAAGGTCGGGGTTAGGGATAGGGTAAAGTTTTGGGTCAGGTTCAGGGTTAGGGTTAGGTTTAGGGTACGGTTTAGTGTAAGGTTTAGGGTTTGATTTAGGGATAGGATTAGAGTTAGATTTAGGGCTAGGGTAGGGTTAAGGTTAGGGTCTGGTTAGTGTTATGTTTAGGGTTGGGGTTAGGTTTATGGTTAGGGTTAGATTTAGGGCAGGTTTAGTTTAGGGTTAGGGTTTGTGTTAGGGTTAGTTTTACGGATAGAGTTAGGGGTAGGGTTTAGTGTTAGGTCTAGTTGCGGTAGGGTTAGAGTCTGGTTAGGGTTGTGGTTTGTGGTTAAATTTTGGTTAGGGTTAGTGTTTGGGTTAGTTTAGGTTTAGGGTTATGGTAAGGGTTAGGGATAGGGTTATGGGTATGGGTAGGGTTAGCATTGGGGTTTGAGTTAGTTTAGGGTTATGTGAGGATAATGGTTAAGGTTAGGATTAGGGTTAGGGTTAGGATTAGGGTTAGGGTTACAGTTATGGTAAGGGTTAGAAATAGGGTTAAGAGTAGGGGTAGGGTAAGGATTAGGGTTTGAGTTACTTTAATGTTATGGGAGGATAATGTTAGGGCTAGGGTTAGAGTAGTGTTAGGGTCAGGTCTGTAGTTAAGGTTAGGGTTAGAGTTACGTTTGGGTTAGGGTTAGAGTATGTTTAGGGTTAGGCATAGGGTTGGGTTCTGGTTAGGTTAGGGGATGGTAACTTTTAAGGTTAGGGTTAGGATTAGGGTTATGGTTAGTTTTGGGTGTAGTGTAGGGTTTGGACAGGGGTTAGGTTTAGATCTAGGATTTAGCATTAGGTTTAGGGTTAGAGTTAGGGTTAGGGCTAGAATTAGGGTTAGAGTTAGGGCTGCGGGTTGTTGAAATAGGCGAAGGCGGGGATTCGCGATGTCACGGGATAGGGTAACCCCTCCCCTCCCCCCTTTGGGGGCGTACACACGGTAGAGGTTTAGTATATAAGGTGTTGCACCACGTGAATAAACGGACCACTTTCTTACACCATATTGGTGCATGCTTGCGTGGTCCGGGCCTCAAACTGCAGGTGCATGGGAATCCACGGGAAGCTCAACAAGTGGTGCTCGCGTGCGAGGCCTGCGTGTGGCTGGGTGCCTGGCGGAGGCACAAGCCCGGCTGGTAGGGGCCGGAAGAGTGGAGGGGACTGATCACCCCCTGGGCTTACTAGTTTGTGTATCCCCTCAGCCCTCGGTTACACCGAGGGAGGCAGGAGATTTCCTGAAGTCTGAGGGAAGGGCAGGGGAGGACGTTTCCTTGGCTGCCGATATGGAATCCGTCATCAAGGTAATGCTTCAGCTTTGTAAATCTTACAAAGATGTAAGTCTGCCCCTTCTAAGAAGGAGGTAACTGGTGTGCTAACGCTCTTACATCGGGAAGGGCTCTTAACAACCTTTACGGAGGTGTTTGAGCCTGCGCGGTGGGATGATTTTTCCTCCGTACTTTCGCAGCGCGTGATGTCACTGCAAAAGGCAGCGGAATTGAAAACGTGGGGCCTTATCTTGCGTGCTCTTAAGGCCGCCAAGGAGGAGAAGGAGAATTCCTCCATTGCCCGCCGCTGCCTGGGCTTGGAGGGTACAGGGGGGTGCACAGGGGGGTCCGGCCCGGGAGATTCCTTTGTTTCTGCAGGAGCTGAGATGGCGCCTGAGCCCCCTGCACCACCCGGTCGACCACCCGATAAGAACAAAGAAGACAAAGAGGAGGAGGCACCGTCAGTGAAAAGGAATGCGGAAGTATCACCTCAATGCGCATCCTTATCTCTGTACCCTTCACTCTCACGGGAGGAGGGTAAGAAATCAACAGAGGCTCGACAGATCCTGGGACTTACTGGTGGAGGCGAGCCGCCGGACCCGGGGGGGTCTGAAGGGGGTTTGGGAGCTGTTGTCTGCAGGAGCCAAGAGGAGACAGAGCATAACAGCAAAATGGCGCCGGCCGAGCCGACCGCTCCTAGCTCGAAAGAAGAAAAACAACAAGATCAAGGCCATTCAGAGTCTCATCCACATTCCTTGCGGACGCATCCCCCGTTCACATCAAGCAGTTCACTGTATCCTTATCTAAAATTGGTCAGTACACTCGGATTCCAGGGGGCGGAGATCCACATGAGCAAGCTCAGCCCTTCTGCCCACCCAGGGAGGGGCCAGGCAAAAGATCTGTCCAATACGGACAGGGGGTGGAACCCACCGCCCCTGGCCACTCCCAGGGACGATAATGAGAGCGATTGCGCAAGGGTGAAGGAATGGGCTGGCCCTAGAGGAGGGGGTCCAGTAAGTAGAGGGGGAGGGACGGCTCCGCCCTCTGAGTACACAGCTCCACCTCCGCCTGCGGGAGGCTGGCTTGGGGGGGGGGTGTTCCTCACAGCATTAATTGACTCAGGTGCTGACGTTACGGTTATAGCCACGGCAGACTGGCCGGATGATTGGCCAGCGGTGCTCTCCCCGTTGGGTATCTCAGGGGTGGGTGGCTCTATGCTCACTAAGCAATCTGTACATGAGGTGGAGATATCGGTTGTGGATAAAGACGGGACATTGGAGGGTGGACATCTGATGAGACCTTTGGTAGGACCGATTGAGGGATCAATACTGGGGCGAGATTTCCTCAGAACGCTGGGAGCACGGATTACAAATTTATAGAAAGGGCCACTGTCTACCATTTAGCTGTACAACATGCAATTCCTCTGCGCTGGAAGCAGGACACACGTCCTGTTTGGGTAGATCAGTGGCCTCTCCCCCAAGAGAAATTGGCAGCGCTTAAACGAATAATCTCGCGAGAACTTCAGGCGGAACACCTGGAGCCCTCCTTAAGTGAATGGAACACCCCCGTCTTCGTTATTCGAAAGCCGTCAGGGGCATTTCGCCTGCTGCACGACCTTCGAGCTGTAAATATACAGCTGGCCCCCTTTGGGCCTGTCCAGCAGGGGGGGCCTCTTCTTTCTGCACTTCCCGGTGGATGGCCCTTGATGGTCATTGATCTTAAAGATTGTTTCTTTTCCATTCCCCTGGCACCTCAGGACAGAGAGGCTTTTGCATTTACTGTCCCAGCCCTCAATAATCAGGGTCCGACTGAAAGATATCAATGGAAGGTGCTTCCCCAGGGTATGGCATGCTCTCCCACTATCTGTCAACTTGTTGTGGGGAAGTTTGTGGCACCTGTACGACAACAGATGCCAGACTGTAAGATCCTGCATTACATGGATGACTTGTTGTTGGCCGCGCCCAGTGAGGCTCAGCTACGGGACTTGGGGAATCGAGTTACCTCAGCTCTTTCAGCTGCGGGGTTCACAATCTCTCTGGAAAAGATCCAACAAGGGCCTGGGGTCGAGTTCTTGGGGTATCGGCTTGGGCCAACGACTGCAGTCCCGGAGGGACTACAGGTCACGCCCACAATTACAACATTGTGGGATGTGCAGAAATTAGTGGGAGCTCTGCAGTGGGTCCGTAATGCGCTGGGAATTCCTCCTAGGCTGATGGCCCCGTTCTATGGTCAGTTAAAGGGGAAGGAGCCTAGAGAGCCAAGGCAATGGACCCCCGAGATGGCAATAGCCTGGAAAGAGATCCTTGAAGCCGCCATGACTAAGGCTCTTGCCCGTTGGGATCCTGCCTTGCCTCTGGAGGGAGCTGTGGCGCGCTGTCAACAAGGGGCAGCCGCAGTACTCGGGCACAACCTAGGGGCCCGTCCGCAGCCACTCTGCTGGCAGTTCTCGGCACAGCCGACACGGGCCTTCCTTCCCTGGCTTGAATTGCTGGCCTGCTTGCTCAGGAAGATACGCTTGGCTGCAATAAGGGCTTTTGGCTTTGATCTTAATGTGGTATATCTACCTGGTACATTCAAAGGGATTCAGCCCCTTCCAGATGACATTGTACTAGCGCTTCATGGGTTCGGGGGACAAGTCGTGTACTCCGATTCACTCCCTATTTTTGAGTTTGCTGTGCCATTGCAGATCTCCCTCCGCGTTAGAGTTCTCACCACTCCAGTAGAGGGGCCGTCCGTGTTTACGGATGCCTCCTCTGCCACAGGTCAGGGAGTAGCAGTGTGGCAGGAAAGGGACCATGGATGGAAAGTGAAAAGGATCATAGACCGCACTGTTAGCGTTCAGGTTTTGGAAGCTAGAGCTGTAGCGGTTGCTCTACGCTTGTGGCCTCACATCTCTTGCAACATTATCACTGATTCTGCGTTTGTTGCAAAGTTGCTGTACCGCATGGGCCAGGAAGGGCAGCCAAGTACAGCTGTGGCCGTTGAGCTTGAAGAAGCCTTGGCAGCCCGTTCTGCCCCTGCTGCTGTCCTTCATGTTCGCAGTCATTCAGAAGTACCTGGTTTCTTCACGACTGGCAATGCAGTGGCAGACAGAGCTGCAGGAAATCTGGTATTCACGCTCCGCCAGGCAAAGGACCTGCATGCCACCCTGCACATTGGTGCACGAGCACTGGCCCAGACATGCTCTATCCCCTTGGTAGAGGCCAGGGACGTCGTGCGGGCGTGTCCTCATTGTAACTCGGCCCCTGCAATAGGCGCAGGTGTCAACCCCCGAGGACTGGTCCCTGGGGATGTCTGGCAGACGGACTTCACGCTGGAGCCACGGATGAGCCCGTGCCAATGGCTTGCAGTCACAATAGATACTGCTTCTACAATGATCATTGCTACGCAGTATGTCAAGGCCACTTCCTCGGCAGCGCAACAGCACTGGGTGACAGCGTTTGCGGTGCTGGGAGTTCCGAGCCATATCAAAACTGATAACGGCTCGTGTTTCATATCTCGCTCCACGCGTGAATGGCTCGAGCGATGGGGAATATCTCACTCCACGGGTATCTCCTGAAACTCCCAGGGGCTGGTTATTGTGGAAAGGGCTAACTTCCTCCTCAAGGATAAGTTACGTGTCCTTGGGGAGGGGGAAGGTTTTGGGGGAAAGATTCCTGTGGCGCATCAGGGTGAATTGCTGGCACGAGCCCTGTATGCGCTAAACCATTATGAGCGGGGAGTGAATAGGAGAACCCTGATACAGAAACATTGGCAGCCAAAGGTAGTGGAAGAAGGGCTGCCGGTCAAAGTAAGAATAGATGGAGGAGACTGGGAGAGGGGCTGGTCCATCTTGGTCTGGGGCAGGGGTTATGCGGCAGTAAAAAACAAGGAATCTGGGGAAATAGTGTGGGTACCGTCCAGAAAAATTAAACCAGATGTTGGTAAAGATGCGCCACTGGAAGCTAACAAGAACTAGACACCTCTATTACAGGCACTGCTGGTGGGATATCCGAAACCGAAGCCACGACCTCCTCCAGAGTCCCCGGATGAAAATGGCGGCACAGATGAAGACCTTTTACTGCCGACGAGAAGTTTGGGTTTTGATAAGTGGTTGTTGTGTGTTTTGTGCATCACCATGATAGTCCCCACAGGGGTGGGGAGTACACATTTGATACAGCAGCCCGAGAATTTATGGGTAACATGGGCCTATTCTTGATATGTGGGGACAGGGCATGGCAAGGGATTCCGCGAAACCCAGTGGGAGGTCCCTGTTACATAGGGAAACTTATGATGTTAACACCAAATCATACAGAAATGGTAAAGGTTATGCAGAACTTTGCTGGGCGTTATAAGGGGCGGAAAAGGAGATCTATTCCGCGACTGACAAAAGACTGCGGAGATGACGTCAGGCTGTGGGGGGCCACAGCGAGGATCTTTGCTTCAATCCTAGCCCCGGGAGTAGCGGCCGCCCAGGCGCTGAAAGAACTTGAAAGATTAGCATGTTGGTCTGTCAAGCAGGCCAATGTCACGTCCTCTTTGTTGTCTGACTTACTACTCGACGTGGACGGTATACGGCACTCAGTTCTACAGAACAGGGCCACTATCGACTTCTTACTGCGGGCTCAAGGGCATGGATGCCAGGACTTTGAGGGCATGTGTTGCTTTAACTTAAGTGACCATGGAGAGTTTATGCATAAGAAACTTGAATGGTTGAAGAGGCATGTGGATAAGATTGAGATAGAGGATGACCCTCTTGGAAGTTGGCTGAAGCATGTGTTGATTGCTGTCTTGATGGGATTATTGATGCTTTTAGTATGTATGCTTTGTGTACCCTGCCTCTTACAGCGCCTACAGTGATGTTTTCACTAGATGATACAAGTGCTGGTTGATCAACAGGAGGAATATCGCCAGATGCACGATAGGCTTTAGTAGGCGCACGCAGGTACCTAGTAGGTTGTATTAGGCGACAGCGAGGATTCAGGATGTAACGGGATAGGTTTTAATAGCATGGGGAGGGGGAGATGTAATAGGCGAAGGCGGGGATTCGCGATGTGACGGGATAGGATAACCCCTCCCCTCCCCCCTTTGGGGGCGTACACACGGTAGAGGTTTAGTATATAAGGTGTTGCACCACGTGAATAAACGGACCACTTTCTTACACCATATTGGTGCATGCTTGCGTGGTCCGGGCCGCAAACTGCAGGTGCATGGGAATCCACGGGAAGTTCCACAGCGGGTAGGGGTAGTGTTTGTGTTACGGTAATGGTAAGGGTGAGGGTTAAGATGAGGGTAAGGTTCAGAGTTAGGTTTTGGGTTAGATTTAGGGGTAGTTGAAGGTTTAGGGTAGGGTTAAGGTTATGTTTTGCAGTTAGGATCAGTGTTAGGGTTTGGGTTAGGGTAAGGTTACCTACCTAACCCTAAACCTAACAGTAAACCAAAACCTAACACTAAACCCTAAACCTAACCCTATCGCTAACCCCTACTCTAAATCTGCAGTACAAAACCTAAGCCTAAACATAACCCTAACCTTAACAGTTATCGTCCGCTAACCTTAACCTAACCCTAAACCTACCCTAAATCTAACCATAACCCTAACACTAACCCTAACCATAATTCTAACCCTACTGTAACCCAAATCCTACAGTAGCCTTTAATCTTACCCTTACCCTATGACTAACCCTAACCTTAAACCTAACGCTAAACCCTAATCCTTACCCTAGCCTAACCATAAACCTAACTCTAACCCTATCCTTAACTCTAACCAAAAACCTTACCCTAAACCTTACCCTAAATCTAACCCTAACCCTTAACCTAAACCTAACCTTACCATAACCCAAACTCTAATTCTAACCTAACATTAAACCTAACCTAACTGTAACCCTAAGCCTAGCAGTAAACACTAACCTTAACCCTTCCCCTAACCTTTACCCTAAACATACAGTAGCAACAACCTATGCCTAAACATAACCCCAACACTAACCTTTACACTTACCATCATCCCCTAACCCTAGACACTAAACCTACCCTAAGTCTAACACTAAACCCATTCATAAACCTAACCCAAACCCTAACTATAACCCTAACCCTAAACAGGCCCTAACACTAACCCTAAACCTAAATCTAACTTTATCCCTAGCTATAACCCTAATCCTTATGCTGAAACTAAACCTAACCCTAAGACTAAACCTAACCCAACCCTAACCTTAAAACTAAACCTAACCCCAACATTAACCCTTATCCTCCCTTACGCCTAAGCTAATGTGAAACCTTGTTGTGGTTTGGTGATTTTTGTGGTCATTATTCCACATCAGAACATCATGTGAAGCAGTGAGAGTTAAAGGGTTAATGTTCTGGTTCCGTTTACTGCCTCTTATGGGCATTTGGAGTATCCTGATGAGAGGGGAGGGACAGCATCCCCGGAGGACTTGGTGCAAAGAGGAAGCGAGGTGGCGCTCTGGACAGGACCCCAGCGCAGCTCTCCCGCTGGCCCTGCTCAGCTGGCTTCCGGCTTAGCTCACTGCAGAGAAGTGCACGTGCTTCCCTCACACTATCGTGGTTTGACTCATACTTTGGATAATCTTCTCTCTCTCATTTTGTTTGATTTGGCTAAATTTAGTAAATTACCGTTCCTCCTCAGATCGCAGCCGTTGTGTTTTCTCTTTTGTTAAAACCATCTGCTAGCTCCCTGCCCTTCCCCCTGTCCCAAAGCATGCGGCCTGGGCGCAAGGTAAGTAAGTATACAGATGTTCCATAGTATGTAGGTGCAAGGTAAATAAGTATACAGATATTCTACAGATGAGTTAGGCTGGTAAGATTACTGCGCTGGAAAGAGTAGTTAGATATAAAGGAAAGGTGCTCACTGGTGTTATAGGCTCACAAAAGAACTCCCCAAGGAGCAATCTCCAGGAAGAGATTCTTCCTCAGTGGATGTCAGCCCTTAAATGGGGTCTAGGAGAGGTGGAGCCTAGCACCACCCCTTCTGGGCACACAGGTGAATTGTCTTCACCTGTGCTCCCATGGCTGACTCATCACTTGCCTCAGGTGGTTAATCAGAGGTTCAGGCTGTGATTCAACTGTTCCTGTACACTGGGGCTGGCCGGATCATGTGGTAAACTGCTAGTACCTTTTTTTTTTTTCCCCCCTCACTCTTTTGTCTCTCCTTTTTTTTTTTTTCCCAGGACCTGTGCCCCCCTGTCACAGACTTATATCTGGGGATAACCCTGTGACACTGATTTTCTAAGACAAGAAAGGTGTGAATGCATGAAATTACTTTCTGCTCCTTCTTTGAGTACTTGAAAATTAGTCTCTGAGCACTTTTACAGTACTTACAAAGTGGAACTTCTTTGACCCAAAAGCAAGTGCTGATTTTCAGGACAGAAAAACCCATAGCCCCTGAAGCATTTTGAGATTGGATGGAGTGAAAGTATTTTATGATGGAATCTTTGCTGAACTGCTCAACTGATTCTATTCCATAAAAAGTAGAATGTATGCATCTGCTCTCATGGTTACTCAGTAGTCTCAGTTGTTTTTACAAGTGTTGATGAAAGCAGTATTTTCTCTGTTCTTAAGAAGAGACAAGCTGAGACAGCCATTCATAGTAATACAGAGTTAAAATTTTACCCTCACTCAACTCCTAAAGCTAAGCTAAATGCTGACAGGCAGATTGCCACCTGAACAATGTTGACCATTGCTTGTTCATGAATTATGGTTCTGATGCCCTTAAGTATGGCACAAATTGATAACTTCATAAGCTCTATTGATGAGGAGACGGTTCCAGAGTTATGACGCGTATCAATATGATCAATTCATCATGCTCCACTTTATTGAGAGAATCCACAGTTTATATAGTGAAAAGCAGAGGGCTAAAAATAACCACACACAGCTTAAATAGTGAGCTAAAAAAACATACAGCTATCTAATGAATGCAGAGGGCGAGTAAAATTCTATGATTGGTGCAACTACAAATCACTCTCGCAGTTATCAGGAACTTTCTCAATGTTGCCAGCTGCCTGTTTTCCTCACCCCTCACAAACACTCCATGGTCGCCGACCGCTGCAGCCTGGATTACTCAGTCGTAGCAAATTATATCCCTTGTGTAGCACAAATGAAGGCAAAAGCCTTTATTTGAGAAATAGGTGTTATAGGGAAAGATAGAAAAGAGGAATTAACTCACCCCTCCCGGCAACAGTCTGGAGAAAAGGACGAGCTAAGGAATGTGACTCTCCCCCGTTCGTACTGTCCCGCTGCAGGAGGAGAAGGGTGGGGGAAAAGGGGGACCCGTGCAGACTCAGATTGCACGGGAAGTATTGCGGAGTCTGAAGGGGGGCTCTAACCCCCTGCCTGCCTGCTCCAGGCTCTCACAATCTCACATAGCTCACCCATTGGTTCAGGCTGTGACCTTGGAATTCCACTACACTCCACCCCTTCACAGCATGAACCAGTGACCGAGAAATGTACATCGCAATGCATGTACAATACCTGCCGCAATGTAGAATGTTAAGACAATAAAGGCAATAATTGAAAGTCTGGTTCTGTTGGGCCAGTACTTGATGTTCTTTCTCAAGGCATATCTTCTTGAAGGACCAGTAGCAGTTCTTATTCATGCTCATCAGTTCCCAAAAGTTCAGCAGTGCACCATAGGGTATCATGATGCTTCCTCATGGACACCTGAGCATGCTGGAGTGATGCTGTTCCTGCCAGCTATCCTGTGAACATATAACCTCAAGGGGAGTAAAGCAGATGTTTAATAGGTACAAGGAGGGTTAGGTCTGCCCTCCACGGTAAGATACAGGCCGTATATCGGTCCTGAGTCAACACCTCCGCCTGTACTGGGGCACGTCCTGGTCTTCGATACCACACCCTTTGGCCTGATATCTGTGGCTGAATCACTATATCAGGTACCAAATGGGGGGTTCTAATTTGCCACATGGACATAATTAATGTCCCCTTTGAAATGAAAACAGGGGTGTCAACTACAACCTCTGCTGGCCATGCACCAACCTCTAACAATCTCCCCCAAGGTGCAAGGAGACCACGTCATTTTGGTCCTGCTTGCACCTTCCAAGGCCATTTTACCTTGTGTCTCCCAGGCTCTAGGTCCTCAGGGGCAGGGAGCAGAAGATTATTCATGGTGCCAACTTGTGGCTTGAGTGAGGTGTCCTTGCCTGTAATTTGTATCCTAACTGGGGAGGCCCAAGTTGTCTGCAACATTCTTAAAGCACTGGGTCTGCCATCTCTTAGTCTCTCATTCAAGTCTCGCAGGGTTTCATAGAGCCTCTTGGTCCACCCCTGCAAGGACTGTGAATCTGCCTCCAGAGCAGCCTTCAGGATCCCATTATATCTTTCTATTACACCTGCTCCCATTGGATTATAGGGCAGGTGAAACCGCCATTCAATGTTGTTGTCTTCAGCCCACTTCTGCACAGTTGCAACTGTGAAATGTGTACCTTGGTCACTCTCAATGACCTCAGGAGTCCCATATGATGCCATTAACCTAGTTAGAGCTTTGATGGTATAGGCTTGGTTTGCCTTTGGTACAGGATAGGCCTGCATTAATCCACTTGCTGTATCAACACAAGTTAGGGCATATCTGGCCCCCTTAGATCGAGGGAGGGGACCATTATAATCAATCTGCCATCGCTTTAATGGGTTGTGTCCTCTAGCGAGATGGGCCGTAGTTTCCGGCAGAGGTCTTGGTCTTATTCGTGAGCAAGCATCACAGTCCTGACATGCCTGGACAATATCTGGTAACTGTATGGACAGCCCCCATGCTTTAGCCGCTGCCCATATGGTTTTCTGTCCTGCATGTTGTAATTTGCAGTGCAACCAGCTGGCTGTGTCTTCCGCTGATGTATTTCCTAACCATTGGACTCGAGCCAGTGTGTCAGCTTCATCATTGCCTGGTGACTGCAAGGGTTGATGTCCAGAGACGTGGTATGCTCGTACAGTTCTGTGCCTAACCGCGTTCCATATATCAACCCACATATCTTTGCCCCAGATAGGTCGGGCATGGATCATCCAATCCTGAGTGGCCCACTGTGCTATCCAAAGCGTGAGCCCTCGGTAGACTTCCCAAATATCCGTGCAGATGTTCAGTGCGCTGTTGCCAGGCTCTTGAGTTATCACCATCCACACAGCTCATAGCTCAGCCCACTGGCTACTTTGTCCATCCCCTTCTTCGAACAATATTGTTTCAGTTGAGGGATGGTATGCGACAGCTCACCACCTACTTGGGTTCCCTCTCCTGGATCCATCTGTGTACCAGGCATCTTCTGGAATAGGGTATTTCCCCTTCTGTACAGGACTCTTCTCTGGACAAGTAACCACTATTTCCTCGGGTGTCTCACTGTGATATGTTACCGACCCAAGTATCTTCTGCAGTTCTTCCTTCAGTGGAGAAGATGACAGGCGGCTTCTCTGACTGAGATAGGCAACCCAGCATGCTACTGTTTGTGATTCCTAAGACCCCGGTCTTAGGAATATGGGTTAGGTCTTATACCCACCCCTGAATCGGTCAAGTTGTTTTAACAATAACTTCTGCAGTCTGAGTTATTGGTTCTACCGCTTGCAGTGCAGAATAGGTAGCCAATAACTGCTTTTCAACCATGCTGTATCTCTCTTCTGCTCCATGCCCAATCTGTGACCAGAACCCAACTGGGATTCAAACGGAACTCTGGCGCTGCCACAGCCCCCAGCCAAACCCTTCTTGGGTTACAGGCACATCTAGTTTGGCTGGAAGGGTTTGATCAAATATACCCAGCGCCTGGGCCTGTTTAACAGCTATTTTTGCTTGCTGGAAGGCTTCTTGTTCCGTTCTACCCCAATCCCATGCTTGGCCTTTTTTTGTTTATTGGTATAAAGGTTTTAGCAGTTGTGCTAAGTGTGGTATAAAGGATCGCCAGTATCCTATTATACCTATAATTTCCTGCAACTTCTTCGGTTTCGTGGGAACCGGGAATGCTTGGATTTTATCTATGATTGCACTGGGTAACACCTTAGTCTTACCTGACCAGACAACACCCAGGAATTTAACTGATAGCCCTGGTCCTTGTACTTTTTGTGGATTTATAGCCCATTCTTTTTACTGTAAATAAGTAATTAAGGATGGTACTGTCTTCTCTAATGCCTCAATCGAGTCAGACGTTAGCATCAAATCACCGATGTAGTGGTACATTTTGACAGTAGATGGTTTGTTCCAATTTGCCAAGTCATGCGCTACCAAGTTATGACAAAAAGTAGGTGAATGCACGTATCCCTGAGGTAGGACTTGAAAAGTCCACTGCCTACCCTCCCATGTGAATACAAACTGTTCCTGAGATTCCTTAGCAATTGGAATGCTGGAAAATGCATTTGCTAGATCCAGAACACAGTGGTATGTTTCTATTTCTCTACTTAATGTATCCATGAGGGAGGCTATGTTGGGTACGGCCTCATGGATTGGCGGCGTGACTTTATTTAGTTCTCTGTAGTCTACTGTCATCTGCCACATACCATCTGACTTCCTGACTGGCCATAAGGGGGAGTTGTATGGGCTGTGTGCAGGTCTAATGATCCCTACTCTCTCCAGCTCCTGCACAGCCTTGGTAATTTCTTCTTTCCCACCCAGGAGTCTATACTGCTTTGTATTTGTGATCTGGTGTGGTTGTGGCAAACAAACAGGTTCAATTTTTGCATGGCCCCTTATAATTGCCTACACCGCCCAGATACTAATACATCTTTCTCTTAATCTGAACTCTCCCACATTGGTTTGGAGAGTCAGACCTGACAGGATGTCTATCCCCAATATGTACTCTGGAACTGGGGCGATAGACGCCCAACCCCCAATTTCAACCATGTTTGGGTTACAGGGATCATCTGGCCCCCAAACCCACCTATCATTGCCTTAGTGCCTGAAAATTGGTTTGGGTCACCATATATAATTGATGTTTCTGCCCCAGGATCTACTAGTGCCATAACCCGCTGCACATTTTTTTGGGACCAATGAACCGTTAGTTCAACGTAGGATCTCTGGTCCCCTCTAGAGACCCTAGCCTTGGGGAATTTTGGCTCCTCTGTCATGCCATCAGCTCTGCAATCCCTAAGACTTTTTCCTCTGATGGCTCAACCATGGCTGCCTGGGCCACCTGAGGAGGTTTATGTTTTTTTGATGGGACTATGAAATCTTCTAGATTCCACGTGTTTTGTGGAATTTGTTCTATGAGTCTAACTCCTTCCCTTTTAGGGGAGCATTGGAATCTCTGACTGTTTGGTAACTGTTTCCGTAGTTGTAATAACACCTGATTAGGCTGTCCATCAATCTTTTGAAATTGAACTCCCGCTCTAATCAGGTCATTGAACATTTGTTTTCTTGAGATCCTGATGGGTCCAGATTGAATTACATTAGAGGCAGGTCTCCTAGGTCGTGGTGGTGGATAGATCTCCGATTTTTCCACCACCATTCGGACATTGCGCCTTGCCTGTAGACGCTCTGTCTCCCCCAGATCTGCCACCAATTGGGTGGCCTGTTGTATTATGGCCTCTGAGGCCACTAGGAGATTCAGTATGGATACCAAAGTACCATACTGATGTGGTGGAGCTTGCTGCAGGATGAGGTCCCTCATTCCTGCTGAAAATCTCATCATGTCCGGGCTCTCAAAATCCTCCACATAGATTGCCTCCCTCATGCCTAATTCTCGAATGTAATTTTGCAAGTCCTCCATAGAGGACCATAGGCCGGTATTCAATGGTATATCACTCTTACTTGTCCATGTTACACGGCATGCAGCCATTAACCAGTTAAGCAATGAATGATTTTCTTCATTATGTTGGACGGCTGCATATAGTCTTTGCCTGAGGGCAGGATGAGTGGTAATGGATGCCAGTTTTGAAATTTCTGGTCCATTCACCACAACTCTTTCTTCCCCCATGTCATATAATTGGAGCAGCCATGCTGGCACGCTCTCTCTCGGTTTTTGTCTAAACCGCTGTACTAAATCCATCAATTCAGCTGCCGTGTATGGGCAAGCTGTTACATGTAGCGTGCTCTGGGCAGGGGGCCACTGGTCAGGGGGCACTCCGGCTGGCCTATCCTGCGTTTTTTTTGTTTTTTGCTTTACAACGGGTCGGATCTCAAAGGGATCTAGCTCTAATGGAGCCTCAAGATCCAACCTTTTAGTGCTTTCTTTTACAGAGTCCAGTTTCTGTGGATTCTCTTGTACAGGGTCCCCAGTAATTTCTAGAGAGATATTCCGGATTTTTTGTAGGGGAATGATAGGATTAGGTTTCTTCCCCCTCAAAACTGCGACCTGTCTTTCTAGTTCTTCAATACCATCACGCAGTAGTTGATTTTCATCAGCGAGAGCTGCTTTAGTTATATTTAGCCAGTTCAAGGCTATCAGCAGTGGCCACGCCACTCTGGAGGCAGCTAACTGTAGTTCTTGAGTAGTAAGTACGTTTTTGTTTAGACTATTGAAATACTCAGCTAGGCAGGCCGGGGACTCCTGGACATTTCCTCTGTCCCGCAGGGGTCCCCATGTTTCAACGATACAAGCAATCCCATGATACAGGGATCCTAGGAATCCCGGGATGTGCCCTGGCAAAACTTCACTCATAGGGCTAGTCTTTCTGCGTGCAAACCATCCCATGATATTGTTCAAAAATGCCATGGTAATCATTTTAGGAGGCTTACGATTGGGTACCTTTAAAGATATTTGGCTGCCTGGCTCACCAAAATGTAGCACAAATGAAGGCAAAAGCCTTTATTTGAGAAATAGGTGTTATAGGGAAAGATAGAAAAGAGGAATTAACTCACCCCTCCCGGCAACAGTCCGGAGAAAAGAACGACCTAAGGAATGTGACCCTCCCCCGTTCGTACGTCCCGCTGCAGGAGGAGAAGGGCAGGAAAAAGGGGGACCCGCGCAGACTCAGATTGCATGGGAAGTATCGCGGAGTCAGAAGGGGGGATCTAACCCTTCCCCTCCCCCCCCCACCCGCTCCAGGCACTCACAATCTCACATAGCTCACCCAGTGGTTCAGGCTGTGACCTTGGAATTACACTACACCTTGTTATCCAAATATTCTGCAACACTCTATGACTAAATCATGGCCTTTTTCTTTTAGTGCAAATTGAAGTAGTGGAGCACTGCAGCAGCAAAAGGGGTGAGGCGGGGGAAGGTCCTTCCTCCTCACCCAGCCCCAAGGTGCTTGGAGCGGGACTGCAGTTCATGTCTCAACTGGAGTTTTTCCTGAAACCTGGAATCCTATGTTATTTGCATCCCCAGAACACAGTCTGAGCAGCTTGGTGCTTAATTTCTGCCCCACAGCTTCTGGCCCTTGCCAGTTTGGCCTAGTGCCACCTGAGCCCTCTTAGAAGTTGCTTATATGGCATGTACGAAGGGTATAGCTCATTTCTTTTGCGTTTCCTGTAGCAACAGCATTTGCAGGTTTGTTTAAAGCATGTTAGGAATGTTTGGGATGTCTTGCAAAGCCCAGTGATTAGAGAGCAGGACAATTTCTACTGAGCCAAGCAGAGAAGAATCAAACCCAGAATTTGTAAGAGAATGCCACAGAGTCCAGACAGTAAATTATAATGTGATCCTTTCCCTTGTTAATGTAAAGCAGGGTTATTTTGTACCAGATGGTGCAAGGCTTGCTGCATTAACGTGGATAAATGAACTGATTGTGATTCTTCTGTTGTCATTCCTTGGGCTGACACAAATGTTAGCTCCTCTGCACAGTGGATTAGGAAATGGATTTGCCTGAAAATGTGGCAACAAAGATCACTGATGTGTTTCTTCATGTATTGACACTCTTTGGTGCTTTCCAGAAGGAGTACTTTTACCCTAGGTGCTTACTTCTCTTGTGTCTCGAACAGAAACCGTTTTACAGTTCTCTTGCACTGGTGTTCCAGTTGCCAAATGCTTCCAGAGTGTACAATCGATATCAGGATTCAAACTCATATTGCAAGGGAAGTTGTGTGAGAATATAGGGATTGGAAATGGTTAGGGTGGGAAACTGGGGATAGTTGGGGTGGCTCAGCCTGCAGAAGAGGAGGCTCAGGGGGATCCCAGCCATGGCCATCACTCCCTGCATGGAAGTGCAGAGAGGATGGAGCAAGGCTGCATCCATTGGCTCCCAGCAGCAGGTCCAGAGGCACTGGGCACACACCAAAGCTCAGCAGGTTTCCCTGTAGTGCTGCCACCACGATGCTACTTCACCCTGCTTGTCCATCCTGGTCATTCCTGGTTTTCCTTTGGCACTTTCTTCATAGGGATAAGTGGAAGCTCCCCTCTTCGCAGCAGGTGACTCAGCAAGCTGTCAGTTCTCTTAGAGCCCTGTTCTGTCCAGCTGTCCGTATGACGGTTGCACTTAGCACTACTCTGAATGTGTAGAACTCTGTTCCATTCAAACAAACATAACCTTGCCTTCTTCCTTGCTTCCCCAGTTTTCAGTGTTATTTCCTAGAATCCCGCCTGTTTTCTTTGTTCCTTTTTTCATCTATGCTTTGCTTTTTTCTTTTCCTTTGATATGCCATGGTTTTCTTTCCTGTTTGCTTTTTTTTTTTCCTTTCTTTGCTGTTTCCTGTCTTTTTTTTTTTACTTATTTTTCTTTCTTTTTTTCCTTGTCTTTGGCTTGGTTTGCTTTTTTCTTTTTCTTTGTTTTGTACTGCTTTTTTATTTCCTTTCCA